>OX421433.1:12993419-13593419 GCA_949126915.1 Musotima nitidalis | reverse complement strand
ATACCGCTTATCAGCGCCCAGACCCGCTCGGAGCGGATAAGTGCCGTTGTCACATTCCCCTTATCACTGTACAGTTTGGAAAAATATGCAAGCGTATAGTGATTCTCGATAGTACTTATATCATTATTGACTGTGAAAATGGAATATATTTTCGTTCGATTATACTTTTTAGAAAATATTTCTTGTAAATTTTATACTAACAATTTTTCAAGAGGTGAGGTAAGGTTTTTACCAAGATTTCAGCGAACCTCACCTGCAAGTGGTGCAGCAGCTAGTGATGAAAGAAACTTAGTATTTTAAGGCTTAATAAAAAGACTAGCTTCATCTTAAAGGACTAGACTCTGAAATAAAGACTAAAAGTTCAAGATTTTAATAATGAGAGTAGTGTATTAAAATACTAAACGACTTAAACGACTATAGTCGCTTTCAAAAAAATTAAAGACTAAAATGACTGAAGTTGTTTTTAAAATGACTCGTATCTGAGTATTACACATGGCTCAGCATTGCCTGTATTCTACTTACTAGTTATAATATTTAATCAATTACTTTGTCATTTCTCTCTGAATTCCTTATTTCATTCTCAGCAGTATGGTTTCACTAAGAGTAAATCCACTACAGATGCTGGTGTAGCCCTAACGAAGCATATATTTGACGCCTGGGCCGACAGGCAGGATGTGATTGGAGTATTTTGTGATTTTTCGAAGGCATTCGATTGCGTTGATCATCCTACTTTAGATAGAAATAAAAAGAATAAATTATATTTAGAAATGTTTAATTAATTTTTTAATATCATAAAAACAATAAGTACTTAACTTAGTAATGATAAATATATTTCGATTGAATTTTTTTTTCATTATTGGAATTTCATTCATGGTGAAAAGCACATTGATGCCCTAACGCTTTTGTTTCCTAATCAGTTACTTTTTTAGTAATAATAAAACGGCAAATTTGGCGAGGTCAGTGTACAAGTGTGGTATAAATTCAACTAATTTTTCATTCGTAGCTGTAAAACAATATTTGAAATGCTCGTTATTAAGTATAGACAACATTCATAATTAAAAAAAATAATAACAATGTTGCTGTTTTTTGAGGTTGTATTTTATTCAAGTTATGAGTTATCAAAACGTTCGAATTTCCATAAAGTAGGTACCCATTCCATAAAGTACCTACTGGCGGCATCCCTTCACTAGAATGACGCTATGATAGCCATCGTTTTGCTTATCCATATCACAGATAAATTATAATACTATCTATAGTACAGATGTCTCACCTCATACAACCATATGGGATCGCCTACCTCGGGCTATTTTGCTTACTACTCTCACTAACTAGATGCCGCTTTGTGTCGATAACAGCATCTAGCGTAGGCTTACTAGTATGGCGCATGAACAATAGATGGCACTGTTTATTGATTAATAGAGGATGTTTTTTCAAAGTAAAACTTCGTCTTTCAACTATATAATATAACTTTATATTGTTAATGCAAAATTCAAGATATAGATCATACCTACTTATGTTTTGATTGCTTCTATGTAAATAATTCAGAAATTGTGAAGTAAATTTACTAAAGAGATTGTTCCAGCTTTAAGTTTACCAGTACGCTAACAAAACAACAGATTATGGTTACATATTTTTTTTATAATGATTTTAGTATTTTTCAACAACAATTCGAAGTAATAAATACATATAATATAATTAATTTATTTGCAACATTCTTTTCATCTCAGATTTATGTAATTAGAGTTACGTAATTATTTAAATAAATAAATGTTAACTTCCGCAATCCTTGTGAAAAATAACAGCAAAAGGCACATCGAATTATTTGTTAGCGCCATCTTATAGACAACGTAACGACATGACGCATGACGCCACCGCAAATACATTCAAGCGACCATGAAATTCTTAACTTTAAGGTAGGTAACTACTGGAATAGCCAGTAATTAATAGATAAGCGTTACCTAGCAAATTTAAATGAAGCTTTCCCCTTTAAGCACGCGGTGAATGGAATCAAAACAAAGAATAGGACGAGGTGCCCCATCGCACAAAGCACGTCGATTATTCCTAATTCATTTGAACAAAGGCCTGGTTCAGTGGAGAGATCCAAATAAACGCGGGCTCACTGTTTCTGGCGCCACAGAGATTCGACTTTCAGTCCTCAGTCTTGCTAATACTTTTGTATTAAAATTATTTATAATATTAGAAGAAGAATAGATATTTTGTTTATTCCGTTTCCATTCACTGAAATAAAAAAAATTTTTTTGATTGAATATACCATTTATAGAGGAAAGTTTAAGGCTGTGTAATATCACGCTACGACTAATAGGAGCGGCGCTACGATCAATGAATAATGTAACAAAAAGGGAAAATGTTATTCTACCGTTACGTGCGCCGCGTAAACGGTTAAGTTTTGTAGAATTCTTTCTCAAATTGAGGTGGGCACAGTTAGTTTATTATAATTGCATAACATATGAATTAGTTTCTGAAAAATCAAGAAAATATTCTTCACACAGAATTATCTAGTTCAAGACTAAGAAATACCTTGTAGTGTTGTGTCTATGGGTATTTGCCAACGGTTTCGTATTTCTGCATAAAAAGTTCCACTCGTTTTTTTCCGTGATGACCCTCCAGGCCCAGGCAAAACCAGCATTTTCGGAGGGTAATAGTAGTGATGTTACATAACTGTAACTCTACGTAGCAGTCTTTATTTTATCAGTATATATCTTGTGTACAGATAATAAAGTTTTATATTTTATCTTGTACATAAATATGATTTAGTCTCGCCACCTATTTCGGGGGACCAATAATATAATGACCGAAATGTGGGTGTATAATAATGTCTATGCCTATTTCTTCCGGAAAACAAACTTATTGATATTTATTTTCAATTTCACGTAATTGGCTACATAACTCCAAGTAGAAAAAAAACATTGATGATGAACGCAGTAGCCACATTTAGTATAATTATCTTTGATATAATTTAAATATATTATTTACCTACTAATTCATCATCATCATCATTATGTTACCATTATCCAGGTTGTGACTTAAGCTTAGGTTCTAGGCTCTGCTGATTATCTATCTTTAGTCAAGACAACGACCTATGCTTAGGTCCGAAAGTCTGCACACTATCTGTCACCTACCTAAGCAAGACAATTCAAGTATCATCTAAGATTCTCATTATACTCCTCGCCAATACTAAGAAAATATACGCATTTATTTACAGCAACTCTGTGGCGCCAAAACGATAATTTTTCGGCCGAGCAATATCTTCAAGAAAATCTCGCAGAGTGCGGCCGCAAGACACTTATTTAATGTCCGATCATTCCGTCGATCGTCTCTTATTTCTCGAGATGAGCTCATTTACCCCAGATTTCCTGCCACCCCTTAAAATGAAGGGCCTTAAATTTTGAGGGGTCGAGGGGTCTTTACAATAAAGAAACAAAGATGATTTAGTTTTTGATGTGGGACAAAATTACGAGTGTATTGTTGCAGAAATATTATTCTTATATAAACACATCTCATAGGCACTCTAACAGGATGATTCATTAACACAGAGCCTAACCTCTGAGGCTGGAAAATTTGCTGTTTGGACAATAATAAGTTATCTTGACAAGTAAAAAGATCCAAATTAAAGAAAGTATTTGAAATATCCTCACCTCACGTATTACAATCACACTTTTTAGGGTTCCGTAGTCTACTAGGAACCCTTATAGTTTCGTCATGTCTGTCCGTCTGTCTGTCCTGGCTCGTTCTCCGCCGTTTCTGCACCGATTGCCACGAAAATTGGTAAAGAGATGTATACTGATAATCCGAAAATTGCTTTTTAAAATAATCGAAATTTATTTTATTTCTACAGCGAAAAGTTAATTCGAAAAAAAAATCGACTTACCCCATTGTGTGGGGTATCGTTAAAAAGGTATCTTTAAATTTAACAAAAATTGCCTTGAAACCATGTGAACCAAACCCCCCAGTCTCGAGATATATTAATACAAAGTTAAAATTAGAGCGCACCCCCCCCCATAACTTTCGAAATACTAATACAATAATTCTGAAAAAAATGTGCTTTATACCTCCAAGTAAGTAATTTGAACAAAACTATAGCGGTTTCTGTATCATAGTTATTTTTATACAACTCTACCAATTTATGACGTGCAGTTGCCCTAACTAAATGGTAATATATGGAAATAACTACCTACAAACTTTAGCTACCATCGTCCTATATGGCTGACTATACCTACCTGCCTACCTTCTTAAGTTTCTTCGTCTTTAACGAATTTTTTTTAATGTCAAGCGGTCGGCCTATCTTATGGCTAAAGACGAAAATGGACTGATGCAGTCAGTGAAAACTTATGTATTTGTACATTTATCTAACTATATTGCAGAAACGACTAAACACATTTTCAAATTTGAAATTTTGGGGGGATAAAGTTGTTTTTTTTGTAATATTGTTATGATTGTATAGACCAATCAGCCCAATTCCAGTACTAGGTAAAATCTTTGAAAGATTGCTTACTGCTCAATGGGATGCATGCTTACCTACCTGAAGTTATTCCTTCACATCAGTTTTGTTTCCGGGAGCAAAACGAAACAATTAAACAAATACACCGCATCACAGCCACTATAAGTCGCACAATGAAGTTCAAACTATTTTTTTCTGCATTATTTCTAAACATGAGTCAAGCATTTGACTGAGTCTGGTACGAAGGACTACTCTTCGAACTGAAAAAGCTGCTGCCTCCCTCCTTCTTTCATATCTTAAGATCGTTTCTGGATGGAAGATGTTTTAAGGTGAGAGTCAATAGTGAAGTTTCGCCCTTAAATGAAATACACTCAAGAGTGCCACAAGGAAGTAATATGGGTCCAGTGCTGTACTTGATATTTACTGGCGACTTGCCAATATATGTTGACACTTTAACTGCGAAATACGCAGATGATACAGCTCTGTTATCAGTACATGAAAATCCTAATGTGGCTTCAGCGAACCTTTAAGCCCATGTAGGGGTCTACATACTACTAGGGGCCCCTAGGATCGAAGTCTGGTGACAGTATCAATTACATCGAAACCACATATAAATGGCTAATTGTGTTATATAAAAGATCGCCAAGTCGGAGCAAATACAGAAAAAAATTAAAAATTTTGACACGTCATAATGACTATATCCTGCCTGATTAACATCAGCAGTCGATGCAGTCCCAAAAAACTTATGGCGCTTCATACCGTGAAATAAGCACGTTACAAAGCGCCCACTCATGAGGCGTGCTAGTGACGAGGCTCTGGCGAACATAAAAGTGCCCGACATGTGGCAATATGCTCGCCACCTATTACGTAGGACCAACAATATAAATGACTGGTGGTAGAAGGTATACCACTTGCAAGTAAGGTAAGCTTGGGTTAGTCCGACCTTGGTAGGAGCCCTATACACCCTATCCGTTGTTATATTATTATATGTTACAGCCAAAGTAATAAATCTGGATATTATGTATAATGGCTAGCCATTATGCATAATATCTAATCAGTTTGGTTAAAGTGATAATGGACACAAAATTAATCACATTAACTAGCTATTATATATAATATCTTCGATGACTTGGATAATGTAATAAAACACGTAGGTATGCGTTTAAAATTATAATATAGTGATATAGTAACATAGTAATTACAAAATAAAAACAAAAAAAGTCCAAACTAATTTAGGTGGGCTGCAACTATTATAATAAAATGTTTTTTAATAGTAAGAAAAAAAAATTACCTCAACCTAACCCAAAAAGAGATACCGTCTCTTTATGGGTTAGGTTGAGGTTCTTTTTTTTCTTCCCATTCAAAAACCATTTTATGCAGCCCACTTAAATTAGTTTGGAATAGGTCATAGACCGTATTTATTACTTTGACACGTTATTATGAATAATGTCCAGACAAAGTGATTAATTTATTACTTTGTCTAGTGAATTTGGCCATTATATATAATGACCAGTCATTATGTATAATACCTATTTAATCACTATGTCTGTAACATATATATTATAAATGAGGGGTCTTATAATAACAAAATTAACCATGCATAGCATACCGAACCATGTTCACACGAGAGCAAATCGCACCTGCCTCATTTTTAGTTTGCAACAGCATCTATAACATTCTAATTTCGCATTTGATTCCATAGTTATATAAATGCACTGATTAATTATAATGACTGTTATGTTTTGGTAAAGTTTGCTTTTGAGGTTTGTTTGCAATTTATTATGTTAATGAATCCAGCTGTTATATCTGGTGGGGGTTAGTTATAAACAGAACACACGGGAGTTACGGCTGGCTAACATAGCGATGATCCGTTTAAACTTACTTAACAGCATTAGGTACTTTTAAAAAATCAAGTTCCCGCTCGAACATAACAAGTAGCTTGTAACTTCAGCTATCTGTTGTTAAAAGTCCTGTTTGCATAATGTTATTCCATTTCAGTTGTGTTTTGATATAGGTACCACTTTTATGCTACATCCCACGGGAACAGGATAAAAAGCTTTATTTAACAACCTATAAAGACCGTAAGTTCGGGGTACTTTGTCCCAAAATTATATGCATTTTAACTTTTCGCATGAATTTTGCAATTTTTACACACGATGTCTCTTTTATTAGAAAAAGGTTGACAGTCGTGAAAATAAGTAACCTATTTAACCAATATAAAAAAAACATAGGTTAAATAAACAATAGGTTTTGTAATTCTTTCGCAAAGTTTGGGCCAAGGTTGCACTTCGAGGCAGGTTTAATTGACCCTCGATTTGTATAGGAGTAAAACTTAACGGTTTTTAATAAAATAACAAAGAAACTGCTTAGATGAAGTTTATTAATAATTTATTAATTGAGATTAAAAATAATCAACACGTGACTAATAAAAAATATAACATGACTTTTTTATATATTCTAAATACATACATAAATTCACGCCTGTTTCCCTTAAGGGGTAGGCAGAGGCATATTATTTGCCCACACTTCGCCAATTATATAGTTGGTCCTACCCACGTAATAACGATCCTATGGCCGCTTAACGGGAACTGATATATTCGCCAAAGCCTCGTCCGTTGATCGGCAGGACCACCTTTATTTGTTTTTTTTTTGTTTTACGTCGGTAACAAAATGCATTTACGCACTGCCTTCCGGCCAAAGGGGGACCGAAAGGGGGTGTGGGACTCACCACCGGCAGACACGACCGGCGGCAGCAATACCCACTAAAAATCTTCCGACGACGCCTGCCGCTTGTTGAGAAAGAGGCGGGGGCCAGTACCTGGGTTGCAGCTTCTGACACTCCGCCTGCGGCCAACGTCCCCCGGACCAAAACCGGGAGGACCTCCTCAGAGAGGCGCAGTGGACGCGCCCCTCCTACCTCCCCCTGCGACCATAGCGTGTGTGGCCGACTACCCGGAGGGTCCATGATTAGACAGCAGGGGCCCCCTGCCCCCGCTGCCTAGACCCTCCTGGCGCTGCTGAGCGGGCCCTCCTGGCCTACCCGCAGCGCCCTCCATAGGTCCCTCTTAGTTTCCCCCCCGGTAGTCAGTACTAAGGGCACCCAGAGTCGTCGGTCTCTGGGTGTTACCTTTTCCCTAGCGCCTCCTGCGCCCTACCGGGAGGTACTCAGCCCCCCCACCACGACAAGGTGGAGACCAGTCGGGGGGGTCGGCAGGACCACCTGCTGATTAACAGACGAGGCTCTATAGGCTCGCCACCTATCACGTGGGCCCAATAATATAATTGGCAAAGTGTGGGCATATTATATGCCTCTGCATACCCCTTTGAGGAAACAGGCGTATAACCTATGTATGTATATAGTAATTTTACCCAAAACTATACTCAGTTAATACGCGAGCTTACTAGAAATTCTTACCAAGCAGTGTGTAGCAGTTAATAGGCTGTTTGCGTTCGTTATCTCGTGGAAACACACGTAGAGTTACGGCGGGAAGGCGGTTATTACCTCTCCCCGACCTGAGCCAATGAGCAACCGCACGAATTACGATGGCATTTCGACAAATCGATTGGGTGCTTCAGTTTTGATAAATCTATGTCATACATACATACATTCACACCTGTTTCCCCGAAGAGGTAGGAAGAGGCATAAGGCTTTGACGACCGATATGGCTTGGAGGTCAGTATACCCACACTTCACTCCAGAGGTCGTGGGTTCGATTCCCACACAGGACAAATCTTTGTGTGCATGAACATGAATATTTGTTCTGGTCTGGGTGTTCTCCTATGTATATTAAGTATGTTTCTACAAAGAAAAAGTATTTAAGTATGTTTATCCGTTGTTTAGTTTCCATAACACAAGTTCTTAATGATACTTATCTTGGAACTAAATAATTGGTGTAATTGTCAGAAAATATTTATTTATTTATATTATGTGCCTACATTTCGCCAATTATGTAGCTGTTTCCACGTAATAGTTGGCGTGCCTATTGCCGCTTACCGGGCACTGTTATGTTATGTTAATATATATATTCTTTATTGCACAAAAAACATTAACAAAAAAAAAGCCTTGTGTGAAAAAGAAGATGTACAAAGGTGGACTTATTTCTAAAAGAAATCTCTTCCAGTCAACCTTAACTGAAGTGGGAGAGATAGTTAAGGCAGAGTTAATCTATGTCATCATCATAGTTATCTCTGCCTCAAGAATCCCATTGAACAGTCGCAACAGTTTTCTTTTACCGTCGTCTTTCAGCATTTATCACTACTTCGGGTTTAGTATAATTTCAATCCCTCTCACCTTTTATCGTGAGGGTCGTGCTCAGAAGTTCGATGTTAATAGGCTGAGGTAAGGAAGATGATATCAAATATTCAAACACGACCGTTATATTGCCTTATTAAACATTTATTATGGTAATCACCAGTCCACCTTCATCCACTGTTAGACATAGGATTTTACAAAGGCACGCCATTGAGCTCAATCTTCAGCTCTTCATCTCCAACCGCTGCCAGCTCAAAGTCTTTAATGAGCTAATGAGTGCATCCAATATATGGATAACTATGCAAAATTACATAAAGGCTACGAGTTTAATAACAAAAGATTAATTGTCCGAACAATATATTAGCGTGGATTGTACTCGTTTCATATCGTAAATTATGACTTGTCAGCTAAATGAAGCGATTAGGCTCAGGGGATTCCGCGTTCCAGAGTGCATTGCTGTGGACCACTTAGTTTTGATACTTTTATCATAATTTCAAATAAATAAATGTTATTATCTCATGGGGAGTCTTAAGAGTCGACAAAGAGAAAACATACTGAAAGATAGGCAGCAGCGACATCCTGCATACTGGCTTAAGCCGCCTGCCCATCGTGGTGATTATTATTCATACTTTATTTTATTTTATTCAGGATACAAATAGTCCTTCCATATAAAAGTTATTTTTAAAATATTTTTTTTAATACTAGACCTACAGATCGCTAAATTATATTATTTCCGAGTGCAAAGCGGTCTATTATGGGCAAATACCTCTATTATACCTACTACAAACGATTGGGTAGGCCAATGTTCAGCAGTAGACATTCTATGGCTGAAATAATGATGACGAAGTTAAATATTCTGTGACATCTAAAATAGCGCTTCTAGCTCCCAACTGAGCAGAGCTTGTACTATGGGGTCTAGAGAACGAATACACATAGTTTCACTTTCTTTGTTTTTTTACACATGAACATAAGTATATATATTTATCATACATATTAAACCCCCAGACCACAACAAATGTTCATGACTATGAACACACACATATGTATACTGTCTGGGATTCGGATCCACGACCTCAGGAACGGGGTGTACATGTCGACTTCCACATCATGTTGATTGTCGAATATTGGGATTTCCCTTTAATTAATTAAAGTATTGCGGAAGGACAAACTCAAAGAGTGGCTTGCCAGATATATTGCCACTTAAGTTTTTGTTCGTAGTGAAAGTTTGCTATAATTCAACATTCCTAAATGCTTCATCTTCATTTCTCATTTCACAACATTTTAAATGCAAGTAAGTCGTAGCGACTGTACAAAACACTGCACGCAAGTAGGTTTTAACAAACATTTTGCGTAAAAGTATCAATATCCCCGGTCGCATTACACCAAACAGCAAGCTTGCAATGGGACGTTACGCGTTTGGCGTGACATGCAAGCGTCCTTCAGGAATTAATTATAGCCGGCAACTGGGCGGCGCTCGATGCATGATGGCTGCAATGGGCAGCTAGCTATGAGCATCGTTGTAATACTACACTGGTGTAATATACCAAAACTGGTGGTATATTAATCAGTAATAAGATGACCTGTGACCCACAGACAAACCAGTCAAACGGTTTTGTGGGAGATGTTTTTATGTAACTTGCATTATTTAAAGGAAATAAACGTTTTATCTTCTATCAAGATGAAGAAACAAAATAGTGATGTGTTGCATGTTTTTTCCTTTTCTTCAAATACGTTATTTTTCATCAATTCATTTTACTTCTAAGCTATGCATCACAAATATTTTTTTATGACTCCAGGGTATTAGTAGATTAAATACCGAAGAGACCGTTTCTTTGTTTATGCCAACTTCTTTATTTATTATTTTTGATGAATTTTTATATGCAATCCATGCACGAAATTCATCTGGAATCCCCTCTGCCGCCCTTCTTGACAGTAGGCGCGGGGACGCCTTGCTAGGCTTCGGAAAGTCAGCGACATCTACCGTCCCCTTAATCGGCGTGATAGTTTTCTAAGTAAAGTATTTTGACTTTGACTTTATCAGTCGACATGTGAACCCACCTCCAATCCATGGCACATACCAACTTGAAGGGTTATTATGGCCGAAATGCTTTGGGTTACGTCCGCAGACACGCATTTAGCTCTGCTGCGAATCGTTGCTTAACCCCGACAAATTTTAAAAACTCTTTATCCAGTCCCATCTACAGGTTTCCTCTTTCTGGGGCCCTGTCTACTGCGACCCAGCGGCCTAATCTTCGCGCTTGAATGCGGTGATAAATTGTGCTACATCAGTCGTCTTCTTGCGTGCCACTGCTGCGCGAATCGGCGAAACACCTGGAAGTTCGCCCTGCTAGAGACCAGGTCACAGTAATAGACCGGTCCGTACTCCTTCGTCACTATCCCATCCATCATTCTTTCATGCAAGTCCGCATACAGAGGGCATGTCCATAGAGCATGGTGCCTGTCCTCAGTCGACAATCAGTTATACACAATTAATAGAAATATGAATGAGAAATGGTCGCTGAGAAACGTGCTAGTCCACCTTGTGATATAATAAAAGCGCTATATCGCCAGCAGTGAATTGGCGATTAAGTTATTAAGTAGAGGTTTATGATACGAATAAACCGATCTGACTATCTGCATGTCAAAAAGCACTTCCGCTCTTAATACGAAGACATTTATAGATAAGGCAATAAGTCAAAATCCTCTGACCTCTCGAAGCTGAAAATCGGAAATTACAATATCTATTAAATTCCCTGTTCTGTAATTTGCTCATGAATGACAAAGTACGTCTGTATTGTTTGACGCGGCTGATATTCGCCCTATCCTGTTTCTGGAGCTAGGAGATAAATAAACTCCCGAAAAGCTATTAAAATTTATCTAATCTATTACGCCAGGAGTTAACGTTATTTAACTTGGTGCACATGGAAAGCTATGCGATCAATCATTAATATAGCTACATTGTTTTTGACGATATTTTAGTATTGCAACATTATGCTGAGGCCTTTTTGGTACTATTTTAGATTTAATGCTGTTAGTTTTTTTATTTTAATTTGTAATGTACCAAATAAACGTTTTTATTATTATCATTATTATTTGCCAATTCATTTGGTTCGAATGCTAATAGACTGCACAATATGAGATGGCACGATGAGAAGATCTTCAGAACATTTGCCATAGTTATTCTGGAAGAAGACACTGAGAGAAGCAATTTCCCTTCGCAGCTGAAGGTCCTCAAGAGAAGCTGTAACCTTAGCATCTCCAATGAGGGCAGTATGCATCATATTATTGCCTATTCATCATCATCACAGCCCATTAACGTCCCACTACTGAGCACGAGCCTCCTTACACAAATCAAGGTGTGAGGGTATTGGGTCATACTCCACCACGCTGACCCAGTGCGGATTGGCGGAGGCAGGTGTATGGCGTCCTGCTGTTAGAATTTTTCAAGCCGCCCATGAGGCCTCTAACATGGCTTAACGACTACCACATTTAGTGATAACCGGGACCAACGGCTTAACGTGCCTTCCGAAGCACGGAAGCGCTCGATATCAAATGCCACACAAACGGTCACCCATCCAAGGACTGACCTCTGTAAACGCTGCTGTACTTTGGTGATCGTTTCCAACCACCGAACACCGCAGAGTTACGAGCGCTTTTTAGCGATATTATTGCCTATTGCGATCTATCAAGTACGTCGAGGGGATATTTAGCGAACCCATCCCAAAGGTGGGAACACTTCACACGGGATCGCATTTGAGTCTTTTACAAACAAATAGCGCTGCTCGGGAGTGACAATTCTTACTGAGTATACCCCGTTTACGTAGATCGATGTAGCAATTTGGATTCAGAGACTGGCCGATGTCCATGCCGAGAATATTGTTTACCACCAAAATGGACGAAAGAGAATTCTGGAGAGAGGGAGGGGTATATCCCCATTGAGAGATACGATCTAGAGTACGGTTCACTTTGGCAAGCAGGTGAACTTTGTTATATTTATTAAACATCACAGATTTTGTAGACAGAGGTGTATAGGGCTCTTAACAAGATCTGAGGAGCCCAAGCCAACCTCACCTTTTTAAATTTTTTTTTTTTATTATCGTCTGTAAAAAAATGCTGCTTACGCACTGTCTCCCGGCCAAAAGGGGGAGACCGGGAGGGGGTGTGGGGCTCACTGCGGCCGACGCGACCACCGCAGTCCTACCCACTAAAAAACTTCAGACGACGCCCACCGCTGTTGAAAAGGGGCGAGGCACCAGTGCCCGGGTTTGTAGCTTCTGGTACCCCGCCCGCGGCCAACGTCCCCCGGATCAGAGCCGGGGAGACCTCCTCAGGAAGGCGCAATTTGCGCAGCGCCCCCCCTACCTCTATGTGCGGCCATGGCGTAACTGGCCGACTTCGGGGGGGGTCTATGGCGAGACTGCCCCCGCCGCCTAAGACCCCCCGAGCGCTGCCTGACGGGCCCTCCTGGCCCGCCCGCAAGCCAACCTCACCTGCAAGTGGTGCACCTGCCGATCAACGGACGAGGCTCTAGCGAACATACGAGTTCCTGGTCAGGGCAATATGCTCGCCATCTATTATGTTGGACCAACAATATAACTGGCAAAATGTGGGCGTATAACATGCCTCTGCCTATCTCTTCAGGGAAACAGGCGTGATATTACGTATGAATTTAAATCCAAATTATGCAAGAACATTTCTTTTAGAATGCATTACTATTATTTCTTATTAAAAAATCACAAGCAGTGTCGCTTTACGGTAATTCTGAGTACACAGACATCATCCACTTCCTTATAAACGACTATCACATTTAGTGAAAACCGGGCTCAACGACTTAACGAGCCTTCCGAAGCACGGAAGCGCTTGATATCGAATGCCACACAAACAGTCACCCATCTAAGGACTGACCTCTTTAGACTCTGCTTTACTTCGGTGAACGTTTTTGATCACTTAGCACCGCGGAGCTACGAGCGCTTGCGTGGCACTGCGAGCGTTTTACAGAGTTAATATATCCAAGTGTAGAACGGTGGACTTTTCTGAAGCTTGATAGAAATCATCAAACATCACCAATGTGTTTCGATTACATCGTTCCATCCTTAGATCTGTTATAATAAATAAATAAATAATAAAATCTTTTATTTCAGACCATAGATCCATTTGTTAGTAACAATTTTAAACTTAAAAAACTAATGTTAGTAACATAAAAATGGAATGAAAAAACAGTTAAAATAAAAGAAAGAGGAATCTCTGTCACTCGTCGGTTCACCGATTAGCACGTTTGAAAACATGCAAATCAGTGAACTGAGCGAGAAGTGTTGAGTCCATTCTTTCACTTATCATTTTCAGGATTGTATTGGCGCTCCCCTGCACTCGCAGCAACATCGAGGCAATCTTTTTTCGCATGTCTGTAGAAAAGTCATCTACACTAGCGTCGGCAAACAATGTGTTTAAAGATATTATAGCTGTCGCTGTAGAAATACCCCCCGCGGCATCTGCCTTGCAGAAATACTTAGAGGAAGTTCGTTCTCGTTTTGCATGTTAATTACTGAATATCTAATTACATGCTAATAATCGCGGTGAACTAAAATCTGCCGCATCTGTTAATCCGCCAAAATTGTTGTGGATACTATACTGAAGCATGGAGTAAATAAATATTAAATAATTTTGACCTAATGTAGGATGTGATTAAAGTCGCACAAATTTTGCCGCGCGGAAAAAAGATATTGTCTACAACATGGCACAGAATTAACGCACACCCTCAGACACCCCAATTAGAATATTTAATTATAATTAAAAAACATGCAAAATAATTTTACTTTTATTTAATTAAATATGGTTTATTTAAGTTACTAGTTATACTCATCGAGGGCAAATCGTATGGGCATATTAGCGCTTTAGCCTACCGACCTACACACACAGAGAGACACGCACGCACACATCGCTTAGCACCAAAAAGTGCCGCAAAAAAAAAAAAATTTTTTTTAAAAATTACCTATTTTATTAATATTTTTAATCGATTGAGTAGCCGATTTATAACAAACTACTTTCTTGGTGTAACCCTTATTCTGTTACATGTTGTATATTGCATCATCTGGTGGTCACCAGGTGGTTCACTGAATTTACCTTTATTAACATCCCTTTATAATCATCCTTAAATTACCTTACGTATGGTTACGTATGGTGTAGGTACCTACCATTACATTATTAAATTACCTTTATAAAGAACATCCCTTATTGCATAAATAACATTTAAAAAAACTTTTTCATTCTTCTGTCCTGCTCCCGTTTATTACGGGTCAGAGATGTTTGCTATCGGTTAAGTATAAATACACTCGTATATCTACATATTATTACAGAGTTTTTTAATATTTTCATCTCAGCTCATTGACGTCTCACTACTGAGTACATACATACATATATTCTTAATATCACGCCTGTTTCAACGAAGGGGTAGGCAGAGGCATACTATACGTCCACACTTTGCCATTTATATTGCCGCTTTCCGTGCACTGTTATGTTCGCCAGAGCCTCGTCCGTTGATTGGCAGGTGCACCACTTGCAGGTGAGGTTGGCTTGGGTTTTTCAGATCTTGGTAGGAGGCCTATACACTCGTCAAAATAGCATTTAGGCTAGGTCACAATGGCTAAAGACGTGTTGTCTTGGTGAAGCAACTAGCCGCACGACAAAAATCGATCAGTGTTAACCCTTCTTACAAAACAGACCTTGTACCATGGGTATTAAGACCTATCACCATTTCAACTACTCGGACAAGACAAAGCATTTCATGGTAACAGAGGCCAAGACTCACTTTGCATCACCAAATCATTGTGAAATTCAAAAAAATCTAAATTATTCATTTAATAAACTATTATACATAGTACTTGAAAACGTCAAGATTAAATATAAAAAAAACAATCTAAATATTATTACACTGAAATCACGAAGCTTAGATTCACTTATATGCAACAAAACAATTAATAAACAAAAAAAAAATTGTGTAAGTGAATCTAAGTGCCAGTTCCGAGCCACCGCTCTGTCAGAAGAACTGGCAAGAAACTCCTGTGAGACTAATGTTCTTTTAAATGTATCCATTGGTTTGGTACTTGAATTACAATCTTCATTTGTCTGTGAAGCTATACAATGCAATGTATATAATATAACATTAACAATATTCATGTTTTAAGTCATTCATATTAGAATAGCCTGTATGAAACGGCAGTTTATAATCAAGCATTTTTATCTGCCATATCAATGACCTTGTGTATAGAAGGTCATTGTGCCATATAGTCTTTGATAGAATAGTATCCCTTTGAAGACAGCTTGCGTTTTATTGTTAATTTAAATTTATTTAGGCTTAATTGCTGTATATTGCTTGGGATTTTATTGTAGAATCGCACACATTGATCTTTAAATGATTTGTTTACCTTTTAGAGCCTAATGGCAGGTACACAAAATAAATTACACAAACAAAAAGGATTGTAGTGAGAAAGTCATTGGTGATTAGTGGTTAGATTTTTTTTACACCAGCACTTCCCAAGTTATCGCCCTGACTGGCTGACCGCTATTCCGAATAAGTAAACACATTAAATTACGCTATGCCGACGCGAAGGGGTCTGTGACTAGAGAGCGTGAAATGCGCTCAGTACGATGCACCGAGACACACGGATGATACGTTCAGGGAGCAAACTTACCTCTACACATATTGCATCCCTAAATATGAGTGGCGCAAATATTTGCAAGTATTCACAAGTGGAACAGATGTATAGGGATGGCAATGTACATATTTAATTTATTATGAGCAGTTTCCTAGGATAGGTAGTATTGACATACCTTACCATCCATCCCGACTGATCTCCACCTTGTCGTGGGCTAAGTACCTCCCGGTAGGGCGCAGAGGGCGCTAGGGAAAAGGTAACACTCAGAGATTGGCGACTCTGGGTGCCCTTAGTACTGACTACCGAGGAGGAAACTAAGAGGGACCTGTGGAGGGCGCAGCGGGCGGGCCAGGAGTGCCCGTCATGCAGTGCCAGGAGGGTCTTAGGCAGCGGGGGCAGGGGGCCCCTGCTGTCTAACCATAGACCCTCCGAGAAGTCGGCCACACACGCTGTGGTCGCACAAGGAGGTAGGAGGGGCGCGTCCACTGCGCCCCTCTGCGGAGTTCCTCCCGGTTTTGGTCCGGGGGACGTTGGCCGCGAGCAAGGTGTCTGAGCTGCAACCCAGGTACTGGCCCCCCGCCTCATTCTCAACAAGCGGCGGGCGTCGTCGGAAGATTTTTAGTGGGTATTGCTACTGGCGGTCGTGTCTGCCGGTGGTGAGTCTCATACACCTCTCTCGGTCCCCCTTTGGCCGGGACACAGTGCGTAAATGCATTTTGTTACCGACGTAAAATAAAAAAATAAAACTTTACCATATCCCCAACCTGCAATGGGACTGCAAAGCATACAACCTGAATTCCTCTCACGATGGTTCGTAAGAGCAATTTCGTGGCCAATAGTGAGACATCACTGGGCTAAGATGAAGATGATAAAGGGAAAGTTAAGGTCTCGAAATACGAGGCCTTTCTTTTTACTCTTCAACCGCTGAATCGATTATCGACCGTGGTATGTAGATCACACATCATGCACCTCCTGCCCTATTTCCAGTTAATTTACAAGCTATGTATAGCTTAAGGCTGAATATAGTAGAGAAACAACTATCGGAATGGCAGCTGCTACCAGCGCTTAAGCATTCAAAGGCTTTCATCGGGGAGACAGGAGGTAGCTGGTGTTGAGAAGGTATTAGGAAACAAGCCAGACTGATAATTGGGGCTCTAACAAGGCATTATGCCCAAACAAAATGCTCCACAGGATGCGAGTAGTGCAATCACCGCTATGTCGTAGATGTGGAGACGAAGAGGAGTGTATGGAACACCTGCTGTGTACCTGTGACTCGCTGGCTGCTTGACGAATGGGTCTCCTGGGGGTGGCCTACCCACAGCCAAGATAATATGGGCTCCAATCTGCAATTACTGTCATTATGATGATGACAACATTTGGAGAAATGGAGTGAAAGGCAAGGAGATGCATAAAAGATTCGACCTAAGGGTCAAAGTGCGCCACGAACAGTCTGTGGCCTCCGTGATAAGATAAGATAAGGCTGAATAGCGTTATGTGAGATGTTGGAGAATAACTGTTTTTTATTTATACGAGTTGCTTAGACCTGTTGACACGCTCGCCACTTATCACATGGGACCAAGAGTATAATTAGGCTATATAATATGCCTCTGCCTATCCCTTCGAGAAAACAGGCGTGATTGTATGTATATCTGTTATTCAATGAAAACTAAGAAAATACTCCAAGGTTCCTAGTAATAATTCCTAATAAATTTAACATCACAATTATCCGTGTTCTTGACTATCGCTTGGATAAATAAATATTATCTGAAATTCCTGATTCCCAACTCCGTTGTTAATTTTCATTTAGTTAACTAAGAGTCGAATCGACCGAACCGACCTACCAAACTTTTAATCCAAGAGTAACTCACTGTTCAAATTCGTCATAAATTTCACAAAGCACCAGGCGTAAAAAAAGCTATTCGACCGCCATCGAAGTAGTGTCTGAATTAATTGAAAACTTTTTATCATTTGACTTTGACATAATCATGGATCTGAGAGAATATGATCGTTCGCTAGTAGTGAAGTCAGCCAGATGATGTGCAATATTGTAATTTTTTTTGTGATGGAACATTAATATTTTGTCTCCGTCAATTTCTTCAACTATATTCAATTCATGGCGACATTGGTAGCTCAGACGAATGTACCAACATTGTACTCATACTGTATACACTTTTACGAAGTAAAAAGGCAGCTACGTATAACATGGCATTCAATTTAATAAAAAAGTATCGTCAGATTGAAAACCATAAATATTTACAGTGGATTATATTTATAGTTGGATTTACAGTGGATTATTAGCGTTGTTAAGTTGTTGTTGAAGCGCTCGTAGCCTTGCGGTGCTCAGTGGTCGGAAACGATCACCGAAGTACAGCAGAGTTTACAGAGATTAGTCCTTGGATGGTAGCTCGACCCCTCGGGGCGATAGTCCCTAGTTCGGTGGTTTATATTTTGGTACAGTAAGTTACAGGTTAAACAAGGTTATCAAGAAATTGATACTTAAAAAAACCCATGTTAGAGAGTTATAAAAGGTTTTTTTTACCTTGTATTTGCTATTTTTAGATGCTTATATGTTACACTAACAACGCTAATCATCATCATCATCATCATCTCAGCCCATTTACGTCCCACTACTGAGCACAGGCCTCCTCTCACATATCAAGGTGTGAGGGTATTGGGTCATACTCCACCACGCTGACCCAGTGCGGATTGGTGGAGGCAGGTGTATGGCGTCCTGCTGTCAGAATTTTTCAAACCGCCCATTAGGCCTTTACCATGGCTTAACGACTGCCACATTTAGTGATAACCGGGACCAACGGCTTAACGTGCCTTCCGAAGCACGGAAGCGCTCGATATCAAATGCCACACAAACGGTCACCCATCCAAGGACTAATCTCTGTAAACTCTGCTGTACTTCGGTGATCGTTTCCGACCACTGAGCACCGCAAGGCTACGAGCGCTTCAACAACAACTTAACAACGCTAATAATCCACTGTAAATCCAACTATAAATATAATCCACTGTAAATATTTATGGTTTTCAATCTGACGATACTTTTTTATTAAATTGAATGCCATGTTATACGTAGCTGCCTTTTTACTTCGTAAAAGTGTATACAGTATGAGTACAATGTTGGTACATTCGTCTGAGCTACCAATGTCGCCATGAATTGAATATAGTTGAAGAAATTGACGGAGACAAAATATTAATGTTCCATCACAAAAAAAATTACAATATTGCACATCATCTGGCTGACTTCACTACTAGCGAACGATCATATTCTCTCAGATCCATGATTATGTCAAAGTCAAATGATAAAAAGTTTTCAATTAATTCAGACACTACTTCGATGGCGGTCGAATAGCTTTTTTTACGCCTGGTGCTTTGTGAAATTTATGACGAATTTGAACAGTGAGTTACTCTTGGATTAAAAGTTTGGTAGGTCGGTTCGGTCGATTCGACTCTTAGTTAACTAAATGAAAATTAACAACGGAGTTGGGAATCAGGAATTTCAGATAATATTTATTTATCCAAGCGATAGTCAAGAACACGGATAATTGTGATGTTAAATTTATTAGGAATTATTACTAGGAACCTTGGAGTATTTTCTTAGTTTTCATTGAATAACAGATATACATACAATCACGCCTGTTTTCTCGAAGGGATAGGCAGAGGCATATTATATAGCCTAATTATACTCTTGGTCCCATGTGATAAGTGGCGAGCGTGTCAACAGGTCTAAGCAACTCGTATAAATAAAAAACAGTTATTCTCCAACATCTCACATAACGCTATTCAGCCTTATCTTATCTTATCACGGAGGCCACAGACTGTTCGTGGCGCACTTTGACCCTTAGGTCGAATCTTTTATGCATCTCCTTGCCTTTCACTCCATTTCTCCAAATGTTGTCATCATCATAATGACAGTAATTGCAGATTGGAGCCCATATTATCTTGGCTGTGGGTAGGCCACCCCCAGGAGACCCATTCGTCAAGCAGCCAGCGAGTCACAGGTACACAGCAGGTGTTCCATACACTCCTCTTCGTCTCCACATCTACGACATAGCGGTGATTGCACTACTCGCATCCTGTGGAGCATTTTGTTTGGGCATAATGCCTTGTTAGAGCCCCAATTATCAGTCTGGCTTGTTTCCTAATACCTTCTCAACACCAGCTACCTCCTGTCTCCCCGATGAAAGCCTTTGAATGCTTAAGCGCTGGTAGCAGCTGCCATTCCGATAGTTGTTTCTCTACTATATTCAGCCTTAAGCTATACATAGCTTGTAAATTAACTGGAAATAGGGCAGGAGGTGCATGATGTGTGATCTACATACCACGGTCGATAATCGATTCAGCGGTTGAAGAGTAAAAAGAAAGGCCTCGTATTTCGAGACCTTAACTTTCCCTTTATCATCTTCATCTTAGCCCAGTGATGTCTCACTATTGGCCACGAAATTGCTCTTACGAACCATCGTGAGAGGAATTCAGGTTGTATGCTTTGCAGTCCCATTGCAGGTTGGGGATATGGTAAAGTTTTATTTTTTTATTTTACGTCGGTAACAAAATGCATTTACGCACTGTGTCCCGGCCAAAGGGGGACCGAGAGAGGTGTATGAGACTCACCACCGGCAGACACGACCGCCAGTAGCAATACCCACTAAAAATCTTCCGACGACGCCCGCCGCTTGTTGAGAATGAGGCGGGGGGCCAGTACCTGGGTTGCAGCTCAGACACCTTGCTCGCGGCCAACGTCCCCCGGACCAAAACCGGGAGGAACTCCGCAGAGGGGCGCAGTGGACGCGCCCCTCCTACCTCCTTGTGCGACCACAGCGTGTGTGGCCGACTTCTCGGAGGGTCTATGGTTAGACAGCAGGGGCCCCCTGCCCCCGCTGCCTAAGACCCTCCTGGCACTGCATGACGGGCACTCCTGGCCCGCCCGCTGCGCCCTCCACAGGTCCCTCTTAGTTTCCTCCTCGGTAGTCAGTACTAAGGGCACCCAGAGTCGCCAATCTCTGAGTGTTACCTTTTCCCTAGCGCCCTCTGCGCCCTACCGGGAGGTACTTAGCCCACGACAAGGTGGAGATCAGTCGGGATGGATGGTAAGGTATGTCAATACTACCTATCCTAGGAAACTGCTCATAATAAATTAAATATGTACATTGCCATCCCTATACATCTGTTCCACTTGTGAATACTTGCAAATATTTGCGCCACTCATATTTAGGGATGCAATATGTGTAGAGGTAAGTTTGCTCCCTGAACGTATCATCCGTGTGTCTCGGTGCATCGTACTGAGCGCATTTCACGCTCTCTAGTCACAGACCCCTTCGCGTCGGCATAGCGTAATTTAATGTGTTTACTTATTCGGAATAGCGGTCAGCCAGTCAGGGCGATAACTTGGGAAGTGCTGGTGTAAAAAAAATCTAACCACTAATCACCAATGACTTTCTCACTACAATCCTTTTTGTTTGTGTAATTTATTTTGTGTACCTGCCATTAGGCTCTAAAAGGTAAACAAATCATTTAAAGATCAATGTGTGCGATTCTACAATAAAATCCCAAGCAATATACAGCAATTAAGCCTAAATAAATTTAAATTAACAATAAAACGCAAGCTGTCTTCAAAGGGATACTATTCTATCAAAGACTATATGGCACAATGACCTTCTATACACAAGGTCATTGATATGGCAGATAAAAATGCTTGATTATAAACTGCCGTTTCATACAGGCTATTCTAATATGAATGACTTAAAACATGAATATTGTTAATGTTATATTATATACATTGCATTGTATAGCTTCACAGACAAATGAAGATTGTAATTCAAGTACCAAACCAATGGATACATTTAAAAGAACATTAGTCTCACAGGAGTTTCTTGCCAGTTCTTCTGACAGAGCGGTGGCTCGGAACTGGCACTTAGATTCACTTACACAATTTTTTTTTTGTTTATTAATTGTTTTGTTGCATATAAGTGAATCTAAGCTTCGTGATTTCAGTGTAATAATATTTAGATTGTTTTTTTTATATTTAATCTTGACGTTTTCAAGTACTATGTATAATAGTTTATTAAATGAATAATTTAGATTTTTTTGAATTTCACAATGATTTGGTGATGCAAAGTGAGTCTTGGCCTCTTGTCTACAACATGGCACAGAATTAACGCACACCCTCAGACACCCCAATTAGAATATTTAATTATAATTAAAAAACATGCAAAATAATTTTACTTTTATTTAATTAAATATGGTTTATTTAAGTTACTAGTTATACTCATCGAGGGCAAATCGTATGGGCATATTAGCGCTTTAGCCTACCGACCTACACACACAGAGAGACACGCACGCACACATCGCTTAGCACCAAAAAGTGCCGCAAAAAAAAAAAAATTTTTTTTAAAAATTACCTATTTTATTAATATTTTTAATCGATTGAGTAGCCGATTTATAACAAACTACTTTCTTGGTGTAACCCTTATTCTGTTACATGTTGTATATTGCATCATCTGGTGGTCACCAGGTGGTTCACTGAATTTACCTTTATTAACATCCCTTTATAATCATCCTTAAATTACCTTACGTATGGTTACGTATGGTGTAGGTACCTACCATTACATTATTAAATTACCTTTATAAAGAACATCCCTTATTGCATAAATAACATTTAAAAAAACTTTTTCATTCTTCTGTCCTGCTCCCGTTTATTACGGGTCAGAGATGTTTGCTATCGGTTAAGTATAAATACACTCGTATATCTACATATTATTACAGAGTTTTTTAATATTTTCATCTCAGCTCATTGACGTCTCACTACTGAGTACATACATACATATATTCTTAATATCACGCCTGTTTCAACGAAGGGGTAGGCAGAGGCATACTATACGTCCACACTTTGCCATTTATATTGCCGCTTTCCGTGCACTGTTATGTTCGCCAGAGCCTCGTCCGTTGATTGGCAGGTGCACCACTTGCAGGTGAGGTTGGCTTGGGTTTTTCAGATCTTGGTAGGAGGCCTATACACTCGTCAAAATAGCATTTAGGCTAGGTCACAATGGCTAAAGACGTGTTGTCTTGGTGAAGCAACTAGCCGCACGACAAAAATCGATCAGTGTTAACCCTTCTTACAAAACAGACCTTGTACCATGGGTATTAAGACCTATCACCATTTCAACTACTCGGACAAGACAAAGCATTTCATGGTAACAGAGGCCAAGACTCACTTTGCATCACCAAATCATTGTGAAATTCAAAAAAATCTAAATTATTCATTTAATAAACTATTATACATAGTACTTGAAAACGTCAAGATTAAATATAAAAAAAACAATCTAAATATTATTACACTGAAATCACGAAGCTTAGATTCACTTATATGCAACAAAACAATTAATAAACAAAAAAAAAATTGTGTAAGTGAATCTAAGTGCCAGTTCCGAGCCACCGCTCTGTCAGAAGAACTGGCAAGAAACTCCTGTGAGACTAATGTTCTTTTAAATGTATCCATTGGTTTGGTACTTGAATTACAATCTTCATTTGTCTGTGAAGCTATACAATGCAATGTATATAATATAACATTAACAATATTCATGTTTTAAGTCATTCATATTAGAATAGCCTGTATGAAACGGCAGTTTATAATCAAGCATTTTTATCTGCCATATCAATGACCTTGTGTATAGAAGGTCATTGTGCCATATAGTCTTTGATAGAATAGTATCCCTTTGAAGACAGCTTGCGTTTTATTGTTAATTTAAATTTATTTAGGCTTAATTGCTGTATATTGCTTGGGATTTTATTGTAGAATCGCACACATTGATCTTTAAATGATTTGTTTACCTTTTAGAGCCTAATGGCAGGTACACAAAATAAATTACACAAACAAAAAGGATTGTAGTGAGAAAGTCATTGGTGATTAGTGGTTAGATTTTTTTTACACCAGCACTTCCCAAGTTATCGCCCTGACTGGCTGACCGCTATTCCGAATAAGTAAACACATTAAATTACGCTATGCCGACGCGAAGGGGTCTGTGACTAGAGAGCGTGAAATGCGCTCAGTACGATGCACCGAGACACACGGATGATACGTTCAGGGAGCAAACTTACCTCTACACATATTGCATCCCTAAATATGAGTGGCGCAAATATTTGCAAGTATTCACAAGTGGAACAGATGTATAGGGATGGCAATGTACATATTTAATTTATTATGAGCAGTTTCCTAGGATAGGTAGTATTGACATACCTTACCATCCATCCCGACTGATCTCCACCTTGTCGTGGGCTAAGTACCTCCCGGTAGGGCGCAGAGGGCGCTAGGGAAAAGGTAACACTCAGAGATTGGCGACTCTGGGTGCCCTTAGTACTGACTACCGAGGAGGAAACTAAGAGGGACCTGTGGAGGGCGCAGCGGGCGGGCCAGGAGTGCCCGTCATGCAGTGCCAGGAGGGTCTTAGGCAGCGGGGGCAGGGGGCCCCTGCTGTCTAACCATAGACCCTCCGAGAAGTCGGCCACACACGCTGTGGTCGCACAAGGAGGTAGGAGGGGCGCGTCCACTGCGCCCCTCTGCGGAGTTCCTCCCGGTTTTGGTCCGGGGGACGTTGGCCGCGAGCAAGGTGTCTGAGCTGCAACCCAGGTACTGGCCCCCCGCCTCATTCTCAACAAGCGGCGGGCGTCGTCGGAAGATTTTTAGTGGGTATTGCTACTGGCGGTCGTGTCTGCCGGTGGTGAGTCTCATACACCTCTCTCGGTCCCCCTTTGGCCGGGACACAGTGCGTAAATGCATTTTGTTACCGACGTAAAATAAAAAAATAAAACTTTACCATATCCCCAACCTGCAATGGGACTGCAAAGCATACAACCTGAATTCCTCTCACGATGGTTCGTAAGAGCAATTTCGTGGCCAATAGTGAGACATCACTGGGCTAAGATGAAGATGATAAAGGGAAAGTTAAGGTCTCGAAATACGAGGCCTTTCTTTTTACTCTTCAACCGCTGAATCGATTATCGACCGTGGTATGTAGATCACACATCATGCACCTCCTGCCCTATTTCCAGTTAATTTACAAGCTATGTATAGCTTAAGGCTGAATATAGTAGAGAAACAACTATCGGAATGGCAGCTGCTACCAGCGCTTAAGCATTCAAAGGCTTTCATCGGGGAGACAGGAGGTAGCTGGTGTTGAGAAGGTATTAGGAAACAAGCCAGACTGATAATTGGGGCTCTAACAAGGCATTATGCCCAAACAAAATGCTCCACAGGATGCGAGTAGTGCAATCACCGCTATGTCGTAGATGTGGAGACGAAGAGGAGTGTATGGAACACCTGCTGTGTACCTGTGACTCGCTGGCTGCTTGACGAATGGGTCTCCTGGGGGTGGCCTACCCACAGCCAAGATAATATGGGCTCCAATCTGCAATTACTGTCATTATGATGATGACAACATTTGGAGAAATGGAGTGAAAGGCAAGGAGATGCATAAAAGATTCGACCTAAGGGTCAAAGTGCGCCACGAACAGTCTGTGGCCTCCGTGATAAGATAAGATAAGGCTGAATAGCGTTATGTGAGATGTTGGAGAATAACTGTTTTTTATTTATACGAGTTGCTTAGACCTGTTGACACGCTCGCCACTTATCACATGGGACCAAGAGTATAATTAGGCTATATAATATGCCTCTGCCTATCCCTTCGAGAAAACAGGCGTGATTGTATGTATATCTGTTATTCAATGAAAACTAAGAAAATACTCCAAGGTTCCTAGTAATAATTCCTAATAAATTTAACATCACAATTATCCGTGTTCTTGACTATCGCTTGGATAAATAAATATTATCTGAAATTCCTGATTCCCAACTCCGTTGTTAATTTTCATTTAGTTAACTAAGAGTCGAATCGACCGAACCGACCTACCAAACTTTTAATCCAAGAGTAACTCACTGTTCAAATTCGTCATAAATTTCACAAAGCACCAGGCGTAAAAAAAGCTATTCGACCGCCATCGAAGTAGTGTCTGAATTAATTGAAAACTTTTTATCATTTGACTTTGACATAATCATGGATCTGAGAGAATATGATCGTTCGCTAGTAGTGAAGTCAGCCAGATGATTTCCCCGAAGGGGTCAGCAGAAGCATATTAAACGCCCACACTTTGCCAATTATATTTTTGGTCCCACGTGGCCTATTGCCGCGTACCGGGAACTTTTATGTTTGCCAGAGCCTCGTTCATTGATCGGCAGGTGCACCACTTGCATATGAGGTTGCCTTGGCTTCCTTAGGCCTTGGTAGGATCCCCATACACCCATTATTTTAACAGTATTAATGCTTCGTTCTTTATGTTATATTCACAAGCTAGAGATCACAATTTGACGTTTGTATGCATTATCATCTCAGCCTTGCAACGTGCCACTACTGGGCTGAGGCCTCCACTAAAACAAAGGAAAGAGCTAATTTGTTTATACTCAATCGAGCGGTTCCTATATGGATCATATTGGCGTGTGCAGATATGTAAAAAAAAATACTAGTCAGAATAAAGTTTTTTGGGATAGTCTGGCCGAACTGATCAATTGCATTACAAAATACGAGTAACACAATTTGATTTTATCCTAGTGTTAGTAGATCCCACATTAAACGAACTTTGGTTACATCGGCCTGTGGCATTATGCCTACTTCAATACCAAGTTACCAATTTTATTAATATTGAACCTTAATCTATTTAAATAAATATTGATTTTAATAATTTAACCGTTTAATATCAGTTTCTCAATTTGTCTAAGACTAAGGTTGGAATGTTATTTTATGTTGTTACTAGTTGAAGCCGGCGGTTCGCTCTATCAAAAATTTATTAAAAATTATGGTATGCTATATTTTTTTTCAGGGTGGATAATCATTATATGACAATCTGCCGCTGTGGCTGGAGTGAAAGGGTGTATCAGACTTTTACTGATTAAAATCCATCTATATTTCTCCTTAAGCCCCTTATGTTCTGGAGCCGCGGTAATTCTATAGAACAATCCCGCAACACCAAATTATTATCTAGAATCTAGATTACTGCAAGACGCATGCAAGCAATCATATCCGTACGTATGAACGCAAGCATGTATGTACGTATGCACGCAAGCTTGTAAGCACGTTTACATGCATGCGTGCAGTCACATATACAATAATGTATGCTCGTATGAACGCATATATTCATGGACGTTACGTAGGTATTTCCGGTAGGTGGGACCGGGGTATTTTAACTTCAATACAAAAACTATTAAGTTACACATCTATATAACACATCCTTTTCTACGCCTGCATAAAAATCGTTATTCGTTTATGGGGCAGGGTACACAATATTATAATAAGATTCCACTAGTTACTCTAGATTGCCCTTGGAAAAGTTTAAACAAACTGTTATTAAATCACTTACTAAGAAAGGGTATTACACTGTTAATGATTACGTTAGTGACAAAAACATTGTTGTAACATTGATAGATGTTGTGTTTTGCGGCCCTCTTTGCATAAACTCAATTTTGCCTTTAGCAGTGGCATATCTATTATTTTTTAATTTTAATAAGACTGCTTGTAAACGATTTATTTATAATTGTTTTTTGTTTAAATGGTTGCATACCATAACTGATATCATAATAATATGATATACTGCTTTACAGTAAAAGGATTTGTGATTTGCAGCAATATGAAGGTAACTTTTTTCTAAAGCTCCTTTATCCTGTAGGTTGAGTATGTCATGCTCACTTAAATGTTCCTGCAGTAGTGGCGTTATGTATCGGGTCATCATGTTCCCTAAAATATGGTTGAGCGAAACGATGGCTGGTTCATGCGTCATACTCGTGAACGGGTGCCGCCAGTCTGGTCTGCTCATTTCTACTATTTTGATTCGTAATTATATTCATCTTGCTAAGGAGAGAGAACTTATTTTTTTTCTCTTAACTTTACATTTTGTGACTGCAGAACAAAATTTTCTTTTCTTAGTAGAATATGTTTTGAATTTAAGTACATTTGTAACTGGCGGGAGAAAAAACCAACCTTGACGATTTTCTTGCCTGTTCTTTTACGATCAAGCTCCCGCCCGCAGTAAAGGGGCGCATTAAATTTGAAGTTTGACTTTCATAAGTGCTCGATTGAGCTAAACTTAAATAAATGGTTTTGACTTTGATATCTTAAAATTTGGTCCACAATACCGAAAACTAATTTAAAATTATGGAAAATAATAATGGTTTTATAACTCTCTTGTATGTATTTTTTTACAATCCATTTCTCAATAACTGAGAAGTCACTTAGGAACCAAAAAAAAATTTTTTTCAAATAAGCATTCAACTAAGTCAATGTAGGTGTACCTACCAATATTGGTATTAAGTCGAGTTTTATGCAAAGTGAGGAGCTAAACCACTTGACAGAAATATTTATTGCGAATATCCGGAAACAAAAAAAAAAACAATGTCCACACGTTCGATTTACAGCGCGAAAGCTGGTGCACGGAGTGGACACATGATGAATGCATTCTGACGATGCTCACACATTTAAACGTTCTTTAGGCTTGGAAATATTGCCAAAGTTACCATAGCCCGTGGTTCTTCTGTTCCCAGTGTCCCCTAAAAATTCAGACACGTTTGCTCGCACGCTAGAAACGTTTTATTTGTTCTTTGTTAATTATTAATCAAAAGCTAAATTAGCATTCATCAGTTTTTCATTATCATTCATCCTTAAGACATGTGTGTATGAAGCAGCTGAGCTAATCGCGAATTAGATAATGGCCACCAGCCACTCCAGCGTGAGATGCGGACTGTTACAGCGGAGAGGGTATTAAATTTGCTTTAGAATATCACTGCACTGTTGGGGAACAATGCACATTGAAGTGGGCTTGGGGAATGAAAGTTACAAAGTTTTGGGTAACTGTTACAGTAGAGATGGTATTAACAAACATTCGAAGTCAGGCCAGTACGCTTTTATGCACGCACGTATGTACACACGTGTGAACGCACGTATGAACGCAAGTATGAATGCACATATAACGCACATATAAACGCACGTACGAACGCACGTATATATGAAAGTATTTACCTTGTATGCTGTTTGCATACGTACAGACGCCTTACTACTAAAGTGAAAGTAAATGAAACAATTAAAGTGGGTTTGGGGAATTAAAATTACAGGAGGTTATACCAAAATAACACAACTTTGTACCTTCAGACATAAAAAAATGAATTAACTACTATTAAACAGTACTTACAGTTTGGATATCCGTTATCTTTTGGATTGCATGAATTAGAGAACTTAGTTTACCTTCAAAGCTTTGGAAATAGGGCACCACTGACGTCTAGATATAGGAGTGAATATACAATCTCCTCACACGACACATCTAGTTTTCTGAGATAGCAGGTGGAGGCTCAAAATGACGTAGATGTCGTTTTAGCATTTGTCGTGTAGACATCGTTGTTCTGAGGTTGTCTAATATTCTTACCTGAAGATGCACTGTGTGGGCGAAACACGTGTCGTGTTGAGTTCTTTGAGAGTTGAGAAAGATTACGAGTATATTGCGCGGGAATTGTCATAAAGTCATGTTTAATATTGTCTCGCTTAAATGGATTTCTGCAAATATTTATACGTCAGTATCAATAAATTAGTCAAAAATTCATTTATTTAGTCTTAGCTTCATTCCGAAGCACTTTTGAACGGCATATAATATGTCTAGAAATGCCACTTCACTAGTTTCCTTAGATTAAAGGCGGCGGCGCGTGCGTCAGTCTTTTAAAAACATTGATCCGAAAGCAAATAGTAGATTGTATTGTATAAATTAACAAAGATTTAAAACACGCAACAGGAGAGAATGCAATTAAATGTTTATACGTCACTGAATACCCCTGTACTATGAAACTCCAATTCCATTACGATTCTCTCAATCTAACAGTTCGTTACCCATTGATCCGTCTGTATAAGCACAGTAATACATTTTGGAATAAAACAAGCAATGGATATCAAACTAAAAGTTATTGTAATAAATTGCAGGTTGCACTAAATACAGTACATTGATGGAGGAACCTACCAGGCAAAAATAATATATGGTCGACAGGCGACAGCGGGCGGGACAATAAAAACACATTTGTGGTCGATACTGCTTTCTGTTTTTACAGTTGATATGCACGCTGTGTGACAGTTGGGTGTTTTTTTCTCTGTTTTTATTATGCTATCAGTCTCATTGACTTTAAGCAGATGAGTTGTATATTCAAGAATGGGTGTTTTATGATTCAATACTCAATGTCTTTATTGCACTCCATATGTTACAAAGATGTTATTTATAATATCACAGATACAATGTAGACCCTGTAGGGTATGGCAACTTAGGAGAGAGGCGGATGCTAGCTTTTAATATTTACTTAGATTAGTTTAATTTTAGATTATTGTATTCGGTTTATTGATATTGTAAATGGTAAATATATTATATTATTATGATTTATTTGTTGTTGTCGCTATATCGAGACTACATTGGCGTTAAGAATACAAAGGGTAATACGGCAGGAAGTTTCTTTAAAACTAAACCGTCGTCGCACCCGTTTTTTTATAAGTTGTTAGAACTAACTCCCTGTCTATTGCGAGCGGTATAATGGTAGAATGAAGCCTTGAGCATTATTTCAGTTCCTAATAACAATTTATATTGTACACGGTTTAATTTCCAATTGACGCTACACGATTATTAATTACTATTGGATCGCCCGCGTCTTTGTCCGCTTTAAAATAAAAATTATTAATTATTCGATAAAATTGCGCATTTGGGTAATGTAACTTTCAATATCCTATTTAAAACTATCCCCCTCAGAGAACACTCTCAGGCTTCTAGCTTCAAAAATTAAGAACATTGATCCCCATTTTTTACCTATAACAAACTTTATTTCTCATTAAAAAGTAGCCTATGTTCTTTCTCAGGCTCTTGACTATCTGGGTACCAAATTTAATCTAAATTGGTACAGTAGTTACTTTCGTTGTTATAATGTCAGTATGGATATCACCATCAACTTACAGCAATATTTCTGGACAAAGTCTTCTTCTATGGAAACTCATTGGGTAAGATCTGCGGCCACTCGAATCCAGCCCTTTTGAAGCTTTATAAAGACCGTCGATCCACCTCTTCAGATTTTCCACGTGGGGGCTTTGAGCATACATTTGGGGAAGACAGGAGATTATTTGGAACATTTCAAAAAAATCAAAAAATCATTAAAAAACTTTATGTACTTTTTCAGGTAGTACAATCAACTGTAAAAACAGAAAGCAGTATCGACCACAAATGTGTTTTTATTGTCCCGCCCGCTGTCGCCTGTCGACCATATATTATTTTTGCCTGGTAGGTTCCTCCATCAATGTACTGTATTTAGTGCAACCTGCAATTTATTACAATAACTTTTAGTTTGATATCCATTGCTTGTTTTATTCCAAAATGTATTACTGTGCTTATACAGACGGATCAATGGGTAACGAACTGTTAGATTGAGAGAATCGTAATGGAATTGGAGTTTCATAGTACAGGGGTATTCAGTGACGTATAAACATTTAATTGCATTCTCTCCTGTTGCGTGTTTTAAATCTTTGTTAATTTATACAATACAATCTACTATTTGCTTTCGGATCAATGTTTTTAAAAGACTGACGCACGCGCCGCCGCCTTTAATCTAAGGAAACTAGTGAAGTGGCATTTCTAGACATATTATATGCCGTTCAAAAGTGCTTCGGAATGAAGCTAAGACTAAATAAATGAATTTTTGACTAATTTATTGATACTGACGTATAAATATTTGCAGAAATCCATTTAAGCGAGACAATATTAAACATGACTTTATGACAATTCCCGCGCAATATACTCGTAATCTTTCTCAACTCTCAAAGAACTCAACACGACACGTGTTTCGCCCACACAGTGCATCTTCAGGTAAGAATATTAGACAACCTCAGAACAACGATGTCTACACGACAAATGCTAAAACGACATCTACGTCATTTTGAGCCTCCACCTGCTATCTCAGAAAACTAGATGTGTCGTGTGAGGAGATTGTATATTCACTCCTATATCTAGACGTCAGTGGTGCCCTATTTCCAAAGCTTTGAAGGTAAACTAAGTTCTCTAATTCATGCAATCCAAAAGATAACGGATATCCAAACTGTAAGTACTGTTTAATAGTAGTTAATTCATTTTTTTATGTCTGAAGGTACAAAGTTGTGTTATTTTGGTATAACCTCCTGTAATTTTAATTCCCCAAACCCACTTTAATTGTTTCATTTACTTTCACTTTAGTAGTAAGGCGTCTGTACGTATGCAAACAGCATACAAGGTAAATACTTTCATATATACGTGCGTTCGTACGTGCGTTTATATGTGCGTTATATGTGCATTCATACTTGCGTTCATACGTGCGTTCACACGTGTGTACATACGTGCGTGCATAAAAGCGTACTGGCCTGACTTCGAATGTTTGTTAATACCATCTCTACTGTAACAGTTACCCAAAACTTTGTAACTTTCATTCCCCAAGCCCACTTCAATGTGCATTGTTCCCCAACAGTGCAGTGATATTCTAAAGCAAATTTAATACCCTCTCCGCTGTAACAGTCCGCATCTCACGCTGGAGTGGCTGGTGGCCATTATCTAATTCGCGATTAGCTCAGCTGCTTCATACACACATGTCTTAAGGATGAATGATAATGAAAAACTGATGAATGCTAATTTAGCTTTTGATTAATAATTAACAAAGAACAAATAAAACGTTTCTAGCGTGCGAGCAAACGTGTCTGAATTTTTAGGGGACACTGGGAACAGAAGAACCACGGGCTATGGTAACTTTGGCAATATTTCCAAGCCTAAAGAACGTTTAAATGTGTGAGCATCGTCAGAATGCATTCATCATGTGTCCACTCCGTGCACCAGCTTTCGCGCTGTAAATCGAACGTGTGGACATTGTTTTTTTTTTTGTTTCCGGATATTCGCAATAAATATTTCTGTCAAGTGGTTTAGCTCCTCACTTTGCATAAAACTCGACTTAATACCAATATTGGTAGGTACACCTACATTGACTTAGTTGAATGCTTATTTGAAAAAAATTTTTTTTTGGTTCCTAAGTGACTTCTCAGTTATTGAGAAATGGATTGTAAAAAAATACATACAAGAGAGTTATAAAACCATTATTATTTTCCATAATTTTAAATTAGTTTTCGGTATTGTGGACCAAATTTTAAGATATCAAAGTCAAAACCATTTATTTAAGTTTAGCTCAATCGAGCACTTATGAAAGTCAAACTTCAAATTTAATGCGCCCCTTTACTGCGGGCGGGAGCTTGATCGTAAAAGAACAGGCAAGAAAATCGTCAAGGTTGGTTTTTTCTCCCGCCAGTTACAAATGTACTTAAATTCAAAACATATTCTACTAAGAAAAGAAAATTTTGTTCTGCAGTCACAAAATGTAAAGTTAAGAGAAAAAAAATAAGTTCTCTCTCCTTAGCAAGATGAATATAATTACGAATCAAAATAGTAGAAATGAGCAGACCAGACTGGCGGCACCCGTTCACGAGTATGACGCATGAACCAGCCATCGTTTCGCTCAACCATATTTTAGGGAACATGATGACCCGATACATAACGCCACTACTGCAGGAACATTTAAGTGAGCATGACATACTCAACCTACAGGATAAAGGAGCTTTAGAAAAAAGTTACCTTCATATTGCTGCAAATCACAAATCCTTTTACTGTAAAGCAGTATATCATATTATTATGATATCAGTTATGGTATGCAACCATTTAAACAAAAAACAATTATAAATAAATCGTTTACAAGCAGTCTTATTAAAATTAAAAAATAATAGATATGCCACTGCTAAAGGCAAAATTGAGTTTATGCAAAGAGGGCCGCAAAACACAACATCTATCAATGTTACAACAATGTTTTTGTCACTAACGTAATCATTAACAGTGTAATACCCTTTCTTAGTAAGTGATTTAATAACAGTTTGTTTAAACTTTTCCAAGGGCAATCTAGAGTAACTAGTGGAATCTTATTATAATATTGTGTACCCTGCCCCATAAACGAATAACGATTTTTATGCAGGCGTAGAAAAGGATGTGTTATATAGATGTGTAACTTAATAGTTTTTGTATTGAAGTTAAAATACCCCGGTCCCACCTACCGGAAATACCTACGTAACGTCCATGAATATATGCGTTCATACGAGCATACATTATTGTATATGTGACTGCACGCATGCATGTAAACGTGCTTACAAGCTTGCGTGCATACGTACATACATGCTTGCGTTCATACGTACGGATATGATTGCTTGCATGCGTCTTGCAGTAATCTAGATTCTAGATAATAATTTGGTGTTGCGGGATTGTTCTATAGAATTACCGCGGCTCCAGAACATAAGGGGCTTAAGGAGAAATATAGATGGATTTTAATCAGTAAAAGTCTGATACACCCTTTCACTCCAGCCACAGCGGCAGATTGTCATATAATGATTATCCACCCTGAAAAAAAATATAGCATACCATAATTTTTAATAAATTTTTGATAGAGCGAACCGCCGGCTTCAACTAGTAACAACATAAAATAACATTCCAACCTTAGTCTTAGACAAATTGAGAAACTGATATTAAACGGTTAAATTATTAAAATCAATATTTATTTAAATAGATTAAGGTTCAATATTAATAAAATTGGTAACTTGGTATTGAAGTAGGCATAATGCCACAGGCCGATGTAACCAAAGTTCGTTTAATGTGGGATCTACTAACACTAGGATAAAATCAAATTGTGTTACTCGTATTTTGTAATGCAATTGATCAGTTCGGCCAGACTATCCCAAAAAACTTTATTCTGACTAGTATTTTTTTTTACATATCTGCACACGCCAATATGATCCATATAGGAACCGCTCGATTGAGTATAAACAAATTAGCTCTTTCCTTTGTTTTAGTGGAGGCCTCAGCCCAGTAGTGGCACGTTGCAAGGCTGAGATGATAATGCATACAAACGTCAAATTGTGATCTCTAGCTTGTGAATATAACATAAAGAACGAAGCATTAATACTGTTAAAATAATGGGTGTATGGGGATCCTACCAAGGCCTAAGGAAGCCAAGGCAACCTCATATGCAAGTGGTGCACCTGCCGATCAATGAACGAGGCTCTGGCAAACATAAAAGTTCCCGGTACGCGGCAATAGGCCACGTGGGACCAAAAATATAATTGGCAAAGTGTGGGCGTTTAATATGCTTCTGCTGACCCCTTCGGGGAAACAGGCGTGATTATATGTTTTTTTATTTATTTAAACTTTATCGCACAAATTAAAATTAAAATGTACAAAAGGCGAACTTAATGCTGCAAAGCATTCTCTACCAGTTAACCTTTGGGTTAGCAGAAAAGTATGAGGCAGTACGAATAAGAAAACATATAAACTTACATAGAATTAAATATGTGTTATTAATAAACTAAATATACCTATACACAAAATTAATAGTAATCATGATATGTAGACTCCATCAGATGATAACGCCTCAAGAAAGTATTTTAAAAGTACCCTTTAAAAGTAGGTTTTCTAAAAGTTTTGTTTTTGCTTTTTGTTAAAAGTATGTTTATATGTATGCATTAGTAATGTTAATGAATGAGGCATTACTTTTCTAAGCATCTATTTGACAGTTATTTAGTCGTTTTTAATGGGTAACGGTGCTAATTCATTTCTCTATTTTTCCACTCTCGACCCATCGACCCTGAAAAAGGATTTGTTTATTCGTTTCGTCTCGACCCTCAAAAGTACCTCGACCCCTCGCTACGTTTGTATGCATTATCATCTCAGCCTTGCAACGTGCCACTACTGGGCTGAGGCCTCCACTAAAACAAAGGAAAGAGCTAATTTGTTTATACTCAATCGAGCGGTTCCTATATGGATCATATTGGCGTGTGCAGATATGTAAAAAAAAATACTAGTCAGAATAAAGTTTTTTGGGATAGTCTGGCCGAACTGATCAATTGCATTACAAAATACGAGTAACACAATTTGATTTTATCCTAGTGTTAGTAGATCCCACATTAAACGAACTTTGGTTACATCGGCCTGTGGCATTATGCCTACTTCAATACCAAGTTACCAATTTTATTAATATTGAACCTTAATCTATTTAAATAAATATTGATTTTAATAATTTAACCGTTTAATATCAGTTTCTCAATTTGTCTAAGACTAAGGTTGGAATGTTATTTTATGTTGTTACTAGTTGAAGCCGGCGGTTCGCTCTATCAAAAATTTATTAAAAATTATGGTATGCTATATTTTTTTTCAGGGTGGATAATCATTATATGACAATCTGCCGCTGTGGCTGGAGTGAAAGGGTGTATCAGACTTTTACTGATTAAAATCCATCTATATTTCTCCTTAAGCCCCTTATGTTCTGGAGCCGCGGTAATTCTATAGAACAATCCCGCAACACCAAATTATTATCTAGAATCTAGATTACTGCAAGACGCATGCAAGCAATCATATCCGTACGTATGAACGCAAGCATGTATGTACGTATGCACGCAAGCTTGTAAGCACGTTTACATGCATGCGTGCAGTCACATATACAATAATGTATGCTCGTATGAACGCATATATTCATGGACGTTACGTAGGTATTTCCGGTAGGTGGGACCGGGGTATTTTAACTTCAATACAAAAACTATTAAGTTACACATCTATATAACACATCCTTTTCTACGCCTGCATAAAAATCGTTATTCGTTTATGGGGCAGGGTACACAATATTATAATAAGATTCCACTAGTTACTCTAGATTGCCCTTGGAAAAGTTTAAACAAACTGTTATTAAATCACTTACTAAGAAAGGGTATTACACTGTTAATGATTACGTTAGTGACAAAAACATTGTTGTAACATTGATAGATGTTGTGTTTTGCGGCCCTCTTTGCATAAACTCAATTTTGCCTTTAGCAGTGGCATATCTATTATTTTTTAATTTTAATAAGACTGCTTGTAAACGATTTATTTATAATTGTTTTTTGTTTAAATGGTTGCATACCATAACTGATATCATAATAATATGATATACTGCTTTACAGTAAAAGGATTTGTGATTTGCAGCAATATGAAGGTAACTTTTTTCTAAAGCTCCTTTATCCTGTAGGTTGAGTATGTCATGCTCACTTAAATGTTCCTGCAGTAGTGGCGTTATGTATCGGGTCATCATGTTCCCTAAAATATGGTTGAGCGAAACGATGGCTGGTTCATGCGTCATACTCGTGAACGGGTGCCGCCAGTCTGGTCTGCTCATTTCTACTATTTTGATTCGTAATTATATTCATCTTGCTAAGGAGAGAGAACTTATTTTTTTTCTCTTAACTTTACATTTTGTGACTGCAGAACAAAATTTTCTTTTCTTAGTAGAATATGTTTTGAATTTAAGTACATTTGTAACTGGCGGGAGAAAAAACCAACCTTGACGATTTTCTTGCCTGTTCTTTTACGATCAAGCTCCCGCCCGCAGTAAAGGGGCGCATTAAATTTGAAGTTTGACTTTCATAAGTGCTCGATTGAGCTAAACTTAAATAAATGGTTTTGACTTTGATATCTTAAAATTTGGTCCACAATACCGAAAACTAATTTAAAATTATGGAAAATAATAATGGTTTTATAACTCTCTTGTATGTATTTTTTTACAATCCATTTCTCAATAACTGAGAAGTCACTTAGGAACCAAAAAAAAATTTTTTTCAAATAAGCATTCAACTAAGTCAATGTAGGTGTACCTACCAATATTGGTATTAAGTCGAGTTTTATGCAAAGTGAGGAGCTAAACCACTTGACAGAAATATTTATTGCGAATATCCGGAAACAAAAAAAAAAACAATGTCCACACGTTCGATTTACAGCGCGAAAGCTGGTGCACGGAGTGGACACATGATGAATGCATTCTGACGATGCTCACACATTTAAACGTTCTTTAGGCTTGGAAATATTGCCAAAGTTACCATAGCCCGTGGTTCTTCTGTTCCCAGTGTCCCCTAAAAATTCAGACACGTTTGCTCGCACGCTAGAAACGTTTTATTTGTTCTTTGTTAATTATTAATCAAAAGCTAAATTAGCATTCATCAGTTTTTCATTATCATTCATCCTTAAGACATGTGTGTATGAAGCAGCTGAGCTAATCGCGAATTAGATAATGGCCACCAGCCACTCCAGCGTGAGATGCGGACTGTTACAGCGGAGAGGGTATTAAATTTGCTTTAGAATATCACTGCACTGTTGGGGAACAATGCACATTGAAGTGGGCTTGGGGAATGAAAGTTACAAAGTTTTGGGTAACTGTTACAGTAGAGATGGTATTAACAAACATTCGAAGTCAGGCCAGTACGCTTTTATGCACGCACGTATGTACACACGTGTGAACGCACGTATGAACGCAAGTATGAATGCACATATAACGCACATATAAACGCACGTACGAACGCACGTATATATGAAAGTATTTACCTTGTATGCTGTTTGCATACGTACAGACGCCTTACTACTAAAGTGAAAGTAAATGAAACAATTAAAGTGGGTTTGGGGAATTAAAATTACAGGAGGTTATACCAAAATAACACAACTTTGTACCTTCAGACATAAAAAAATGAATTAACTACTATTAAACAGTACTTACAGTTTGGATATCCGTTATCTTTTGGATTGCATGAATTAGAGAACTTAGTTTACCTTCAAAGCTTTGGAAATAGGGCACCACTGACGTCTAGATATAGGAGTGAATATACAATCTCCTCACACGACACATCTAGTTTTCTGAGATAGCAGGTGGAGGCTCAAAATGACGTAGATGTCGTTTTAGCATTTGTCGTGTAGACATCGTTGTTCTGAGGTTGTCTAATATTCTTACCTGAAGATGCACTGTGTGGGCGAAACACGTGTCGTGTTGAGTTCTTTGAGAGTTGAGAAAGATTACGAGTATATTGCGCGGGAATTGTCATAAAGTCATGTTTAATATTGTCTCGCTTAAATGGATTTCTGCAAATATTTATACGTCAGTATCAATAAATTAGTCAAAAATTCATTTATTTAGTCTTAGCTTCATTCCGAAGCACTTTTGAACGGCATATAATATGTCTAGAAATGCCACTTCACTAGTTTCCTTAGATTAAAGGCGGCGGCGCGTGCGTCAGTCTTTTAAAAACATTGATCCGAAAGCAAATAGTAGATTGTATTGTATAAATTAACAAAGATTTAAAACACGCAACAGGAGAGAATGCAATTAAATGTTTATACGTCACTGAATACCCCTGTACTATGAAACTCCAATTCCATTACGATTCTCTCAATCTAACAGTTCGTTACCCATTGATCCGTCTGTATAAGCACAGTAATACATTTTGGAATAAAACAAGCAATGGATATCAAACTAAAAGTTATTGTAATAAATTGCAGGTTGCACTAAATACAGTACATTGATGGAGGAACCTACCAGGCAAAAATAATATATGGTCGACAGGCGACAGCGGGCGGGACAATAAAAACACATTTGTGGTCGATACTGCTTTCTGTTTTTACAGTTGATATGCACGCTGTGTGACAGTTGGGTGTTTTTTTCTCTGTTTTTATTATGCTATCAGTCTCATTGACTTTAAGCAGATGAGTTGTATATTCAAGAATGGGTGTTTTATGATTCAATACTCAATGTCTTTATTGCACTCCATATGTTACAAAGATGTTATTTATAATATCACAGATACAATGTAGACCCTGTAGGGTATGGCAACTTAGGAGAGAGGCGGATGCTAGCTTTTAATATTTACTTAGATTAGTTTAATTTTAGATTATTGTATTCGGTTTATTGATATTGTAAATGGTAAATATATTATATTATTATGATTTATTTGTTGTTGTCGCTATATCGAGACTACATTGGCGTTAAGAATACAAAGGGTAATACGGCAGGAAGTTTCTTTAAAACTAAACCGTCGTCGCACCCGTTTTTTTATAAGTTGTTAGAACTAACTCCCTGTCTATTGCGAGCGGTATAATGGTAGAATGAAGCCTTGAGCATTATTTCAGTTCCTAATAACAATTTATATTGTACACGGTTTAATTTCCAATTGACGCTACACGATTATTAATTACTATTGGATCGCCCGCGTCTTTGTCCGCTTTAAAATAAAAATTATTAATTATTCGATAAAATTGCGCATTTGGGTAATGTAACTTTCAATATCCTATTTAAAACTATCCCCCTCAGAGAACACTCTCAGGCTTCTAGCTTCAAAAATTAAGAACATTGATCCCCATTTTTTACCTATAACAAACTTTATTTCTCATTAAAAAGTAGCCTATGTTCTTTCTCAGGCTCTTGACTATCTGGGTACCAAATTTAATCTAAATTGGTACAGTAGTTACTTTCGTTGTTATAATGTCAGTATGGATATCACCATCAACTTACAGCAATATTTCTGGACAAAGTCTTCTTCTATGGAAACTCATTGGGTAAGATCTGCGGCCACTCGAATCCAGCCCTTTTGAAGCTTTATAAAGACCGTCGATCCACCTCTTCAGATTTTCCACGTGGGGGCTTTGAGCATACATTTGGGGAAGACAGGAGATTATTTGGAACATTTCAAAAAAATCAAAAAATCATTAAAAAACTTTATGTACTTTTTCAGGTAGTACAAATCAGCTAGAAGATGGAGTCTCCTTTTAGACAAAAAACGTCTGTATTAGGGGGCACCGCTCTTCCATTAGACAAAAAAATAATAAGTTTCAGAGTACCTTAGTTTAAAATATAATTCAGCTAAAAAATGAAGGTAAATTATATAAGATATAATAATTGTCCTAAAATATACATAATTTACACGCATGCAAAGATTTGTGTGTAATTTTTTTAACTAATGGCTTTGTGCGTCTAGCACATCTAGCCAGTGTCAAGTAAGTGATATATTAATAATATATAATTTATAGTAAATGAAAATGAGTGATGATAAAGATGATAAATGGTAAATGAGATACCCTCCCCTAAAGCCCCTTGAGTCCTCAGTAAAGATGTGGGACCATACTGAGATCTCACATGGACTCCTTAAGGAGAATTTGAAAAGTGATGTTGCACTGCTTCGTTTGATTTACCAACACTCATGTATACAAACACTTAACGGTTAATTATCCACCTTTATTATATATAATGTTAGAAATATCACAAATTTTAGAAAATAAAACAAAACTGCAGACATGCCGCTTCACTTTCCCGCCAAGAAGTCCGGAAGACATATTTAAATGGCACCTTTCGGAAAGATGGCGCCACTGAGGCGAGTGAATAAAACTCGCCTCGTTGCTGCCACGAGGCGATTTTGCTGTTGGACGTCAAAGCGATCACATTTAGAACTTTCCGGAGCGTTCTATTTATAGTCAGATTTTATAGTTACATTTAGTTTTTAATAAATCATAGTTTGTGAGTAGCTGCTTTGTTATTTCGCCAACATAATTGTGAGTGTATGTAGATGTGTGTGTGTTATTGTATGTATTGTGAATTCATCCACGCTGTACTAATAATGATTCTGTTTGAATATAATCCAATTTACATATCCAATGGTTTAATATATTTTTGCACTCATGAAAATTCGGAAAAAAGTCCCAAAAGTTGATTTATATTGTTGTAGACACAAGCCGATTGCTTTTCTTACTGTGATTTTGCAAACACCGTTCTTGTTTTTGGGCAATTTATAACATTACGTTTCTTTCTTTTATTTTCTAACCTGGGGTCATACAAATACAAATACAAATACAAAATAATTTATTTGCTCAAACATTTGTACTTAACAAAATATGGTATTACAATAAAGTCTTTCGACCAAGTCTCAACATGTTTACCATTTTGTGGTATGCAAATGTCAGTTTTATGATTCCCCATTAAATGTCAGTATAATTATTTATGATCAAAAATTAATTATCTAAAACTACACAATAACAATAAAATTAAAATATATTACAAGAAAATGATGTCAACTAAATTAATTTACAAGAAAAAACGGGGTCAGTAAACACCTATTACAATTAATCATAAAGTGTATCGGTCAGAAAATCGCTTATGTGATAGTAACATTTGTCTAACAGTAATTTTTGAAGATTTTTCTTGAATAGATGTATTGTCAAATTTTTCAATGTTTTGGGAAGCTTATTATAAATAACTGGGGCCATACAAAAAACACTATTGCGCATAAGCGTTGTGTGGCTTGTTTGTAGACAGAGCTTACTGTCATCGCGCCTGTTACGTATTACAGTATCAGCTTTCCGCGGGAAAAGTTCGGGATTCGTCTTTACGAACACTGCGATCTCTAAAATATAAAGTGCTGGAAGAGTTATTATCCTGTGTCTAATGAAAAATGGCCTACAGCTGTCTGTTTGTTTAAGATTAAACATAGCTCGTATGCACCTTTTCTGGGCTTTAAATATTATTTCTTTGTCCGTAGAATTTCCCCAAAACATGATGCCATACCGAAGGACAGATGCCACTAGTCCTTGGTACGCCATTATCAAAGCCTTGATGTTAATTTTTTGTGCAATTTTATATAAGGCAAAAGAACTCGTACTAACTCGTTTACATAAATATTCTATGTGAGGTTTCCAATTTAGTTTTTTGTCTACAACCAAACCGAGAAACTTAGTCGAATCTACTTCTTTTAGAATGTGATTATTGTATTCTATTTTAATGTCAATGTTATTTCGAATTCGTTGGCCAAAGTGCATAATATTTGTCTTACTTAAATTTATTTTTAGGTTGTTTCTTTCTAACCACGTTATGATTGCTATCAAACATTGAGTTATGTCATTTTCATAATTTGATTCTTTTTTATTTTCAATGGACACTGTACTATCATCCGCAAAAAGAGTGATTGGATTCTGAATTGCCTTAGGTATGTCATTAATGTACAATATAAAGAGTAAAGGGCCCAATACACTTCCTTGTGGAACACCATAGATAGGCGAACGAATACTAGATTTATATATTTCTTCTTTTTTAGTTGATGTATTTATTCTAGATATTTCTGTATATTGCAATCTATCAGTTAGATACGAACGTATAAGATTTAATATATTTCCTCTAAAACCATATGATTCTAGTTTTCGTAGCAGTATTTTATGATCTACGTGATCGAATGCTTGCGTCATGTCACAGTAAATTGCACAGGTTGGTACTGTTCTATCTACACTAGTCATAATATTTTTTAGAAATTCATAAATTGCTATATTTGTGGATTTATTTGCTCTAAACCCTTTTTGCTCTTGACATAAAATATTTTTCTTTTCGACATAATTATACATTACGGTATAGATGTACTTTTCGAATATTTTCGACATAATAGGGATTAGTGAAATTGGTCTATAATTTTCAATTTGATGCTTGTCAGATTTTTTGTGCACTGGTTTTATCACCGATATTTTCAAAGCATCAGGAAATATTCCTGCATGTATACATAAATTTATAATGTGACTTAAATGCCCACAAATGCTCTCAGCCACGAATTTAACTACCTTAGTGATGACTTCATCATAACCAACACTACTGACCCTTTTAAGAGAATTTATAATTATAAAAATGTCACGGGGAATGCTAGGCGTCATAAAAAATGAATCTTTTCGATTATCTATATAACTGTTGGTATACACGCAAGAGTTTTTATCGGGTCCTAATCTATCCACAAAATAATTGTTAAAAACATTCGCCATTTCCTGTGGATCGTCAACTGTTTTATTATTTACGTTAATTTTGACAATTGGTTCTTTTGGCAAACAAGGTTTATTGTCATTTATTATATTCCATACTGTTTTTGATCTATTATGCGATAAATTAATTTTATAATTGTTTATTGCTTTCTGAGTGAGATTAATAATTTTCTTAAGCCGTCTTGAGTAGTTTTTAAAGATTAAATTGTTGACAGGGTTTGGTGTTTTTCTATACTGCCATAACAGGTGACGTTTCCTTTTACTACATTGTTTGATTCCTCGAGATATCCATGTTGGTTTCTTCGTGACATGTCTAATCTTATGCTTATATGGAAAACATAGCAAATAAAATAATTTGAAACTTTCCATAAAAGAATTATATGCTTTGTTAGGATCATCCGTCACGTAAATTTCAGAAAATGAGAGCTCGTCAAGACAAGCTTTAAACTTCTTTAGATTTTCATAGCAATAATCGCGGGTTTTAATACACCATGATTTAATGGTACATACTCGTTTAACTGGACATTTGAGAATCTGAGAAGTATGGTCCGATAGAGCCAGTTCAATAACTTCTGAACTACATTTTTGTTTAAAATTATGTGCAATATTGTCGATACACGTGTCACTCTTAATTCTTGTTGCGGTATTAATAGACAAATTAAGATCGTAATTTAGTAATAGACATTTAAATTCCAGCGATATATTATTTTGTTTAAACAAATCTATATTAAAATCACCCGCTACTATAACATTTTGATATCGCTTGTTGCTTATCTCCCGTAAGATTTGTCCGAGCCTCTCTAAGAAAATACTAATATCACTCATTATTGGTATCCTATAAACACATAATACGGCTATTTTATAACAAGGCAGCTCCACAGCACAACATTCAATCGTACCTGTTATTGATAGTGCAGCAATGTTGGGTAGCTCCCGCCATTGTATGCCATTCCTCACCAGTACACAAGACCTACCTCTTTTTATGTCTTTTCTGCAGAAACTTGCAGCTAAAGAATAGTTTGATAAACGTAAAACAGTTTCATGGCCCGACATCATGAAATGCTCAGAAATGCAAAGAATGTCAATTTGTTTATCATTTTCTAATAATTCGTTTAGGCAAACTGTTAGGGAATCAACTTTATTAAGAAGTCCTGCAATGTTTTGGTGCATTATATAAATATATCTATTCAAGAAAAAGCTTCGTGTTGTCACTACGTTTTGGAGAACCAAAGCTTTCATTAGTCATGTCAAAATTACAATTATTAAAATCTATGTCTTTAATTAAAGAATTAATGTCTTTAAATATAGTACTAAGTCCATTATTATTAATATGTCCAGAGCGTTCGTAAAACATTGTGTAGTCATATATTAAGTTCAAATTTGAATCGAGAATGTAAGCGTGCTGATGCTTTAATATATCCTGATACAACATATGATTAAAGCTTTTTATTCTCCAATTAAAAGTAGACGCATAGTACTTACATTTAAACGTTGGCAAACAAATAATGACATTAGTATGTTTTACATTTTGCAGTGTGTTTCTGATTTTATTAACTAGGCTAAAATAATTACAAGTTACTATAAAATCTTTCTGAGAAATAAAAATAATACAATAATCTTTCATTGTGTAACTTAAGATCTTCATGTCTAATCCCTGTAGAAGTTGCTGAGTCCCTCCGTTTGTTGTCAGATAGTGGCAACATTTATAGTTTTTTCCCAAAAACTTCTCGGCAATTAATCTTACTTTATTTTCTCTGTTTGAACTCAAAATACATATTTCAGCTGTGTGTTTTTGAAGCTGTTCGGTGTCTTTTGTTTTGGAGACTTTTAAGCTGCCTTTCACATTTTTACCTTCGCAATTTTTTATATAAGGTATATTTTTAATAGGGCTCGTTTGCGTTTCTTTGCTATGTCCGCTTATATGTGAGATCTTATTCACAGGTGTGGTTTGACTTTGTTTACTATTTTTGTGCATATTTTGCGGTTTTCGTGGTGAGCCTTTCTTCGTAGGACTACTGACGATCTTATTAAATAGATTGCATTTCTTTTGTAGTTCGTCATTTGTTTTTTTTAACTTATTATTTTCTAATGACAGAGTTTCAATTTCTGTATGAGCTATTTCAAGTTGTAGTACTAAATTCTCGAGTTTATCTTTATACCTTTTTGTTTGTTCGTCTTCGTCATCCGATATAGCTGGTAAGCTATTTGTCGTACTATTGAGCGTTTCGTTGATAACATTGTCATTATTTGAACTTGACTCCGATTTTGTTGGTTTACGCCGGAACGTAATATTATCGAAGAAACTCATTGTTTGTATAGATGGCGTTGAGCTTTGTTACAAGTTATGCTGTTTAGTTTTAACGATGTAAGAGTTAAACCTGTTTTAATTTTCTATTCCAAAAATAATCGGTCTAGAGGAGGTTTGAACCTGGTACGTATGTTCATATTTAAGCGTACGTATGGTCATATTTAAGCGTCTTGTGTTTTTTTAGGAATCAAGCTAAAGTTTTCGAACTAAATGGTGTTACTACTAAAGTTACTAATTTGGTACAAGTGTTGAGAATCGTTGCTTCTTAAAGTACATGACTTTAAGAAACACTGTTTGAGCTCTTTTAACTTCTAGAAAATGAGTCTTACAAGCTCCACCCCATATGACTACACAGTAAGTGATCACTGATTGCACTAAAGATATATCTATATTTCATTCAAAATGTTTCTTGAGTATTTATTGTCACATTTAATATTATTTAGTAATATTATTACACATGCCTTAGGTTCTTAAACATCCAGATGAATTTACGGATCCTTGAAGATTTTTTTTCTATTTGAGAGTACCAGGATAATATCAGGTGTATTATTACACAAAGATATTTAGTCTGATCTATTTTTAAATAGATGTACAATCGTCATATTTTTGTAATAGATCATCACAGCAATGTATTTTTAAAATAAAACCCTCATACGATTGATGATAATTGTAAATAATAATAATAATAAATCTTTATTGCAACAATAGGGAGTTAACAAGTACAGTGCAAGCCCTGATCCTCAAACTAGCGTAAGCTGTATGTTGAGAGTCAGTTCCTTCCAAATTTAAATAAAAAATATGTTACAATGCATAAATTAAATTAACAGTAGGTAATTACATAATTATTCTAGTATTGAAATCTATATATGAGCGCGCGCGCGTGTGTATGTATGTGTGTGTGTATATGTGTGTGTGTGTGTGTGTGTGTGTGTGTATGTGTGTGTGTGCTTGTGCGTGATTAAGCGGGTCTTAATTCTATTTCACAGTAACTAATAAATTTTCAACATCATTGTAGTCTAAATATTTAAGCCATAATTTTATTCTGTTTTTTATTTCAAAGTTAGAGATTTTTTTGGTTTTGTATTTTAAGTTTAATTTGTTATACAATCGTGGAGCTATATTAATAGGTTGGGGAAAAAGTCTTTTCGTATTTTTGTATGAAAAGTCAAGACATTTTTTTTCAAAGTTTATTTACATTTATTTACAATATATAATATGTACCGTTTTGTTGAATAACTTTCTGCCATTTTGTGGGCAGAGACATTATCCCGTTACTGTAGAAACTTAGGGACTTCTGATCAAAAAAACGGGACAAATAGTTTTGGCAGTCCTCTCTTGAGGTCAACCTTACAGAACCTAAAGAATTCTGCAGAGACCGAAACAGGTGAAAATCTGAAGGCGCAAGGTCAGGGCTATATGGTGGATGCACTAGGAACTCCCAGTCGAACTCTCTTAATTTTTGCTGAGTGGCTAAAGATGTGTGTGGTCTAGCGTTATCGTGATGAAAGACCACACCCTTCCTGTTGATCAATTCCGGCCGTTTTCTCTCGACTGCTTCCTTTAATCTCATCAGTTGCTGGCAGTAAAGATCAGAATCGATGGTTTTGCCGGGCGGTAAAAGCTCATAATAAACAATGCCCTTCCAATCCCACCATACACACAGCATCACCTTATTTCGTGTTAGGCCAGGTTTGGCCACAGTCTGTGAAGCCTGGCCAACTTTCGACCACGACCTTTTTCGCACGTTCTTGTCGTACGTGATCCACTTTTCATCGCCAGTTATCAATCTCTTCAAAAACGGCTCGGTTTCATTACGTCTCAATAATGAATCGCAAATGAGTACACGGTTCATTAAGTTTCTTTGAGTGAGCTCGTGTGGCACCCAAATATCGAGCTTTTTTGTATAACCAGCTTTCTTCAAATGGGTCAAAACTGTTTTGTGGTCAATTCCCAGTTCTTCAGCTACATCGTAACTACTAATATGCCGATCTTGCTCCACTCTTTCAAAAATGGCGTCCATTTTATTCGTAACAGGGCGACCAGAGCGAGGTGCATCTTTAACATCAAAATTTCCGGACTGAAAACGTTTGAACCAAATTTGTGCTACTCTTACTGACACTGCATCAGGTCCATAAACATCACAAATTTTTTTCACTGCTTGAGTTGCATTTTTGCCTTTTTTATAATAAAATTTTAAAATGTATCGAATTTCTTCATTAGATTCACTCATTTTTACGGAGAGAAAAACAAATGAAAAATAGCGGGAAACAACTTTTTTTTATTTTTTTCTTTTCTTTATAATGGAACCTTTTTAATGTTACCAAAACCAGCCAGACACAAATAGTACAGTCAAAAAAATTTTATAATAAGTTTATACCTACGTTATGCGAAAAGACTTTTTCCCCGACCTAATACTATATTGCTTTTGGGCAAATTTACTTTTAACCCTCGGAACTGCACATTTATCTATTCTTTTGCCTGTAAATGTTTGTAAGGGTATACTTATTTTATGATACTTGCGTATACTCTGGTATACGAATAACTTTCGCACAGTCAGAACATCCGCTTTTTCATACACTAAATGAGTTGGGTGCCGAAACGGTAAGTAGAGAAGTACTTTTAGTACTACCCGCTGCGCCCTTTCCAGCTCCATAATTATACACTCAGCCAGGGATTTGTATGTCTGTATTAATAAAGAAGTGTCTGGTATGAGTCTTAAGTCTTTAAAAATATATATAAGTTTTCTTAATCTATTGCTAGTAGAAGTTATGTTTCTTTTCCAGTTAAGATTATCGTCAATAAGTACTCCTAAGTATTTTATTTCAGAAGTCCTTAATAAAGTTGGACAATGACAAGTAAATGAATAACCCTTTTTAGATCGGTTGCAGGGATAGCAGTGTGTGCAAAGATGAAAATTTATCGGAGAAGATGCCATAGTCTTGCTGAAACAGAGGAATTTAGTTTTATCTATATTTAGCGATAATAAACTATCTTCAAGCCATGCCGTGATAACCGACATACCATCTTCAGCCAACTTTCGCACGTTTTCCGATGTTTTACTATGAAAAAGTATGACAGTATCGTCAGCAAACATTTGTAGAACAGCACCCTCCATTCGGAATTTACATAGTTCATTGATGTACACTAAAAACAGAGTCGGAGCCAGGGTACTGCCCTGCGGAACCCCATACGATCCCATGCTGTAACTACTGTAACAATTATTAACTTTAACGCATTGCTGTCTTTCCGAAAGGTAGTCCCTAAGCCACGAAAGTGCATTCCCCCTGATTCCTACATTCTCTAAGCGCGTCAGAAGTATCGGAATAGACACGGTATCAAAAGCCTTTTGTAAATCTAAAAACACTCCCACGCATTTCTCGTTCTTATCAAGGTATTCTGTGATGTTGGAGGTAAGCTGTAAGACAGCGTCGTCAGTGGAACGGTTAGCACGAAACCCATATTGATTGTTACTAAGAATATTATTTTTTTTCCAGGTAGTAGATAAGTCTTTTGTTCATAATTTTTTCCATCACTTTAGAAAGGGTGCTTAAGAGAGAAATGGGCCTATAGTTTGTAGCAAGAAACTTATCTCCTGATTTATAAATGGGGCAAACAATGGCGCTTTTGAACACAGTGGGAAAAATACCGTGTCCAAAACTTAAATTAATTAATTAAGATATAGGCTCAGCAAGGCAATATCGAAACTGTTTTAAAATGGACGATGCTATTTTGTCTATGCCTGGCGCGCTTTTTGTTTTAAGGCTGTTAATCACATCAATCACCTCAGGAGGATCCGACAAATAAAGTGCTATAGAGTTTAATGGTAAATCAATTACTTTAGCTTTTTTGGCTAACGTAACTTCATCTGTAGCCAGCTTTTGTAGGGTCTGGTTTGCAAGATTTGACCCAATTGATGTAAAAAATCTGTTAACTTCATCCAGAGATTCAGAAGCAGTAGCTCTTAGGTTAAGTATTTCTGTAGATGATGAATTAGACTTTTTCATATTACACAATTCTTTAATCGTAGTCCAAGTTTCTTTTATGTTACCTTTATTTTTATTTAATTTGTTGGTATAGTAATTCCTTTTTAACGTTTTTAAGATTCTATTTAGTGTGTTTCTGTATGCTATATATTTCAATTTAATTTCTTGATTGTTATAGTATTTTTTTGCTTTTTTGTGCATTCTATCCCGTTTTCTTATAGACTTGACCACTCCTATAGTGATCCACGGTTTTAAAGGTCGGTTTCGCTTTGGAATTTTTTGCACCGTAGTGTTGGCATTCACAATGTCTCTTAACTTTGTCGTTACGATTATCGCTGCCTGGTTAACATCAATTGTTGAATATAAGTCGGTCCAAGATTCATTTAGTAAGTATTCATTTATAGCATCGAGATTAAAAACGGACTTCTCAACAAATATGGTTTGTTTGGGAGGGGATGAATGGTCAAAATAAAGCAGAATAGGTGAATGGTCGGTCAGTTGCTCGAATACAAAAGTGTAGACCTTTGACTTAGTTTTCACCATAAAATGGTCCAGACACGTAAACTGCCTAGTGGGGCAATTAATTCCTTGCCTTAACCCATGGCTTGCCATCAAATCCAGATATGCTGCAGAATGAGCATTAAGATTATCTGACATAATATCTAGATTTAAGTCACCAGTCAGTACAATATTTTTGTTTCTACTACAATTATTTAGTATTTCGTCTAAGGAGTTTAAGTAAATTAATGGATTTTTAAAACTGCATATGTAATTTGTATTTCTGTATTTATTGTGAAAAGGTTGTCTTTTACCCAATTGGCCACCTTAGCCATTCCACACTGAGAAATAGCTTTTGTGTTGTACCAAGTTCAGCCAGTGAACACAACAGCTGTATCATCAGCATGTGAGAAAAAAATTGCATTAGTGATATTCATATTACATAGATCATTGACGTATATAGTAAACATTGTAGGACCAAGTACACTGACCTGCGGGACCCCGTTTGATAGTCGTATATTCACTGGTAGCACAATCTAGCCCAACCCTTTGCCTTTTTTTGTTGAGGTATTTTTTGAAAATAGCCAACTGATTGAGCTATCTTTTCAAGGATAGGGATAGATACTGCATCAAACGCTTTTTTAATATCTATAAAAATGGCCACACACTTATTACCTTTATCTACCTGTTCAGTTTTAAGCGAGCTAAGGGATATAACAGCGCTTTCAGTTGAGATCCCTTTCCTAAAGTCGAACTGTGATGGTGAAACTATGTTATAAGTAGTAAGGTAATTTAACAATCTTGTAATTAATATTTTTTCTATTATTTTGGATATGGCAGGCAGAACAGATATAGGCCTGTAGTTGCTAATATCGGTCCTCTCTCCACCCTTGTACACAGGAGTTATTAAAGATTGTTTCAATAAGGCGGGAGAGATGCCAGTCTTAAAGCAAACATTTGTTGGGTGGACCGTAATTAAAATAATTTTATCTTATATAAGTTTTACATATCTTGACGTGATTTGATCCCATCCAGGTGAACTATCTATTTTTAGGTTTATTATAATTTAGTTAATCTCTTACGCATCAGTATCTAAAAGCACTATTTATTGAGGTGGGTAGGTATGTTGTTGAGATATGTTTTTTGACTTTCTGGAGTTATGATTGATTTAATATTATCAGCAAGGGGTTTTCCTATAGTAGCAAAAAACATATTAATAAAATTTACAGAATCTTTAGGTGTCGTTTTGATGTTAATTAATTCAAGGCTAGGTTTATTAGTTTTGTTTGTATTATAACATACACAAACAAAACTAATAAACCTTTTAGCATTTTTCTGGAGCAGTTTATTATTTTTAATTGAGTTCTTAAAGAGTTCACTTTCATATTTACGTTTAATTTTTTTCAATAAATTGTTACAATAATTTCTTGTCAGTTATTCTTAATATATTATTATGTGGATCAGATCTGACTTGTTTAAGAAGTTTATTATGATTTTTGATACATTTCAGCTACCCCTTAGTAATCCATTGCTTAATAATTTGTTTTGAATTCGGAATATTTACAGTGTTAGTTCTAATAATTTTGTTATATTATTTATAAGGCTTTCAACTATCACGTTTGCATGTTCACAAAGAGTAAGTCTGAAAGGTTTTGCTGAATTATCATAGTCACTATAAGTTTTAGTTTCTTTAATACCTAACTAGAACTTATATACTGACTGATATTTATACTGACTTACCCATAAAAACTGAACGAATATCCGCTTTTTAAAAAACTACATATATTGCTCGAAGGTTCTTATCCAGATTCAGCGTCGATATACTTGTAGGTGGTAGATAAATTATCTTTTTTACTGCCCAGTGTAGTACAATATTATTCTTTCGAGTTTCCACCTTCACTATCAAAGAAGGCTCTAAGTAAACTCGTAAAAACTTAATGTACAATCGTCTCCACATAACTGTTAACACTGCCACTTAAAACAAGGTCTTAAAGCTAGTAAAATAAGAGTGGTTAAGATCTAGCTTTGTATGGTTTGGTTTTTCGAGGATTTTATTTATCTCGGGGTCGTTTGCGTTGCGAAAATAATGAAGTTTTTATGCGATCGTAAAATGACCCTGCGCCTATAAGGGTGAGCACGCGATTGGGAAGGGATCGAGATGTTTCCATGAACACTATTTCTTTGAGTCCGGTAAGTAAATACAATTTTTTTTCAATTGAGAGAAAATGAGATTCTATCAAAGTCTATCATAATAATCATCAGCCCGTCCATAACATAATATAAGCCTGTCCATTTCTGCAAACGGACAGGCTTATGTTTAGCAGTGGATCAAGATGGGTTTTAGGTCTGCACCTTAACTTGTTGAGACAAGCAATCATCAATTTAATTCATTATAACTGGACCTCTATGCTTGGTGCCGTGTGATACCGGCTTAGAATAGTGCCACCTCACATCACGGGGAGTCGTAACAGCTGCCAAAGAGAAACCCTACCAGATTCTGGGCAGCAGCGTCATCCTGCATACTGGCTGGCACTGCGATGACTATTCCGCCTGCTCAGCGTGATAATTATGGGCAAATACCCCCAAATTTAATGTGATGTATATCATGTATGATATCTGATATGGCATACCTCGATACATTACTACATGCAAAACTAATATGCACTTTAATTTTCAAAAATATAAAACTTTTGATTTATAATTTAATATCTATTTCGTTTAGTGTCAGTACGGGGAAAGCGATAGCCATCTCTCACCAAATAAAACGTTGCACTCTGGGTCTTTAACATTGCTACAATTATAAAGACCTCTTTTTAATAGCTAGGGCACACCCCAAATGATACTTAGGCATGAAAATATACATAATACACAAAATATGTTTCCAAGGGTGCATAGAAAATAAAAATAAAATATACTTTATTCTCTTTAAGATCAACAGGATCTTTTTAGATTCGTCAATTTTTTACACGCATAATGGAAATGGGATAACAACAATGAAAGAGATATAAGCGGTACCATAATAAAAAAATAAAAGCAAATGGATTTTTTATCAGACTTTGTCAAGGTTTGTCAGTATCTGTCTGTTGTGGTTTTTTCTCGAGATTTGTCAGTCTGTCGGTGACTCTAACGAAGCTTCCAAAAGGCAACGAGATTGAGAAGAATTCCTCAAGAAACTCATCTCGGGATCCTACCAAAACCTTAGGAGCCCAAGCCAACCTCACCTGCAAATGGTTCACCTCCCGTTCAACATCCGAGGCTCTGACAAAAATAAAAATTCAAGGTAAGCAGCAATAGGCTCGCCACCTATTACGTGAAACCAAAAATAAAATTGACGAAGTGAGGGTCTAAAATATGTCTCTGCCTACTCCTTCGGGGAAACAAGCGTGATTGTATGTACATTTTCCATGCATTTCTGACATAATAACAATATTTTCCAGCGAATGACGCGGAAACTATTTTAATAAAAAATTTACCCGATAAAGCTTAAAGTATTCTTAAAAAACTTCGTAGAAGGCATCGACAAATATATACAAAGAAGAGAAACTTCTTGGGAAAGTTTTATTAAAATCGGCCCAATACCGACCTCTTTGAATTGAGACGATTATTGGAGAAGTTTAAATACGTACTCTTTTCTTTTCTTGAAGAAAAGAAAACATTCTGGAATATAAAGTCGGGAGGTTTGTTTTCTTATTTCGAATTTACTCTTTTCTGTTTAAAAAACCAGTGCCAATCATATTATTCATATACAAATAGCCCTCGTTCTGTAGGTCTTCAATATTACATAGTTTACTTATTTATATTATATTTTTGAAAGGCCCTAAATTTTTCTAGCACTAATGATATTAGTCGAAGATACTTTTGCGTTCTAATGCAAAAATGAAAATCAAGCATCCAAACATTCTCTCTTTATAATATTACAGCCTTACTAAAAAAATGGTTGCCTGTAAAGTCGGTATACGGGCGAAAGTTTTACGTGACAACGACTTTGAGTGGGAAAATAATTTTAATGTGAATATTCATTCGTATAGTAGGAAGAAGGATGAAATAATAGTAACAATTTAAAACATTTATTTATACAAAGAATTATATTTAAAACGCATCTCGCTCTTAGGCGGCCTAACCATGCCCGAGTGGAAGGGACGCGTGCCTCTCACTCGCTCTCATTGTAAACGCATAACGTGAGCGGAGCGTAACGCAGTTTCTTGAAGTGTCACCCGGCAAACCAATTTATAAGACGTTGTCACGTCAAAAAGATCAACGCACGTGTATATATATTTGTTGACGACAGACATGGCGTGGAGTTCAGTATACCTGCACTTCACTCCAGAGGTCGTAGGTTCGATTCCCACACATGACAAATCTTTGTGTGCATGAGCATGAATATTTGTTCTAGTCTGGGTGTTTTCCTATGTATATTAAGTCTGTATTTACAAAATAAAGTTAAGTATGTTTATCCGTTCTTTAGTATCCATAACACAAGTTCTTAGTGATACTTATCTAGAAACTATATAATTGGTGTAATTGTAAGAGAATATTTATTTATTATTATTGATTTATATATTCGTTACACAGGTGTTGCAAGCCATCGGGCTACCAATATAAACATTCTGACATATCGGTTGTATACGTAGAAGTTTAAGCGTAGAAGAAAAATTACACCGGGCTTTTCCACTCACGAATCGTAGTTTATATATTTTAAACGTGTATGACAGGTGTCCATTTTTGGTTAGTATCTTGGTTTTTGATATTTTTTGCTTTAAACGGTTTATCAAATTTTCTTAGATTTGCATGATTTGAAATTGAGAACTTAAGTTACGAGTAAAATAAAAATATATAAAAGTTTCTCGTCAAATAAATTTTAAAATTTAATTGACGAGAAACTTTTAAGTTTTAAAATTACATTATTTATTTTCCAATAACAATAAACAAAAATCGATGATTTATCACGAATAAGAAATTTCCATATGGAGCTTTATAAAAAAGGTGTGAACCGTTTTATACACAGTAGGCAATGCACTATCATGCCCCTGGTATTATAAGCGCCTTTTTTTACCTGGGTAACAAAATGTATTTAAACACTACCTCCGGCCAAAGGGAGACCGAGAGGGGGTGTGGAACTCACCATGTGAGACGGCACCCTTTTAAGGGGAGGGCCAGTGCCTGGGTTTCAGCGTCTTTTACTCTCGCCCGCGGCTATCGTCCTTGGGTCAGAACCGGGAGTCCTCAGGTGAGACACAATGGCGCCCACCCTACCTCCGTGTGTGACGACAGCGTGTGTGGCTAATTTTTCGTAAAGTATATGGTTAGACAGCAGCGAAATAATTACTACTACCAGGACCGTGGCTAGCGTCTTTTCACTGCACCACAAAGAACTGCGCAGTCCACCACTTAGTTACAATAGTGGAAGCACTGAGTCGTCTCGCCCCCGACGACGTTAGAAAGATTTTCGTTACCAGCAGTTACTAGGTCAGATACCTACAGACGTGCCCGTCTAAGTACAATGAACATCGGAAATTTTGCAATTTGATAAAATCAAATTTATTGTATTTTGTTTGTTCGTATGCTTGTTACTTCTACAAATTGAATAACAATTAAAAGATAAAGTAATCAGAAAATTATCAACGTCACACTCACCATATCGAATTAATCTCTAAATAATAATTACATATATAATCCGAATAATATCTAAATAGGATTCCAGATGACATGTATATTTTTGCATTAAGTACTTAATTGAAATTAATGCTTTTGACATTCACAAGGTGGTGAAAGATCCCAGGATTACAGGTGGCACAACCCCACAGAAGAATGCCATTTGGTATAACACCATGGAAATAGGTATGATAAACTTTTTTCTTTTTTTTTTGAGTGTTAATGCATTTACGCATACTTTGCACTGCAGGGACAGCACAAAGTTATGTCGGGCTCCCTGGCCGAGATGGTGGTGGCCAGGACTACCGACTAAACCCCACTATTTCCTGCTCCGCGTAAAGTGCCAAGGAGGTAACAGAGTGACCTTATCCTCCGTTGGCACTGCACGCCTGCCTGTGTAACAGACCCTTCGTCATTTTTTTCTTTTTTTCTTTTTCTGCCCCTGGATTCGGTAAAAATTTGTGCCGCTTTCTACTCCTTCGGGCTGCAAAAAAGCGCGAGTAGGATGTTCCCCAAACTTCTACCCGCACGCCCGGCTGGTTAGCGCACCAGCGTACGCACGCCGGCGCTGCCCTCTCCTTCGTCGTCGGACGTAATCCGCTGTTAGGCTCTCTTCCCTAGCTCGCTCGTCTGCCTCTCTTTCACACATGACTTTCTCGCAGAAGCGGTGCACTGCCTCCCATGACTTTTCGCTATGGACCATTGCGCTGACCATCGTTTGGAGCGAGAAGTCATAACCAATAACCGCCTCGAGTTCTGCTCTAGAAGACGCCCATCTTGGGCACTCCTCCACAGAGGTATGATAAACTAGCCTAGCCGTTTCAACGTCTGTTCAAATAATTTTTACCGCAAACACTGCAGAGCTGAGTGTATTTGACAATTCGACGATACATGGGCCCTACTGCAGTTTAAGTCTAACGTAATACCTAAAGACTTCGTAATATACACAAGGGTCAACTCATTTTTATTCATAGTAGTGCTTACTTGTATGACGTTAGTCGTCACGAATTCAATTAATTTTGTTTAAGCCCCTAAATTCAGATTATTAACGTCCAACCTTTGAGATCTCGTGGTTTTCATCGCCTTAATTCTGATATCGTTTTAACTAAAATAATAATGATTTATGATCAGCAAACAGTTCAATTTCGTGGTTTTCTTTTATCAAATGTGGAAAATCATTAATGTAAAACAAAAACTGACCGAGACACAAACCCTGCGGAACTCCCTATTTAAACAACAGAACTCTGATATCGCTTCACACTAACCTCAACCCTTTCAATAATATTACTTAAATATGAAGTAAGAAGATCCAATGCAGAGTTTCTAATTCCGTTATAGATTTTTTTTTAAATTTTACATGAGGAACACATTCAAAAGCTTTTGACATGTCACTCTAGTTGGCTCAGTAAGGATAAATTATAAGATTTAAAAAGTGCTTTTATTCTTGTACATGCACACGAACAATCTAGCAAATTAAAATTAAAATCTCCACACACAATAAGGTTTTTATAAGTATTACAAAGTTTTCTAGTATGCACCGTAAGCACACTCTATTGTTATTTGTAAGGGATTTTGTTAAGTAAGCACTAACGCATATTTATTTTGAATCGATATCGAAGACTATCTAATTAAGTTTACTTGGTTTAGGTAGATAACACTTAAATTAACTGACTTACGAACCCAATTTATGTTCGTAAAATATTGTAATCAGGCTAGTTATTATATAGAAATAAATTATTATTGCTATTATTACCGGCCTACCGAGTTTTAACTGAATTTGATCTTCGCAACCCAGAGAAAAACTTCATTGATTAAACCGGCTTTCAGGATATTATAAGGCACTGAATTCCTAAAAACGTCCTGCCATTGATTTTCGTGGCAGCCGAAACTATAAACCTTAAATATTAAAAGATGTATAATTATCATCATTTTAGCTATTTGACCACTCCTGAACATAGGCCTTCCCAATTGCTTTCCGCGTTGATCGATCCTATGCCGCCTGCATCCACCGGCTCCCCGCCCCCAGACCAGATCATCGGTACATCGGGTAGGGGGCCTACCTCTACTACGTTTGCTGTTTCTAGAACCTTAACACCCCGTCGGTCGTCGGTTCTTCGAGCTATGCGCCCCGCCCCGCCCACTGCCACCTCAGCTTGCAAATCGCAAATATATGTATAATATCTTATAAATATATGGGGTATTATTTTAAAAGAGGCAAGTAAAGTAAAAAATAAAAATGAAATGATTAAGTGTACAACAGAAGGACTTTTACGGAATTCATTAATACATTTGCATAAACCACCCATTTCACAATCAGTTCACCTAGACACGTGCCCATTTAAAATTATCAATTTTAATAATATTAATGCAGTAAAATGTAATCTCATCAGCATACGCTTGTATTATCAATCAATATTTAGATATTGATTATGATAAGAAAATCGTCAATGAACTATATAAAACAATTCTGATGATTATATCAAACCTATTCAATTATTTCATTGAAGATGAAAGTTTTTACTGTTTTGTTATTGTTTGGAGCAGTTTGGGCGAAGCATGAAGAATACAAAGGGTTAGAAATTATATTTTATTATTTTTTATTCGGAAAATATCATCTAAGACTCCGGTCACTTATTCTGTTTAGTGATAGATATATTTAAAACGTCGTTTTGTCCCTCTCAAGTTCTGACTCATGACAATTAAATAATCAGTGTATGTTGTTGTAGTTAAGCATCATTTTAAGCTTGTTTGCCAAAGGAATTAAAAGGAAAATTAATTCGTTGTTAGAATTCTTTGCCTGTGACTTGACTGCCAGTGGAATGGGTCTTCCCAGAGTCAAGACACAATGTTGTTCTTTCTATAAAGTTGTCAATAGCATGATATATATATTCGGAGATATGCTGTGAAAGGCAATGTATTGCACAAAACAACAACACTTCAAAGTGCGCAGTCATCCGCACCCCTTATGCCTGTTAGATATCACTAATCACGGAAAAGTATTTGAAATATTGATATAAAATATAAAAATTACCCGCGGTTCAAATCCGTAAAAACATACTATACTTTCACAACATACCTTCTTAGTATTGGTTCTCCGCCATCATCTTAACATACTGTTGACCTCAAACTTCCTTGCATAAGACAATATGAAACTATGTATGTGGCAATTCTACAAACTTCAAATTCCCGAAAAATCGAGAAGCTGTTCGCCCTTACATAAGGCATCTTTAGCTAAGATATGAGACAGTCTTAGAGCTAAGTGAAGAATTGTATCTCGATTTTTCGGCACGTTCTTAATTCACATGCGTATAATGGACGTAAATGCGTAAAGTAACGCCTGAATCAGAAAAAATATATTTTGCATATACCAAAGCAAGAGTTTAAGATGATTCTGCACTACGCAATTCCTTTGCGGATTGGTGGACACAGGTGTGTGGCGCCCTGCTAACATATTTTCCCAAAACTTATTATTGCTACTTGTAAGTAATCAGTGTCAGATTAGAATCATTATGTCAGATAAAATATTTGTATTGAATAGAAATGTAGGTAAGTACTCTAACTACGTAATAAATATTACGCATGAACTTTGTGAAATTTCTCATAATATTCTGCCGCTAAATAGTATACCTTTTACAAGCTAGAGTCCCGTCAATTAAGTTCATACAAACCTCCTTAATAAATTCACACTTACTCTAGTTTGAAACAGTGGCAGGAAACTTGAAGGATGATTTGCTTGTTAAGAATAGTTTCTTATTTCGTCTGGGAATAATTATTATAATTATATATGAATACAAGACTAAACATTGGCCTTCCCAATGGGTTACATTCTAATTGGGATATTTGAGCATAATAACCACCTGGGCAGGCGGGTTGGTGATCGCAGTTCAAGCTAGTACGCAGCATGACGCTGCTGCTTATCATCCGGTAGAATTTCTCTTCGTCGACTCTTACGACACCCCATCTTTTCTAGGCTGGTACCACACGGCACTATCAGAGAATTAATATCTAAAATGTTATTTTACAGTTGGAAATCTTTCATTGTGCAGCCTCAACATGCTGATCAAGTTATACACTTAAATTCCATCGCTGAATCTTTGGAGTTAGATTTCCTCGCACACCCAATACCTGGAAAAGAAGCAGTAGTTTTAGTCAAACCTGATTTTCAATCTGCATTCATCAAGCTAGTTGAGGACTTGAGCATTACTTACAAAGTCCATGCGGATAATGTTGCTGAGTAAGTATAATGTAATTATATATTCGTATACAATAGTAAGCTGTTTATCCACTGGAAATTTAGTATATACTGGCAATAATAATAATACTGAAAAGCCCATTCATTTTGGACAGGAGCTCAAGAGAAGAAATATTTGATAAGAATCTTGTTAAAGACTCTTCTCTTCTCAATTGCTGTCTCTTGATTACAACTATCAGAATTAAATCCAAATAAGATCTACAACACTTCATGAGTATCTTAAGAGGTGTCTAAGGTTATGATCTCCATTCATACGACAATATTTAGTCGGCTCCTCTCATAAGCAAATCCAGATATTGTCGTAGTGCGAATGAATTCGCTACTTTCCCTGGCTACCCACAACTGCCGATAACGCCTTGAAATAAATGTATATCGAATCAACATTCAGTAAAGAGATAAAAATATAATTAGCTTCATTAGAATTTTGTTTTTATTTAGTTGTTATCGAAAAATAAATCTACTAATCCTTTAAAGTAGGTACATTATTTTACTTTCTTATTCGTGTTATGTTATTTGGTCAAAGAATAAATCAATTTTATCGTCAGTCACTAGACCGAAATCATTAAAATTAGTTTTTCATATATATTTACTATTTTCATTAAATTGTGCTTCGTTTTCATTTTATGTTAGCAGCTTTAATTTCATTTACGTAATTTTCTTTTCAACAGAGCCTTAAAGTATGATGATGAGCAAATTGAGTTTCGAGATAACCAGACTCGTGCGAGAAACGGACGAGCATTACCTTATGACAACTATCAAAGATATGAAGTGGTATGTTTTTAATTTTCAAAGAAAACCGTTCTAGAATAGTCCCTCTCATCTTATGGGGAGCCATGGAGAGTACAAGATCCATCTGTAAGCACCATCAACAATCCGTCAGCGTAGCATAGTGATTATGGGCAAATACCTTTAGAAAACTATAAGGAAGACCTATGTTCAGCAGTGGACTTTATATTGCTTAAACGACTATGATAAGTAGGTGTACTGAATGTGTGTGCAATAAGCGTGAGTGTTTACGTGCGTTTGTACTTAAACATGCACGCGCATTACACATTCACTCTCTAATATTAACTTGAAGATTTAAAATCATACGCAGTACAATTTTACTTTAAACCAAGTCCCATGACATTTATAAGCAACTCTAATACGTCCAGTAATTTATCCAGTAACAGCACATTTTCACATCGAAATCTGTATTAATGTTTAATTTAGTCATGTTTATAACTATACTATACTTCTGATAACATTGGCATCTTCGTTCGTCGATCGTTCATGGTAGAAAGAATGTGTTAAATCATTTAAAATTTAAAAATCTGAATGAGCGGTGATTCCTGGTATGAATTTCTTATTATGTAGAAAAATAATTGAATAGTTAAATATAAAAAAAACTATACTTCAAGTATCTTACCAACGAGTAACTTAATAAATAAAATAATATGTAATTTAATCTTCCCTAGCAAAAAAGATTTCGACTAACTAACCTTATCGCAAACTAAGTGATCATTCCATTACAGATTGATGCCTACCTGCAAGACGTTGCAAGAAGATACCCTGACAGAGTCACCTTAGTCGCAGGTGGCACATCATTCGAAGGTCGCCCCATCAACTACTTAAAAATCTCCACCACCAACTTCGAAGATCAGAGCAAACCTGTAATCTTCATCGATGGAGGCATCCACGCCAGAGAATGGATTTCACCACCAACTGTGACCTGGGCTATCCACAAACTGGTCGAAGATATTACTGAACCTGATCTTCTTGAAAGGTTCGACTGGATCGTGTTGCCTGTGGCCAATCCTGATGGATATGAGTTCAGCCACTCAAATGTAAGATTTTTATATTATGTTACCATGTTGTTTATGCATATAAAGTTGTTGTTTATGAGGTCGAACTTTGATAGGACACTTTATTGAGCTGAAGCCCATTTCTTTTGCAGACTCGCTTTTGGAGAAAAACACGTTCTACTAACGCGGGAAGCTTAAGTGGGATTTGCCCTGGTGTCGACCTCAACCGCAACTTCGACTTCTACTGGAATACTGTCGGCACAGGATTTAGCGCATGCTCAGATATATATGCCGGAAACATCCCATTTTCCGAAGCAGAATCTAGAGTTGTTAGAGACATCTTGCACGAGAATCTTCCAAGAATAGCTATGTATCTCACAATGCACAGTTATGGTAGTATGATCCTGTACCCCTGGGGTCATGATGGTAGCCTCTCTAACAATGCTTTTGGTTTACATACTGTTGGAATTGCAATGGCTAATGCTATTGATGCCAATTCCTTACCTTCCTTTCCAAGATACGTTGTTGGAAATTCAGCACTCGTCTTGAACTATAGAGCGGCTGGAGCTTCAGAAGATTACGCACACGCTATTGGTGTACCCCTGACTTTTACTTACGAACTTCCTGGTCTCGCCAGAGGAAATCAAGGATTTAATTTAAGCCCTGATCATATTCCGCAAGTGTGCTCAGAAACGTGGGAAGGTATTATTGCTGGTGCTAGAAGAACTGGAGATTTAGTTTCCCTCTCCATGAAATAAAGACTGATCTTAAAACCTGTGTGTCTCATTAAATCTTATTTTTACAATGTTTTACCACTGAATCCTCGCTTGTATCATTATTATAGCTCAAATTCATGGTAATATTCAAATCTTCTGCCACGTTACATCGTAATTCATCAAATGTATGTAAACGCATAAAGAAAGTTACCTTACTAACAATATGGTAAGCGTTCTATTCCGTTCTCGACACCTTCACAATGGTTAAAAAAAGACAATCACTAATAGCACAGGCAATTCTCAAGACTTCTGTTATGTTCAATACCTACATTGGTGTTACTTATTAGATATAACAAAGTCAGAAGTTATTATGTATTATTTATACTTATTATTATAGATTGCAATAATACTTCCTGTACTATTACATCAAAGTCGGTGCTATCTAACGCGCATTTTTTCCTATGTATATTAAGTATTTATTTACAAAAAAATATGTTTATGCGTTCTTTAGTGATCATAGCACATGTTCTTAATGATATACTTATCTTGGAACCAAATGATTGATGTAATTGCAAGAGAATATTTTTTAAATATTTTATTTTCGAACACTTTTGTTCACATTATTTGGAAAGCATAACAGTTTTATTCTTGTTGCTCAGACGTATTATGGCAGTATTTGCCCATGATAGTCTGGGCAAGTGGAAATTGCTGTTCAAGCCAGTACGTAGCATGACGCTTTTTTCATCTTCGGGTTCAGCTTACTTTCAGCACTATGATGTGTAAATGAAAGGTGTCAAATGTTAGGTCGCCCTTCTCCCTCATTGACACAAGACAAGATGCCGTTCCCTTGGGGACTGAGGACAATTATACAATGTGATGGTCAGACCACAGGGCCTAAATAAATAATCGATTGATATGATTGATCATACCAATCAATTATTTAGTTCCAAGATAAGCATCATTAAGAACGTGTGCTGTTGATACTAAATATCGGATAAACTTATAGAAATACTTGTTGTTGTAAATACATACCTAATATACAAAAAAAACACGTAGATCACAAATTTATCCGTTCGTCTTGTGGCGGAATCGAACCCACGATCTGTTTGACTGAACAAACTATTAGTTTACTGACATCATCGCTGTATTTGTCGGTAGCTGGCATAGAAACAAATATTTTGATAAAATCTTGTAAATACCACTTTTATTTCTATTGTTTTAAGTATGAGCTTAGTTACGAGTACTTCTAAACGGGGTAACTAACGGGGTTAATAATTACTTGTCAAATGGCATACCTACTTAGGATTCATCTTATTTTCTTATCTTATCTCTATATCTTACTTGGGATTCATACTATTCGTGAAGAGTATATGTGATTCTTGAGGCATTCTTCTCAATCTCGTTGCCTTTTGGATGCTTCATTAGAGTCACCGATCGACTGACTGACTGCCGGACAATCTCTGCCCCCTTTAGAATCACGAAAAGCTGAATGACAATTTCCCCCAAAAAGAGTCACAAACGGACTGACAAATGTTAAGAAAAAAAAACAACAATTTAACTAACAAACCTTGACAAATTCTGACAAAGAATCCATTTTGCTTTTATGTCTTGATTATGGTACCGCTTATATCTCTATCATTGTTGTTAAAAAAATATAGGTATTGTAATTCAATTCTGCTTATACTAATTTGAATCGATCAATAAAATCGAATCTGAATGATCCTATTGATCTTAAAGACAATAATGTATATTTTAATTTATTTTTTATTTCTTCATATTAATAATAAACGTATTATTAGCTGCGGCCCTGGGTGGAGTAGCTCTCTCGCTGCCGACCATCATGCAAAAGATGGTCGACGGCGAGACGGCGTGGGAGGCTATGGTCTCCTTTTGCGAAGTAGTGTTGTCGCAGAAGGAGGCCGCGGAGCGGGAGAGGGAGCGTGATCTGCACTCTCTCCGGCTACGGGCCCTCCTGGCCCGCCCGGCAGTGCCCGGGGGGTCTTTGGTGGTGGGAGCAGGGGGCCCCATCCATCTAGCTATAGACCCTTCCAGAAGTCGGCCAGTTACGCCATGGCCGAACAAGGAGGTAGGGGGGACGCTTTATATCGCGCCTCTTTGAGGAGGTCTTCCCGGTTCTGATTCGGGGAACGTTGGCCGCGGGCGGGGTTTCTTCGTTAACTGGTCAATGTGATTGATTCTACAAGGCAGTATGTCACATCATAAACTCCATATACATATTATATGCACACACTTCTAAGAGGGTATTCGGTCATACTCCACCAAGCGGTACCATTGCAGATTGGCGGAGGCAGGTGTTTGTGTGGGTGTATTATCAACAGCATATATTCATCGAATGCTGTAGTACTTATGAGTGACAAATTAAATATTATACGTTCGTTTATTATGACCATATAAATCTTAATAATATATCAACAGAAGTGCTGCTATACTCGCGTAAAATCACTGGTGTACTGGTGTATCGTATGGCACCAGTGCATCCAGAATTATTAAATACATTTCCAATTGCGGTCGTTATATCTGACTAGAACCTTATTACAAACAATCAATGTACTGTGTTCAAGAATAACTTACAGTCCGTAGTGAATGCTAGCAACGTCAGTGTCAAACTTAAATTTAAAAATTGGCGACATGCGTGCCTTTTCAAATTGGCGACATGTGTTCCGATAGTTTTACGCGGCACATACCATTTCTGTGTTCCGATAGATTTACGCGGCAGATACCATTTCTAGTCTCTCTTTATTTAGATTTCTATTATTATACTCACGACTTTTATCCCCGAAGGGGTAGTCCGGGACTAGGCAATAAGGACTGCAAAAGCAGTCCACTGTCACAGTCCACTTTTCACCAAATAACAACTGCACATGTGCTCAGCGTGATAGGTGGTGAGCCCGTCGCCGCTCTAAGCTGTTGGATGTATGTCCAGTCTTTAGTCCTAAGGTCGCCTTTTACGACACCCAAGGGAAGAGGAGGGTTTAAAAGTATTCTTTGAATGAGCCGCCACCACATAGCTATTCTATTATTATAACTTAGCAAAGTGGTGATGTCGCAGAAGAAGGAAGCGGTCGCGTCTGCCGCAGTGAGCCCCACACTTCCCTCTCAGACCGGTAGGCAGTGAGTTAAAAAAAAGCTAACTGTATATTAGAAGCCACTGACTTCCTAATTAAGGCACTTGCATACTATGTTAAAGACTGCAACCGCGACTTTTGTGACAGAGCGCAGTGCATTGGGCAATTGCGGGACTTTTCGAAAGGGTTACCGCGGCCTTGGTGTTTACAGGCTCAAGAAGGAACATCGATGGTTTTTAGTCAGTAAAAGTCACACCCTTCCGCTTTACCCACAGCAGAAGAAGGTCATTAGATGATTTTCAATCTGAAAAAAAAAGTGTATTGGGCAAACATTAGGGGTGATAGTAATCAAAATCAATATTTTAAACTATATTAAATCATTTCGTCATATAAATACGTTTGTTATTTATATGAAGAAATAAAAAATAAATTAAAATATACATTATTGTCTTTAAGATCAATAGGATCATTCAGATTCGATTTTATTGATCGATTCAAATTTGTATAAACAGAATGGAAATACAATATATTTTTTTATCAACAATATAAGAGATAGAAGCGATACCATAATCAAGACATAAAAGCAAAATGGATTCTTTGTCAGAATTTGTCAAGGTTTGTCAGTTAAATTGTGTGATGTTTTTTTTTTCTTAAGATTTTTCAGTCTTATTGTGACTCTTTTTGAGGGAAATTTGTCATTCAGCTTGTCGTGATTCTAAAGGGGGCAGGGATTGTCCGGCAGTCAGTAAGTCGGTCGGTGGCTCTAACGAAGACTGAGAAGAATGCCTCAAGAAACTTATATACTCGTCACGACTAGTATGAATCCCAAGTAGGTCATAGTTAAAACAATAAATACAAAATTGTATCAAAATATTTGTTTCAATGCCAACTAAACCGATATGGAGCGTCCCCCCTACCTCCTTATGCGGCCATGGCGTAACTTGCGTAACCATGGCCGACTTCTGGGAGGGTCTATAGCTAAACGGAAGGGGCCCCCTGCTCCCACCGCCTAAGACCCCCCGGGCACTGCCGGGCGGGCCAGGAGGGCCCATAGCCGGAGAGGGTGCGGATCCCGCTCCCTTTCCTGCTCCGCGGCCTCCTTCTGCAACATCACCACTTCGCAAAAGGAGGCCATAGCCTCCCAAGCCGTCTCGCTGTCGACCATCTTTTGCATGATGGTCGGCAGCGAGAGAGCTACTCCACCCAGGGCCGCAGCTAACGTTGACCGCGGCCCCGCAGTTAACGGAGAACCATGAGTCAATGGACTACAACATAGTCGAAATGATGATGACAAAAATATTTGGGAGTCTAAACTGTTTTCATAAAGGGAAATGCACAAAATGGCCTAAACAGCGTGATTGTATGTATGTTTGCAATGCAACATAAACAATCACCCATCTTAGAGCTACCGAAAACTTTGCTTTACTTCTGTAATCGCTTCAGTCTAGTTAGTACTGCAGAGTAACGTAAAAAGGTTTTCCCTCATATTATATTATAAATTTGATTTATCGCTTTGCACAGTAATTGAATGAATTTTTATTTTATCCAAAAGTTATCTGATACTGAGTTAGATAAGAATATGTCAATGCTCTCTATAAAATAAATGTAACGTCGAAATTTATGTCAGTTTGATAAAAATGAAGTTTTTAACAGTATTGTTGTTGATCAGTGCAGCAGTGGCAAAGCATGAAGAATACGCTGGGTTGGTAACAAATACATTTTAATTTAGATTTTAAAAGTAAATTATATCAAAAAAATTCAAAAAATTCCAAATTTTCAAAAGTTTTGCTCAATAGAGCTCTTATGACGGTCAAACTTTAAATTTAACGCGCCCATTCACTGCGGGCGGGAAGCTAGATCTTAAAAACGGGCACGAAAATCGTCATGTTTGGTTTTTTCTCCCGCCAGTTACAAATGTAGTTACACTAAAAACTATTAAATATAACTTGTGTTTTGCAGTCACAAAATTTCATGTAAAGAAAAATAAATATATGAATCTCTCAATCTTTAGCAAGATGAACATAATCACAAGATCGCACTCAAGCATGCAGCCCTCCATGAGAGTGGTCATCACAATTTATGAACGCTAGCATTAACCAAACCACAACCCAAAAGCTATAACGTTGCCTATCGTAATTTTATTTTTATTTTCTTTTAAATAATGGCTTCGTGCGTCTAGCACATCTAGCCAGTGTCAAGTAAGTGATATATTAATAATAATTCATAGTAAATGAGAATGAGTGATGATAAAGATGATAATTGGTAAATGAGATACCCTCTCCTAAGCCCCTTGAGTCCTCAGTAAAGATGTGGGACTATACTGAGATCTCATACATGGACTCCTTGAGAGATTATGAAAAGTGATGTTACACTGCTTTGTTTGATTTACCACCACTTATGTATATTCACAAACACTAAACGGTTAATAATCCACCGTTATTACACATTAATGTTAGAAATATCACAAATTTTAGAAAATAAAACAAAACTGCAGACATGACGCTTCACTTACCCGCCAAGAAGTCGGCCGTCAAACAATCGGTTTTTTTTTTATGAAGCGCCTTAGAAGTTATTTGCTTCTTTCGAGCACTGCTTAAGTGAGAAGCCACGACATAGTACATTACATACATTCACGCTTGTTTCCCCGAAGGGACAGGCAGAGGCATGTAATGTAATAAGTAGCCAATTGCTGCTTACCGGGCACTGTTTTGTTCGCCAGAGCCTCGTCCGTTGATCGGCAGGTGCACCGCTTGGAGATAAGGTTGGCTCTGGCTTCTTAGAAGTTGGTAGGGATTTATAATTAGTGAAGTGCAACACTGTAGTAAAGATTACGAGATATTCACCTCTTTCTGTTAGAAAAGCGATCCCTGTATTCTATTTCGACCTAAATGATAAGGTTGGCTCTGGCTTCTTAGAAGTTGGTAGGGATTTATAATTAGTGAAGTGCAACACTGTAGTATAGGTTACGGGAAATTCACCTCTTTCTATTAGAAAAGCGATTCCTGTATTTATCTATTTCGACCTAAATTAATGTACATACAATTTACACTCCACAGCTGGAAAGCTTACAATGTAGAACCAAAAAATAATGATGCAGTAAGGCATTTGCATCGGGTTGCTGATACATTGGAGTTAGACTTCCTCGCACATCCAGTAGCTGGTAGAGAAGCAGTGGTCTTAGTCAAACCAGCATACCAGTCCGCCTTCATCAAAATTGTTGAAGACCTGGACATCATCTACAATGTTTATGCCGAAGATGTTGCTGAGTAAGTTTAATTATTTTTCTTTTTTTATGTGATACGTCATAATGCTCACATCTTACCTGATGGTAAGCAGTCGTTGCATACCAGATTTGGCTGAACTTCAGTTATTACATGGGGCGACTGCCATCTGGCCTCCACAACCCAAAGAGAAATATTATTCTATGGTTAAACCAGTTGTCAGAATATAAGAAGGCACAGACTTTCTAATAACGACTGCCAGCTAGATGTTCATGACAGCCGGGGCTAACGGCTTAATGTGCTTTCCGAGGCACAGAGAAAGCGATACTTACGCACATATCGTCGTTGTTCTGGGAAAACCCTATAAATAGATGGTTACCTAATTTGAGTTATAGGCAAACAATAGTTCAGATAAAAATATTTTTATTAAAAAACATATAAACTTAAGTTTTTGTGTTTCGATATCATGCTATTGTATTTTGCAGACGAAGACCATGAAAAACTGAGTCGATTATTTGTGTTAACTCATTTTATGAAAAAAGTTATTTACTGGGTTCTCCCAAAACAACGACGATATTTTCGAAAAGTCAGGTGCGCCACCAGGGTTTGAACCCTAAACCATCTGAATTAGAAGTATATGGGTCTCGCCACTGGGCTATCGTGACTCTATAAGTTATAATAACTTATAATAATAACAGGTGATAACAACGCCGTAATGATTTAATCATAATTAAGTGTTACGCGTCCTAAATTCCTGTATAATTACAATGATAAGGAAATGCTTAATCTATCGATAGGCACTTTGACCTAAAAGAATATAGGGACAGATAACATAAGTCTTGGAAAACATTTATTTTTAATAATAATACATACATACATTCACGCCTGTTTCCCCGAAGGAGTAGGCAGAGGCATAATATACGAGCGGATGATCTGCTTCCACCGGTTCCGATCCAGCGCGTCTTTCACGACCGCGTAGAATTTGGCGGACGATGAGTCTATCACTTGATCGTTCCATCTGGTTGGTGCACGACCACGCGATACGCTTATACGCTCACACTTCGCCAATTATATAGTTGGTCCTACGTAATAGGTGGCGAGCCTATTGCCGCTTTCCGGGCACTGTTATGTTCGCCAGAGCCTCGTCCGTTGATCCGCAGGTGCACCACTTGCAGGTGAGGTTGGCTTGGGCTCCTTAGGTCTTAGTAGGATCCCTATACAACCTTTAATAATAATAATGTAATAAATTCCATCCAATTATAAATATGAATCAATGGTCCATCCACGAAACTAGCTGCAGGCAATTTTTAGGAAGCTCGACATAATAACAATAACAAGTATATTTTCTTCAATATTTTTTTTGATTCAGGCGTCACTTTGCGGAAATCCATTGTAAGCAAGTTTTTGATAAAAAATATCTTTGTAAACGAGAGTGAGTTCACTCGTTGGTCGTGAAGACATCGTTGTTCTGAGGCTCCTATCTTACCTGAAGATGCCCTTTGTAAGGGCGTAACACGTGTCGCGTTGAACTGTTTCGGGAAATTATAGTTCGCGGGAATTTTTACAAAGATATTTTTAATCAAAAACTTGCTTATATTTTCTTCCACAAAACTTAACTTTAAGGCTACGTTTACAAAAGTGCTGAATTACTTATTATGTAGTTTTGTGGAAGCATGGACTCAGAAACCAAGCCTGTATTTAGACTTGATATTTTCTGGTCTTCAGGACATAATGATTACATTCTATCTGACTGATGGTAAGCAGGCGACGCATGAGCACCATGCTGTGGAATAAACAAGATCTCATAAAGATAAATATATATTATTTACTTTCAGAGCACTGAGGAAGGATGATGAGCAAATTGAACTTAGAAATAACCAAACGCGGAACAGCAACGACGCAAGAATGCCTTACAATAATTACCAGAGACAAAGTGTGGTATGTACCATTAATTATGTATGTAATACTGTGTATGTTGAGTGTGTTTGCAAAGAAATATATTATATATTTTTATGAGTTTCATGTCCTATTATAATTAAATTTTAATTGATGTATTTATAAGATTATAATTTGGGGTCAAGTCACCCAGTGTGCCCGGCATATGCTGAGGCACACATTATTGGCAACACCTAACAAATTTTATTTCTTATGTCTAATGTTATTTTAGTAATTATTTTTATTATGTGTGGCAATAAATGTCTGTTGTTTCTTATTTTTATAGTGATAGGAATTGAGAAAGGTATGCTTAGATGGTTAGGTCATGTTGAGAGTTTGAATGAAAGTAGGCTAACAAAAGTGATTTATGATGGACAAGTGAATGAAAGTGTTAGGAGGGGAAGACCACGTAAGACTTTCAATGCCCAAATCCAGAAGATTTTGGAGAAAGGACAGGTCAAAAGTACCCTAAACCGACAGGCGTGTATGAGAAGGTTAGCTTCATTTACACTCATTGAGTGAATTAAAGCTAAGAGTGTGTGCCAAGATCGTAGCAAGTGGAAGGATATGATCTCTGCCGAACCCAATAGGAAAGAGGCGTGACATTATGTATATGTATGTATTTCTTTTTGTTTGCTATAAAATGCAGCGCATAATCAAACTGTGAACTTGCATACGCAGTAATACTAAGAAAACAAGGGCGCACAACTAAAGCATGGTGGTGACGTTACACTCGCGCGTGCATATATTGAATATAAGACATTGAAGCTAAAGGACATATAAAGGAGCTATTCAATTAAAAACCACACACGAGATGATAATAGCAAATTAAATACTTATTTTTGTCTGTTACTCTTTTCAAATGATTATTAGAACTGCTACAAGTATTTTATTTTATTTTAAGGACAGCCTTATTTGATTATCACAAGATTTGTCTACTAATATTCAAATTAGGATAAAAAAAGAAACATTGTCGAATCTCATGCAAAATAATGTTGTTTGTAAATAACAAATAATCTTTACTTTTATAGATCGATTCCTACTTGCAAGATATTGCGAGAAGATACCCTGACACAGTCACCTTGGTGACACCGACTAATTCGTTCGAAGGTCGCCCCATCCACTACTTGAAAATCTCCACCACCAATTTCGAAGACCTGAGCAAACCAGTAATCTTCATCGATGGAGGCATCCACGCCAGGGAATGGATTTCACCACCAACTGTGACCTGGGCCATACACAAACTGGTCGAAGATATTACTGAACCTGATCTCCTTGAAAGGTTCGACTGGATCCTTTTGCCCGTTGTCAACCCTGATGGGTATGAATTTACTCACACCAATGTAAGATTATTTCTTTTTAAAAATTGCTTAACACTTATTAATAGGTGTCTAGGGACACTATAAAGACCTACGGAGCCCAAGCCAACCTCACCTGCAAGTGGTGCACCTGCCGGTGCATCCACGGACAAGGCTCAGGCGAACATAACAGTGCCCGGTAAGCGGCAAGAGGCTCGCAACCCATTACGTGGGACCAACTATATAATTGGCGAAGTGTGGGCGAATAATATGCCTCTGCCTACTCCTTCGGGGAAACAGGCGTAAATGTATGTATGCATGTAACACTTATTAACTCGACCAACTCGACAAATAAAAAAGAAAAAACGACAAGAAATGTTACAATTGCAAATTTTTTATTGATTTGTTTGGTGCTTTTTTTATAATCGTTGGACGTCTTTTCTTTGTATGTGACAAGTTTGGCACTAAATCGTTTAATCAGCATCTAGTCGGTTGTAACTTCTTGCTGCGAATTGACGAAGGCAGGTGTATAAAGTCCTGCCATTATCACGTACTTGTGGCTCTAGCATTGACTATATACTAATAATTTAACAATCCACTCTAAACATGAAGATTCTATAATGAAATGGCTTTTATACGATCAGCTATCTAAGGCCTGGAATTTGTGAACGCTTTTTGTATTTAATCGTCTTCTACCACTAGATCATGAGAGGCATAGATGTATATATTTCATAAAAAGTCCACAATCCATTGTTGTTCATGTCTGAAAGTTATCCTTTATTTGCAGAGTCGAATGTGGAGAAAAACGCGATCCACCAATACTGCTCCCATGAGCGGTATATGCCCTGGAGTGGATGGTAACCGCAACTTTGATTTCTTCTGGAATACAGTTGGGACAAGCAGCAATGTTTGCTCTGACGTCTATGCTGGAAACCAAGCATTCTCAGAAATTGAGACCAGAGTAGTGAGGGATATTTTACATGAACACCTTGACAGAATGGCTTTATATATTACGATGCACAGCTATGGTAGTATGATTTTATATCCTTGGGGCCATGATGGAAGCCTCCCTGACGATTCTCTCAACCTGCACAGTGTAGGAACGGCAATGGCAGGAGCTATTCAGCAAATTGCACTGCCGTTCTTCCCAAGATACATTGTTGGAAATGGTGTTCTTATACTGGCATATGGAGCATCAGGGGCATCTGAAGATTACGCTTATTCAATTGGTGTTCCTCTGAGTTATACCTTTGAGCTTCCTGGTCTTTCGTCAGGTTGGGAAGGCTTTATGCTACATCCAGGTTATATCGCCCAGGTATGCATTGAAACATGGGCGGGAATAGTAGTCGGTGCAAGAAGAGCTGGGGATTTGTTCAACCCCTGAACTGTAACTATTTTTAAGATAAATTAAAGACTGACTCACTAATTTGTGTTCGTTTGATTTCATGGAAGTTCAAACATAAAACTAATGATTGTTGCATCAGAATTTACGTAAAGTTATGGAATTATTTTAGGAGCTTCAAGGCAAATCAATACGGTCCACGGAAAATGTTTGAGAGCATTGGCGACTTATTTTTAAGGATATTGTCTAAAATATACTTTTGCGGCAATGGGCTCGCCACCTTTTACGTGGGAGCAACAATATAATTGGCGAAGCGTGGGCACGCCTGGTACGCCTCTGCCTAACTCTTCGGGCAAACAGGCGTGAGTGTATGCATGCACATATGCGTGAATGTATGTATGCTCAGATATTGATATAATGTTTTGAAATATGCATCAGTCGAAAAACTGTGGCAGGAAGCGCATCGGATTGGAAAAGGTTTGAACGGGTGTGGCGAAAACTGATCGCGTCCTGGAGGATGTCGGCTCCCGATATACACCAGACGCTTTAACCACACGCGAATGGGGTCGAACGCTTGTTGCAACATACTTTTGGCTACGATCACGTATAGTGGAAAATGTCATGAAGAAATTAATTGATTATTTCGTTTTAATAATGCAAGTTACATATAAACATATCCCACAAAACCGTCTCTTTTAAATTAATTGCAAATTATTCTATACTAATTACAAAAGTACACATAGACTTAAAATATTGTCGATAAATTTTATATCGTTTCGAAGCCGGTCCGATGCGTGCTGATTGGTGGAAATCATTGTTCACATATATATTTACACATACAATGCGTCGACATCCTAGCGTTTGCAGCACAACCGTCGACGCATTGACTAGATTCCAAGTAATTTTTCTTTCTTACAAGCATTTATAAACTTGTGTGACGTTATGTAGCCTAAAGCCCCGCCAAAATATCATCCTTTAGGCCATATTTTAATTATTATTAATAAAATAAATATTCTCTTACAATCACACCAATTCTTTAGTTCCAAGATAAGTATCACTAAGAACTTGTGTTATGGATACTAAAGAAAGGATAAACATAGTTAAATACTTTTTTTTTGTAAATACATACTTAATATACATAGGAAAACACCCAGACCAGAACAAATATTCATATTCATGCACACAAAGATTTGTCCTGTGTGAGAATCGACCCCACGACCTTTGAAGTGAAGTGTAGGTATAGTGAAGTGTAGGTATACTCCACGCCATATCTGTCGTCATTTTCTTTCCGTTTTTTTTTTAAGGTGAGGGGAGTTATGTGAGATCTCTAAAGTTAGGCTTTTTTAATTTGATTTATCTTTGTCATCTTGCACGGAAAAATAGATAAATCTAGATCATATAACACATGAAAACGTGTGGTTAAAAATAAAATAAACCGTTTAGTTTCTCAATATTACATTTAAAGTTGCGTCTCGTCTTTTTATTTCGGTCATTTTACTTCTAAGCTATTCATCATATCATCATAACAGCCCATTAACGTCCCACTACTGAGCACGAGCCTCCTCTCACATATCAAGGTGTGAGGGTATTGGGTCATACTCCACCACGCTGACCCAGTGCGGATTGGCGGAGGCAGGTGTGTGGCGTCCTGCTGTTAGAATTTTTCAAGCCGCCCATTAGGCCTCTAACATGGCTTAACGACTACCACATTTAGTGATAACCGGGACCAACGGCTGAACGTGCCTTCCGATGCACGGAAGCGCTGGATATCAAATGCCACACAAACGGTCACCCATCCAAGGACTGACCTCTGTAAACTCTGCTGTACTTCGGCGATCGTTTCCGACCACCGAGCACCGCAGAGCTACGAGCGCTTGATTCATCATCGCATCGCAAGTATTTATTATTGACTCCAAGTTATTAGTACTTAAAATACTGAAGAGACAGTTTGGTTGTTTTCGCCAAATTTTTTATTTATTATTTTTGATGTATTTTTCCAAATCCATCTGAAATCCGCGCTTGCTAGGCTTCTGAAAGACATCCATCATCGACAGGACATCCACCGTTCCCTTAAGTTGGCAAATCATGTTATTTAAAAAAAATATATGATAATAAATTTAAAAGACACATTTTTGAATAACTCACCTTCTTACTTACCTTATTTCTAAACTGAAGCTGGGGCCGGAGATTTATACTAAGACATTTGAAATTGCACGAAATGCATCTTGGGAAGACACGCAAGCCCACGCCACTCGGAGACGCTTTCAAATGAGAAATTTTAATGAATTCTTGCTATCTTCGACGCCTTGGATCTAGGGAAACTGGAAATACTTTATATTCAATACTAAATACTTTATTGCGTTCCACAATGGTTTTATAAGTGGAGAATATTATAATTTGGTACAATTGTGGACCCTGTTGGGCACAGCATAGTGTAGGAGAGAGGAGGAAGGGCGCCGTATAATTCAATGAAAAAGAAAATTCCCACTATTGAACATAGGCCTATGATCTTTAGAATCACGACAGGCTGACAGATCCCCCGATAAGAGTCACCGACAGACTGACAAATCTTGAGAAAAACCACAACAGACAGATAAACTCACAAACTTTGACCAATTCAGACAAAGAACCCATTTGCTTTTATTTCTTTATTATGGTACCTCTCATCTCTTTCATTGTTGTTAAAAAAAAATATCGAATTTCCATTTTGTGTGTGAATGTTTGACGAATCTAATTGATCATGTTGAGCTTAAAGACAATAAAGCATTTTTTTTCTTTCTATGTGACGGTGGCGGCCTGTATTATAAAAAATATATTATTATAAATAAATAAATTACCCTCAACCTGCGTAATCACGCGACCTTAATCAGGTCATCCGTCTATCTTGCGACTGGTTGTCTCAATCAAGCTACGTTTACTGCTAAATGGTCTCAACTCCTGGATTTGCAGCCCAGACGGCCGGCAAATCGCCGTGCTGTATGCTCACTGCCATTTGAGCTGGATTATTTTTTACCTGTCTTTAAAAGGAAACGTAGCATGGTACGTTCTCGCAGTATCAAGTTGGATAAAAAACGCCTGCAAACGGTCATGTTGTAAGTAACTGGCGGGAGCAAAAACCAACCTTAACGATTTTCTTGCCTGTTCGTTACGTTCGTTCGTTTTCTTGCACTCTTAAAAGTATTACAAAAGGTGAACTTAATGCCATAAGGCATTCCCTGACAGTTAACCTTAGGGTTAGCAGAAAACTTAAAGGCGGTGCGGTAGTTAATATTATACATAAACTAAAATATTTAAAAATTAAAAATTAAAATTCGTGTTGAGCTTTAAAAAATCCATGTTAGATTTTAAATAAGCGGGAGAATGAGGATCGTATATTAGGAATGCATGTATTTCTCTATGAGGCAAACATGATTAAATGAATTTGTCTTTGACTTTATGGGCCTAATAACACCAATCAGTAGTCGACGTTCTTGGGGTACTTGTTGTTGATTTTGGTGACTTTAGTTTTATGGATCTCTTCATCCTCTTTCATAAGAAACTCAATATCACGGGCAATTTAATTTTATTTCAACGTGTTTGACACAAATCACTTCCAGTATTCATTTCTTCATTCTTGGACCATCTCAGTGAGGGGCAGGTAATTAACTGGAGACGATTTTAATGAAAATTATTAACTGTTGAGATGAAAGTTTGAACAGCTGCGATACCTTCAGTATAAATATTTTTGTAAATTTATAGTACTATAATTATCTAAAAAAAAGTAAAATTTTTACGTTCAATAAAAAAATAGCAGGCATTAATTTATTATTGTCATCATATGTAGCGTCGATATCCTATCAGTTAGGTGTATTCAGATACTCAGGTACTGAGCGTACGAAGGTTGTTTTATAAGGTTGTACTCAAGGCAGTCCATCGGTTTTAGCAACTGAGTTATACCAATAGTTATTAAAAGAATTAACATATCAAATTTCTTTACCAGCTGCTAGGACCACATTTGCGAGAAGACACAGCGATTTGTTTCCGCTAATATACAACAAGGTAACTGCGATATAATAGGCTTGATGTGCAGACCAGTCCCCAGTAGCGGCATCCGTTACGAATATGACGCATGAACCAGCCATCGCTTACACTAAGTGTAACTTTCTAAGTACTCTAAGTCTTAGAGTAGAGAGTTAGATAAAATAACCGTTTTGTGTGTATCTCCCCCAAATGATAATATAAAAAATCTGCTATGAAGGCTTACTAACAAATTGTCCCACGATCTGTCACCTACAACCACAAGTGGCATCACTTCATCTATTATTATGTAAGTAGTTGTATTAGCTTCTGAGATCTGTCTGTACAAACAAATACGACAGATCTGTCCCTACAAACAGATACAACCTATCGTATTCCTTCAATGTATAACGTGTAAGAATAAACTTCTTCACCGCCAGCTTTTTCTTTGGCGTTAGAATAGGAATACTTTTTTATTGACAAAAATAACATTACACTAACAATTAAATCAAATAATATTACATACACAAAAGCAATACAAAAACATAAAAAACAAATAACTTTAGAACATATATTAACATATAGTAATGACGCATTAATGTGGGTGTGTAGGGATCCTACCAAGACCTAAAGAGCCGAAGCCAACCTCAGCTGCAAGTGGTGCACCTGCCGATCAACGGACGAGGCTCTGGCGAACATAACAGTACCCGGTAAGCGGCAATAGGCTCGCCCAGTTTTACTTGGGACCAACCATATAATTGGCGAAATATGTGAAAATAATATGCCTTTGCCTACTTGAATACTACTAAACAGGCGTGAATGTATGTTATGTATGCATAAGTAATGTTACCTGTCAAAAGGACATTGTGCTACTGCATCTAATAATTCAGGAGCGCTGATGTCCCTGCATCGCCCTTTTGAGGCAGAGTGGCGTAAAAAAAAAGTAACAATAAACTTAACAAAAGATCCAACATTACATGAAAATAATAACATCATAACCTACAACTTAAAACCTTATATTTAAAATAACAAACGCTATAATGTACATCTAAGCAAAGACAAGCAAGCCATAACAAAACAAAAAATTAAAAATAATAAAAACCAGTCCTCTGTGCTTTCATTGTCTAATAGAATAAGGAGATGTTGTGTCGGTTAACAATTAAAATGAATTATGTTTTTGATTGTAAAGTTTCTTCTAAATTAACTTAGCGGCCAAACTCTTTCCTGTAATATAATACAATAAATAAATATTTTCTGACAAGTACACCAAGTATTGAAGCTCGTAGCTCTGCGGTGTTCGGTAGTCGGAAGCGATCACCAAAGTACAGCAGAGTTTACAGAGGTCAGTCCTTGAATGGGTGACCGTTTGTGTGGCCATTCTTGCTTTCCAGCGTGGTGGAGTATGACCCAATACCCTCACACCTTGATATGTGTGAGGAGGCTTGTGCTCAGTAGTAGGACGTTAATGGGCTGTGATGATGACACCAATTATTTAGTTCGAACATCATTAAATTTTAAGTTCGACCTTCATAAGAGCTCAATTGAGCCAAACTTAAATAAATGATTTTGAATTTGATGTAGCATTTCGGGTTTAGTTCCTAGTCGATGTCTATGCCAAGAATGCTGAGATCCACCGAAATAGGCATAGACAGTTCTGAAGAGAGAGAACAGTAAAGAAGGGAAAACTTTGGACGAGAATGCACAAACCTGGGTTTTCTTGGAGTTCCAAGATAAGTATCATTGTGTTATGGATACTAGAAAACGGTTAAACAGACTGAAATCATCATCATCATTTCAGCCATATGAAGTCCACTGCCGAACATGGGCTCCCTATTTGCTTTCCTCGTTGATCGATCCTGTGCCGCCTGCAACCACCGGCTCCCCGCTGCCCTGACCAGGTCATCGGTCCATCGCATGGGGGCCGCCTTCTAGAACATTTGCTGATTCGTAGTTGCCATTCAAGAACCTCCCCATCAGTCGTCGGTTCTTTGAGCTATGTGCCCCGTCCACTGCCACTTCAGCTTACAAACGCGCTTCAAATTCAAATTCATTCAAATTCAAATTCATATTCATTTATTCAAGTTTGGCTCAAAAGAGCTCTTATGAACGTCAAAACTTAAAAACTAGCGCGCCCATTCACTGCGGGCGGGAGCTTGATCGTAAAAGAACGGGCAAGAAAATCGTCAAGGTTAGTTTTTTCTCCCGCCAGTTACAAGAATATGTACTTAGTAGTAAGACAATTTGACAAATCTACAAAAACATGTGTTCTGCAGTCACATGATTTAAAATAAAAGAAGAAAATAACTTTTTATTTTAAGTTATACGAGTATGAGTACGAATAAACATAGTAGACATGAGCAGACCAGTCCTCACTGGTGGCACCCGTTCACGAGTATTTATTTTTTATTTTATTTATTTATTTATTTGGACTGCCAGAGAAAATTACAATATTTCTTACACAAAATTAACATTACAAAAGTAGTTACATTTAAAAAGTAAAATTCTTTTAAAGGCTGCCACATCAAGCTTAGAAATCTATGGACGAAAATAAAATTAAGTATTAACATAATTAATATGTGAGACATCAAATCAAAACAAGTTATAAAAGCAATGCAAGTAAACAAATTAAAATAATAATTAAAGTATTGAAATTAAATAAAAAATTACAGAACAAATTCATAAAACACAAACATAGAGAACACAATACATAAACAACTCAAAACAAGGTGGGCACAAGACTATGCCTCCCTCAACAACTCAGTCACTTTCAATCGGAACTGCTGAAAGGAATCGTGAAAGATGTCTAGCTTGTCGTGTAATCGATTGTAGGCGGCCGGCAAGCGATATACTGCAGCGTGTGTGTGAACGTTAGTGCGGGCTAGAGGTTTATTGAATAAAGCTGGAGCTGGATGGCGAGGCGGTTTGCGGGGAACTCTAATGTTAACGATACCGAGGAGTTGGGGACAATCTACTAAATTTCTGACGACCTTATATAGAAAAGTTACATCCAGAATATTACGCCTCGTAAGAAGACTATCCATTTTGAAGTGTTGAAGACGTTCGTTGTAGCTATAAGCTTTAACACTTAGTCCACTACTAAACGAGAGATGCCGTGTGAAGCGTTTTTGGATGCGTTCAATACGAAGCTGGTGTACGCTGTACTGAGGAGACCAAGCAACTGAACAGTACTCTAATAAACTCCTGACGAAACAATTATAAATAATTATCTTGGTTGCAGGATTTTTAAATACTTTGGCATTTCTAATAACAAAGCCGAGGGTTTTTGATGCTCTAGCAACTATGTCGTCGATGTGAGGAATAAACGTTAATTTGGAATCTATTGTCACACCTAAATCGCGGATGGCATTAACTTCTTGTAATACTGAGTTATTGATTCTGTAGAGGGATTTAAAAGGCAGAGGCTTTCGGCATAATTTAATATGGTAACACTTTTGGATGTTAAGGGACATTTTATTATCTTTGCACCATTCTACCAAATTATCAATATCAGACTGTAGAAGTTTGACGTCCTCAGCACCACGCACAACTTTAGTTAGCTTAAGATCATCCGCATAAAGAAAAACGTCACTATGTTGAATTACGTCAACGACATCATTTATGAAAATGTCGAAGAGTAAAGGTCCTATATGTGAGCCCTGGGGAATTCCCGACGTGGCAAAGTACGGGTCGGAACGGTATCCTTTCAAAACCACATACTGAGAGCGATCGATCAGGTATGACTGCAACCACAGCAACAGAGAACCGCCAAATCCATACTTTGACAACTTCTTCAGCAAGATTTCGTGACAGATTTTGTCAAATGCCTTCGAAAAGTCCGTATAGATAGCGTCAGTCTGCTGCCGGGAGTCCATATTATTGACAACGACATTGGTGAAAGTAAGAAGGTTTGTGCTGGTCGATCTCGCCTTCAAGAACCCATGCTGTCGATCAGTAATTAGATGCTTTATTTGAGCATAAAGAAGAGGACATATAAGCGCTTCAAAAACCTTAGGGATAACAGATAAGATAGAGATCGGTCTGTAGTTAATAATGTTTTTCTTATCACCGTTTTTGAAAATTGGAACGACTTTAGCTACCTTCCAAAGAAATGGGAATTGTCCAGTGCTAAGAGACTTATTAAAAATTATATAAAGAGGAACAGCGAGAGAGTCAGCACATTGAGAGACGAAGTAAGGTGGAATGTCATCAGGACCGGTGCCCTTCGAATGGTCAAGTCTTTTTAGTCGGGTGCGGATGGACTCCATTGTAATATGTAATTTAGAGACACCACAGGGCATAAGGTTGGTATTAAGCTCGGTATCTTGTGGTATAGTAACATTGTTAATATTTGCTGAACAATAAACGGATTGAAAGTTTTCAGCAAAAAGGTCACAGATATCCGATCCATTTGAAGCTATTTGATCGTTGTAAATCATTTCAGAGGGATAGTGAGAGTCTGATTTGTTCTTGCTTTTCATGTAGGACCAGAAGTATTTAGGATTATTTCCAATATTTTGTTCGATATTGTGAATATGACATTTGTAGCTGCGAGTAGTCAATGCTGCACATCGCTTATTCATTATGAGTAGAGAAATGCGATCTAGTGGGCCTTTATGGATTCTATATTTATTTAATAATTTACGTTTTTCCTTTAGCAGCTTTATTAAAATTTTAGGAAACCAATTAGGGTATTTTCCATTTCTTTTTATAGTTTTAGGAACGTGTTTACTAATAATGGTATTGAGATGTCCATAAAATACATCTATCATTTCGTTGACATCAATGCAATGATTGAGTTCACTAAGCCAGTCAATTCTGTCTAATTCATTTGTAATCAGCTCAAAGTCAGCTTTGTAGTAGTTATATCTAAAAGATTGACAATCACTGCGGAGACAATTATCTTGTTTCTTTATTGATACATCGACAGTAAGTGGGGGGTGATGGCAATCTACATTTACAAGTGTGGTATCAGCTTTAGCAACGCTAATTACGTCATTATTGCAAAATACCAGGTCGAGTACTCTCTGATTAGAGTTGACCACATTATTGAATTGAGTGAAGTTGTTAAGGGAAGCAAAATCTATTAGACTTTGAGCAAGACTAGAGCCATTATGCTTAGGAACTAAGTCTGTCATTGGTGGAGCGCATGGCCACGTTATACAACCCAGGTTAAAATCCCCAATCAATATAGCATTTTCAATAGTTTTATTTTCGGTGACTCTATTAAAATTATTAACAAATGATTCAAGATCAGCTTTTTTGACTGGAGGTGGAAGGTACACTACGCACAAAGTATAAACTTTATTGTTCACATTAAAACTGATCCACAGATCTTCGTTTGTACTACTTTCGTATATTTTCATGCGACTGCTTGCGTATTTTTTGGAAATTGCAATAAGTACACCACCTCCATTCTTAATCTTGCCTTTCTTGTTAAGAGTAACTCTGTCACGTCTGAAAACGATGTAACGATTGTCGAACAGTTCTGAATCACGAACACTGTCGTTTAACCAGGTCTCTGTTAATACAATAATATCATAATTCAAGCACAATAGGTTACAATAAAAGTTATGAGTTTTCATGCGTAAACCTCTTACATTTTGGTAATATATTTTTAAAGTATTGAATTTTGTATCTTAATAAACCAAATCATGACTAGCAATTAAAGTAAGTTATAAATGTTAAATACTATTTTTAAAGTTATACAATTTTATCTAGGAATTCTCTATTTTTTACATAAATATGACCCGAAGTCTCGTTTTTACGCATGAAAACTTTCCCTTGTTTTACCCATACGAATTTGTATCCCTTGTCTTTGGCTTTCAGGCGCGTTGCGGCGTGTAGGGCTCTGTTTGTGGGGGAAAGATGTTCTGCGATGTATATCGGTTTTTTGTCCCCACCAAATCCAATGTGACTTGTGTCTAACTTGTCGTCAGAATGATTTTTGTTGAACGTAATAACACATGCCAAAAACTTGTCACGAATGCGGGGGGTTGCCAGTTTAACAACGATGGATCTGGGCCTTGGGTCATTTTTGTTGCTTTTGGCGATACGCGTGTAGTGATGTATGTCAGCGTCACTAAGTTCACAGGAAACAGTTTTTGATAGTTGTTTTATGACAGAAGGTAAGTTTTCATTATTGTGCTCGGGGACACACTGTATTTCCAGATTGCAAGACCTATTATGTTGCTCCATACTTTCCAATTTTGTGCTTATATTCTTAACAGTCTCAATCAAATTATCATTTTCAGTTCGTAAATGCTGAATCGTTGTAGTCTTGGAAACTAGATCCTTTTTAATATTATCATACTCCTCTGTAACAAATGAGACAGAATTCTCCAAGCAGGTAATAGTTTCAGACATTTTTTTCAGCTCGGACTTCACCATATGTCGTAAACTTTCTTCTAATTCAGTAATTATGGATTTTTTAACCTTATTCAGCTCTTCCCTTATTACATCTCTTATATCATCAATATTAAATGTAGGACTGACTGGAGAACAGGTATCAGTCCGAACAGATTTATTTCGTATTGTTACATTATCGCAGGCTTTTACAGGAGTTTGAGAGTTGTCGCCACCTTTCTTGGCTGCTGCATTGCACTCGGGACATGTCCAGTTCTTTCTTTGATGAGAAGTAAGCTTGGTAGTTTTGGTGCACAGCAGATGAAAGCTTTTCTTGCAGGATTTTGCAGCACAAGTTATCGAATCGTCTGTTGTAACAGAAGCGAAACACCCAGCACAAGACATATTTTAATGTTGTATCACAAGGTAGAAAGCAGTAAGTAAAATGTTTTGTGTCCGTTATCAATTACAGAGTGCAAAACTCAATAATAAACAACATGCAGAAAGCATAAACAAATGCGCGTAGCACTATTATTTTGTGGCTCAGTTATGTAAGCCCGTGTGGAGGTCGTCGACCTTGAACGCTCGGTGACGAACGGCTCATTAACAAGCGACAAACACAGGTAGCGAAGCTTCAATTTAAACACTGTCCGTTGAATATGTTTACACTGTTGTATTTTTCGAACTACTGAATGTATCTTAATAATTTTTATCACTGCACATAGTAGGATGTTTACACTGCTTGTTGATATGTTGCTTTAATCGGAAATGTCACTTTTTACTGGTCTAAATATTTTTTAAAGAGGGAGCGTACATTTTTGCGTCCGTACGGTTGCGCGGAATTCTGAACTTAGTAGAATAGAACTGAGTATGACGCATGAACCAGCCATCGTTTCGCTCAACCATATTTTAGGGAACGCAACGACCCGACGCATGACGCCACCACCGCAAAGACATTTGAGTGAGCATGACATACTCAAGCTACAGGATAAACAAATTTTAACAAAAATAACATTATATTAATTAAATGTGCTGCAAACCACAAATATTTTTGGTCTTATGAAAGATATCATTTACAGCAATTCAGTCTTAATATCTATATAATCATTTGAACAATACTATGCGTTCCTAATCAAAAACATCATTTAGGAGAATGATAGGACAACAAAAATTGTGTGTGCAGCTATCAGATTAAAAATAATATTAACTTTTCTCAGTTAGCTAAATCTTTAATTACAAATAAAAATAGTAGACAAGAGCAGACCAGTCCCCACAAGCAGCACTCGTTCACGAGTATGACGAATGAACCAGCCATCGTTTCACTCAACCATATTTTAGGGAATGTAACGACCCGACGCATAACGCCGCCACCCCAGAGACATTTAAGTGTGCATGACATACTCAAGCCACAAAATAAAAAGATTTGTACACATTTGTACTATTAAAGTAGCAGAAATAACAATAACATTATAAAAATCAAACAGCCGCAGACCACAAAATTGTTTGTTCTATGATAGATACAATTTACAGCCATGCCGTCTTATCATTTATATAATCTTGCGTACAATAGTATGCTTTCTTAATCAATGTTTCTTTAATAGCTACTTTAAATTTGTTTAAGGGCAAATCCAATATATCATGCGGAATTTTGTTGTAGTATTTCATACCTTGCCCCATAAAAGACTTCCGAATTTTTTGGAGTCTTAGAAAAGGATTTAACAGTTTATTTTTATTTCGTGTGTTAAAGCTGTGACGTTCACAGCGCTTAGAATAATTATTTATATTTTTCCGCACAAACAAAATACAGTTAAAGATAAACTGCGAGGCAGTAGTTAAAATACCAATTTCCCGAAACAACTCTCTAAGGGATGATCTAGACCGTAGTTTATAAATAAAACGTATAGCTCGTTTCTGTAAAATGAAAATAGTCTCAATTTCAGCGGCAGATCCCCACAATAAAATACTGTGAAAATAGCTAAAATAAACAATTCTAGCAGTTTCGACATCCGTTATCTCACGAATTTTTCGAATTGCATATGCGGCAGAACTCAGTTTACCAGAAAGGCTTTCGATATGTGGGCCCCATTGAAGGTGTTTATCTAGTGTTACACCTAGAAATAAGGTTGAATCGACCATTTCCAACCTCTGACCATTCAATTCTATATTGGTTTCAACATCTCTTACATTGGGTAGTGAAAAATTAACACATTTAGTTTTTTTAGCATTCAACTGAAGATTATTAACAGTAAACCAGTGAAGCAACTCTGAAAGTGCACTATTTACATCGTCATAATTATTTTTATTTCTGTTAGTTTTAAATATTATTGACGTGTCATCTGCAAATAACACCATTTCACACTTTCTACTAATAAAGAAAGGAAGATCATTTATATACACCAGAAACAAAAATGGGCCTAAGATTGAGCCTTGAGGAACGCCTATCTGTATACACGAACCAGATGATTTAGCGCCATTAATATCTACTTTTTGAAATCTAGATGTAAGATATGAAACTATCAACTTCTGAGCCAAATCACACACGCCATAGAAATTAAGCTTAAGAATAAGGGTACCGTGGTCAACGCAGTCAAAAGCCTTCGATAAGTCACAAAACACTCCTATGGCGTTTTGCGACCTCTCCCAGGCATCATAAATATGCTGTAGTAACGCAGCACCAGCATCAGCTGTAGAACGACCCTTCATGAAACCATATTGTTGACTGTGCAAAAGTTTATTTACATAAAAGTATGCAGATAACTGATCTAAGATAATTTTTTCAAAAACTTTACTTAAAGTTGGTAAAATTGAAATTGGTCTATAGTTACTTTTATCCTCCTTTGAGCCAGTCTTAAACAGAGGTATGACTTTACTAAGTTTCATAAGATCGGGGAAAGTCCCTTCATCGACGCACTTGTTAAATAATTCTGCTAGATAAGGAGCAATAGAATCCAAGATAGTCTTAATAACTTTAACAGACATATCCCACAGATCGCCAGTATTCTTTAACTTAATAGATCCAAAAGTTTTAATTATGTCTAATTGATGAATATGATGGAACTTAAATGTGGAACTATAATTAGGCAAGGATTTCTCAAGCACAGCTAAGGCAGTGGACGGTGAAGATTTCAGCTCAAAAGTGGTCAGTGCAGGAATCTTAGCAAAGTATTCATCAAATATGTTTGCAATTGCTGTATTATCATTAACGACTCCCTGATCCTCCTTAAAAGCGTAGTTATTATCACGTGGTTTACACTTTCCTGATTCCCGACTTATAGCGTTCCAAGTTGCTTTAATTTTGTTACTGGATGTCAATATCTTATTTTTTGTGAACAAGGATTTGGCCATTACACACACCCTTTTAAATACTTTTGAATAATTTTTGACATGTTCTAAGAAACTTGGGAATTGATTATATTTTTTTAAATTATATAATTCGTAAAGTCTATTTCTACTCTTATATATTCCCTGAGTTGCCCACTCACAAAACTGAAGTTTATTTGTAGGTTTAATAGATTTAGGTGTAAATATTTTGTTAAAATCTGTTTGAATTACATTAAATAAATTTTCATACATTATATTAGGATTCTTATGCACAATTTTACGCGTAGCAAGATTTTTACTAACATTATCTTTGAAGCATTCTAACCGTTTACCTGTCACAGGTCTGTATTGAAAAGATTTTGGTTCATGTACCTCATCAATGTAATTTACTTGTAATCCACAATGGTCAGAAGTCAGACAACTAAATACTGATTTATCTACCGGTATGCACTCCGAAAAAATATTGTCCAAACATGTAGCTGAGTGTGTGGTAATTCTAGTTGGTTCAGAAAATTGGTTAACCAAATTAAAGCATTTAAACAAAGAAACCAGCCGAGTGGTCAATGATGAACTTTCAAGAATGTTCACATTGAAATCCCCACATACAATAATATGTTTGTTTTTTAATTTTAATTTCTTTAATACCTCTTCCATAACCGTTTCAAAAGTTGCACTATTTCCTAAAGGAGGTCGGTATACGCATACAACAACAAATTTGTCTAATTCCACACAGGAGAGCTCTATTACACGTTCTACGGAAAGGCTAACAATATCTTTTCGATCTTTACATCTAAGGCTGTCTTTTACAAAAATTAAAGAACCACCGTGAATTGCTGATACTCTAACATAAGAACTTATCAAATCATAATTACTTAGAACCAATGATGTATCATTTTTCTTTAGCCAGTGCTCAGTTATACAAATAATATCAATATTCCTGCTTTTAATAAATAATTCTAATTCTAGAACCTTGCCAGCCAAGCCCTGAATATTTTGATGCACAATCTTAAGTTCAAAGGGCTTGGCCTTTGTCTTGTGTCTCAGTTTAAACTGGGTGATGTCAAGGCATTATTTGTAAAGGAAATATTAGTAGGACTACTAACTTGTACAAAATTAATTTTGGATTGTGTTATAGATTTTATAACAGAATCCTGAATATTAAATGCTAACAAAGAAGCAATTCGTACCTTAAATCTATAATTTAGATACATTGTATCAGAAGTCAACTTAAAAAACTTTATAAATTTATTTATATCAAAAAATAATACATCACTATGACGACATGTCAAGTTATATAATAATAAATTCAAATCAGCAATTCGCTGATTTTGTTCCCGCGTCAAATTTGTTGCATAGGGGAATGCACTAATAATAAATTTACATTTTGTGTCCGCTTGTAGTTGAGTCAAGATATCAATACTATTTACAATGTCCCTTTTTTTCACCGAGAGACTGTCACCAAATAACAATACTATTTCTGAACATTCACATACGTCCTTCTTTTTTATATTACAGACGATATTATACATATTCTGTCCAGGAGAACAATAATTAATGACATTTTTATTAAACCTATTTATTAGTATAGAACCTATGCCTTGCCCGAGTTTGTCTGAGAAAATAATAGTTTTCTTGTCTATTGGCTTGTTACAAAATGAGCCAGGCAATAGTACAGGAGAGGTCAATGTATGACAGGAGACAACATTAAGAGAGGGTTCCCGGGCCTCCTCCAAACATATATTTGAATTTTTATTTAATATTGAATCATATCTTTCTGCATTATAGTTAGCTAGTTCAATCAATTCATTTGCAGATAATATATGTTCTTTAATTTGGTTCTGTGCCTGTTGGTATTTCTCATTCATACATTTCAGTGATTGGTGTAATTTTTCTAATTCCACTTGAAGCTTTTCAGTATCCCTGTCATACATTTTCCTACTCTGTTTAAGCTTAGAATCATAAACTTCTAATGAGTCTATTAAATCCCTACGCTGCTTTCTAAGTGCTATATTCTTTAAAAAACATTTGTTTTTTTGTACCTTCTTTTCTGTGTTCCTTATTAATTTCCTAATTTTAATGTACTTTTTCAGTTTCTTATTACTTAAGCTATCGGTTCTAGTTAAAAGGGGACCTTCATTGGGGTAACCACCTGGGGAAGAGATGAGTTCCTCATATAAACTATTTGTGTCCGTGGTTACCTTAATTTGATTTATTGTAGACATTAATTTATTTGCATCCCTCAATTCCATTTCCAAGTAGTTAATCCTGTCTAGGGCCTTCTCGTGGGTTGCATTACACTCATCAAGATTCTCAACTGTATTTTGAAGTTTATTGCAGTGATCTATCACCTCCTGGTATTGCTGGTGTAATGCTGTTAGATCACTCTTTAATAGAGCATTTTTCTCCAGAATATTTCTTATTTCTACTTCACTGTCATCTCTCTCAGCTAAGAGTTGATTGCTAAGGTTTTTGCATTCCTTTAGCTCCAGAAGTGCTTGCTGCAGTTTTGCTTCTACACTCATCTTTCTGGTGGTCGTCATATTTGCTATAGAGAGTTCTGAAAGATTAGAACAAATGTTTAACACTGAAGTCAAAACTTTCAAAAAAAAATAAGTCTTATACTTTAAAACTGTGTTCCTTTATTTACTCAAAAATGTGCTGATAAACTAATATTTCTGACAGTAAATAACTTTATTTAAAATGTTTGTTATTAACTAATACCGTTGTTATATTAATTATATTAACAATGTATTTTGGGTTTGATTATGGGTAATCTTAGATTAATTAGATTAGAAACAAACACTTCCACAAAGAGGCAAACTGGTGATATTAAAACTGTTAAAATTAAATCAACTAGACCAATCACTTGGCACTCCCTATTGTAAAATAGTAAATCTCTCTCAATATGTGAAATAACAATTAGAAAGAAAGAAAGAAAGAAAATAATTTATTCTGTGACACATGATACATTGGTTTACAAAAATACAAAAATAAAAATTAATAAACACATGTGGCACCGAAAAGGCTTATACTCAGCATATGCCGAGGGGTCACTATGGCCCCGCGGCGCTGGTCTTCCGTACAAGCCTATAAATATTACGTAAGTAGGACAAACTTAAAACTATGCGCAACAAAGTTAAACATTTCAACATAAAAAAATTGCATACATAAAACAACAAAACACCACTTAAACGTACAATTTGTTAAAAATATATAATAATACGGCTATAACAAAAAATCTAATAAACGAGAAAACATTAGAGCTAACGAGACAGCTGAATAAACTTAACTAAATACCCTTCTGGGAACATAATAAATGATTTCTATAAAGCAAACGGAACGATCTCAAAGTCTTACAATTTCTAATAGGTGGGGGGATATTATTCCAGCATTTCGTGGCTGAATAACGGAAGCTTCCACGAAATGCTGCTGAGCCGTGTCTTGGACAAATAAGTCTAGATGCCATCCGAATCGTGCGATGAGAGAACATTAACTTGGAGTACAGGTAGGAGGGAGACCCAGTTTGCACAATGCCAAACAGTAGACAGGCAAAGTGAAGTGAGCGTCCAGACCCCATATTTAATAGATTTCTCCGGTTAAGGAATGGTGTTATATGAGCTCTACGAGGGACGTGAAAACAGAATCGCGCACAAGAATTCTGTACTCGTTGTATGATCTTTTTTGTGTAACCAAACAAACATGCGCCTACGACCGTGTCTGCGTAACTCAGTTTCGACAATATTAACGTTTCACAAAGCTTAACTCTTACATCTACATTTATATAATTGCGTACCCTATATAACACTTTTAACCGATAATAGCAATTTTTAACAGTCTCCAAAACGTGATTGTGAAATTTTAATCTGTTATCCATTAGAACTCCAAGATTTCGGGCTTCGGTAACTTGTACAATAGCTACATCTCCAATTCTAACCTCAGGATTAAAACTATTAATATTATTAATCTGACCGTCAGATCCCAGTACGAGAAACTTTGACTTGGTGGGATTTAAAACTAAACAGTTTTTAACGGACCACTCGCTAATTTGCTCTAAATCTTTATTGATAAGACTAACAGACTCCGGTGTTTCATTTGGTTTAAAAGATAAATAAACCTGTAGATCGTCTGCATAAACGTGAAAATTACAGTTTTTAATACATTTCATTAAGTCAGCACTATATAGTATAAAAAGAACTGGTCCCAAAATAGAGCCCTGTGGGACGCCACGAGTTAATAGGACATCATTAGAGGATGATTTCACTCCTGTTTCATTATAAATTTCTACCCGTTGAGACCTGCCATTGAGATAGCTGGAAAACCACTTCAATGCAATTTTGTCAAACCCATAAAATGCCAATTTAGACAAAAGAAGATCATGATTAATGGAGTCAAATGCGCGGGAAAAATCAAGAAGGGCTAAAATTGAACCTTTACCAGTATCCTGTCCAGTCAGGAGGTCATCAACTACATCTAACAAAACAGTGGCCGTACTACGCCCGGCCCGAAAACCGGATTGTTTATGGGGTAGGATATCATTCTCATTAAGATATACCATCAACTGTTGGCATACGACTTTTTCCAATATCTTCGACATGAAGGGGAGGATACTGATTGGTCTAAGGTCCTTTAAATGATTCACGTCGTTGTTTTTAGGAATAGGTCTAACTAAAGCCCTTTTCCAGATTTCAGGGAAAATACCAGTTTGAATAGAGTTGTTGACAATTGCAGTTATTACCCTTAGTGTTCGTGGTAATGTCAAAAGAATCATATCACGCGTAATACCGTCCATTCCTTCAGAATTTGACGAAACATTTAAAATAATTTTATAAATACAGGTTTCGTCTACAGGTTTTAGCTTAAAAGATGCGGATCCGAATCGATGGCACTCAAAATACGTAAGGTCAGAAAGAGAAACATCCTTATTACCAGGGACATCAAGAAAGTGGTTATTTATGACATCAGGGTCGTTTAAGCCAGAAGGCAAGGGAGTTTGATTGGTATTAAAGTTCCCGATATCTTTTCTAATACTCTTCCATAATTCTTTTGGGTTTTTAGAGTGGATTTGATTGACGCAACGATTAAAATAAGCTGATTTTTCAGCAAACAAAGCTTTATTCACGATAGATTTCATATCTTTATAAAAATTAACATCGCTATCCATCCCTGTAGATCGACTTTTAGCGTGGGCCTTGTCCCTTAACTTCATCATCTCTCGTATAGTGAATGTTATCCAAGGGTTACTTTGTTGTTTAACACGCGATTTCAAGACAGGAGCATGAATATCAAATACATGTAGTATATAAGCATTAAAACATAGCACGGCCTCATTCACATCATCATTGAGGAACCGTTCCCATGAGATACTGTTAACAAGTGTATCAAAGTCGTTTAAGTTTATTTGTTTAAGAGGTCTATAAAAAATCCACCTCGGGGTTGATTTAGGTTTGACAATGCGTAACCTGCATGAGATGAATGCATGACTGCTAAGATCAGGTATGTAATCGACTGTCAAATTAAATATTTCAGCAGAACTGCAAATTAAATCTATCAAAGTTTGAGAATAATCTGTAAAGTGAGTAGGTGAAGTGACATATTGTTGGAGGTTAGAATAATGAAGGAAAGCTAATAACTTCTTGGAGTTGGTATCATTATCAGCGAGAAGATTGATATTGAAATCACCCATAAGTATTACGCGATCAAACTTTGAGAGCGAGCCTATAGATTCCGTAAGAGCATCAATAAATAAATCCACGCTGAACCACGGCGGACGGTATGCAGTGCCAATAGCTAGTCTTACCCCATTAACGGTGACGCTTAGCCACATCTGCTCGACAGAAGTTGCATGCGGGAGCTTGATTAGCCTTGTCACAATGTCATTGCGTATATAAAAACCAACACCCCCTCCTCGAGTTCGAACGGTAGCGGGCCGCGGGATATGACGGAGTCGGTAGCCAGGTGGTAATGGCGCACGCAACTCTTCACCACGCCTAATCCATGTCTCATTAATAGCCATAATATCTACGGACCGACTCTCAAGTGCAACCAGAAATTCCTCATGACGTGTACCAAGGGAACCCGGGTTTAAAAGGCCAAGCGTCAAGTGCTTATTTTTAATAAATTGAAAAACAAAAGAAGTGGAAATCAAGATGAACATAGAATTATCTAGAATATTCCTTACAAGTATGACATGACGTCTGTCAAAATATACACTTAAAGTTCCAATATTAAGCCGTACAGTAATTGAGTACTTAAACAAGGTAAACGAATTATATATAGTTAGATACTTGCCGAGATAAAGATTAAAGTAAGCTTTATTGACCGGATAATTCTTTTCTATTTTTACATAAACACTATACAAAAAACAATATAATAATATACAACTATCAAGACATAAAAAAAGGACAAAGAGATGCACAAGTAGCGTAAAAGTACTACAAAAATAGCATTTTAGTTTTACATGAATTGTAATAAGCATTAACATGACTGGAAAGATAACATAACAAATAAACATATTCCTTGTAAATCTGTAAATTTTTGCAATTGAGTCCATCACACGATAAAAATGTAGGCAATAAGAAAAAACAAATGTATACTTATATAGTAGTATTATATATCGCCTATTTAATAACTGGCTAAACTGTATAATTATAAGACAGTGCCTTAAATAATTTTCAGATTTACTGTTGTGTATATAGGCAATAAATCTAATGAAAAAAAAACATGCTTATAAAGATTATATGAAATGACAAAGAGAGTTTATAGCTTAAAACGATTTGAGTGTAAGTAGATGCTTGATGTAAGGAAACTAGAAATATTATAATATACTCAACAAATAAAAGTGTATTTTTTAAAAGATTAAATGAATTATGTGACTTGACAAGATGATAATACTGCGTCGTGGTAATACATTTGCCAAAATAAACATTAGTTCGTAAATTGTAAGCTTCTTTAACAAATACAGTTTCACTAATCATTACTATTAAAAAAATTACAAAGATATATTTAAGCCTCACACAATATAAAAGTTTTATAGTGCTACACATTTTAAGCTTATACCAAAAAACACATTTATTATTACAGCTATTATAAACGACTATATATAATAATAAAGAACAAATAAAAGTGAAGGTAAGTAAAAAAATATACAAATTGTAAGCAATATAAATTATCAACAAATAGGCTAGATTATTATGTATTTCACAATACTTTGAGGTATTCCTAAAGAGTTTATTTTTTAGAACATGGTTACTTGTTATGAGCTCCAGGTAATTTTTGCAGTTCAATGTGATACAATCAAAGTACAATAACAAAATGCGAAACCGCAGACTACTATCCACAAATATCATAATTAAACAGACAAAATTTTGAAAACAAGAAATAACTAATTTAAGTTTTCTTTTATAAAGAAATATGAAATTACAATACCATATTTTAAAATTTACGATAAATAATATTCTATCCAGTAATAAATAAACAAAAACGTGATATGAACTATGACAATAAAATGACAGTATGATTAGATATTTATAATAAAAAGAACAAAAGTTAGTAATTAGGAGTTGTGCTTGACTAAAATAATAAAATATTATTTTTAAAAAACATTCTTTTAAATTAGTTTTATTTATAACAATAAAATCAGTCGCCACTAACTGCGGCTGAGCCAAAAACCTTAACAAATTGAGATTCAGATTGAATTCGGTGGCATGCCTTGCCGTTCTCCTGTCGCACGAATATCTTCCCGTCGCGTGTCCACACGTACTTCCAGCCCATTCGTTTAGAGATGTCCCGCGCCCTTTGGAACAATTGCCTGTTTTGGCGCGTGAGACGCTCGTTGACGTAGAAGGGGTGAGGCGCTGCGGAGCCCGCGGTAGGGCCGATGTCGTCGGCGGTGAGGCGGCGGCGCACGCGGGCCGCATGTATCAGCGCGTCGCGGGTGGCTCGGCGCGCCAGCCGCACGGCGAGAGGCCGCGGCCGCGCGCTTAACGTGCTGCCCGCGCTCGTCTCGGGCCCACGTGGCATTCCCACTCGGTAGGCGCTCACTATGTCGCGTTCATCGATCACTAAATTTAGCTTCTTAGCAATCATTAAGATAGTATGAGTGGCGTTTTCACTTCCAGACTCCGGAAAACCAGCGATCTCGACGTCATTAATGAGCATGTCCTGGTCACGGCCTTCTAATTCCATTTTGAGTTGACAGATGGTTTCTTCCAAATCTCTCGACTCGATAGCCTTATTTTCGAGGAGTTCCACTTTGGTTTCAAGGATCTCTATGCGCGTGTTCTGAGCGACAATCGTAGCCCTCAAATCAGAGATAGTGGAATTGAATAATATAATTTCTTCGCGCATTGCTCTCATTTCCTCCCAGAATAGTCTGAAATCGGCCATGTCATTGACCTGGGTACAATTATTTTGAATTACGTCATGTTTATTTGGAGTGATCAGAGCTTTATCCGACAAATCTTGCACAGACGACTTCTTCCTTAGGGTGACGTTTGCAGGCTCAGGTGACTTGGAAGAAAGCGAGGGGTCGCTGACAGTTAATGTAGACTTAGTTGTTTTATTTGTTGAGTTAATGCATGATGGGCATTTCCAGCTCTCACGGCGTTTTATGTCTAGTCTATAAAAGGAGTCAAACCGTTGATAGCTCATGTTAATGCATTCTAGATCATAACAATCCTTACAAGCGCAGCAAACAAGAGATGTGTTTTTAGGTAGCGGGTTTTTACATCCGGCACATGTTTTTTTAGACATGTTTCTAGGCATAACTTATAAAATTTAGGTTATAGTGACCTCTAACAGAGATTCGCTGAAGTAAAATAAGGCGACTTGGTATAACAGGTATTTGAATAGATCAAAGCAAAGCAAGCAAGTTGGTATGAAAGTCGCTAACAGATGGCGCCACAAAAGTAGATAGCGAATAAAAAGTTTTTAATTACTATAATTTTACAAAAAATCTTCTAATCCACTCATTTATCAATCTCATTAGTAGTTAGTTTTAAAGTTCTTTCAGATTTTACTCACTGTGACACAAATCACTTTTCCAAATAAGCGTAGACGAGCGAAATAACCAAACTTTTCTTCCAGGTGACAATTTGTTTAATTATACTATAAACACACTGAATTATGCACTGACTTCATTCACATGACACAATAATTACGGGATAACTCGAATATTTTAACGTACAGACATATTTACACAGATTTAAAAAAGTTATACACTTATTTGTGAAGAGCAACTTAACGCACGCGTAGAGTACATTGACCTCTCAATTATGTTCATAACACAAGTTCTCAATTATGCCCACTTGCTTAAACTTTGAACAACAGACACAAGGTTGCACTATGTAACAATATAAATAAACATTAAATTATTCTTATGTAAATTGATACTTATTACTTCACTAAATTAAGTGACTTTGTAATTAAGAAGGTAGTTCAACAATATAAAAAAATAAGCAAATAATGAATATATTAGTTATTACAAAACTAAGTTGCTAAATTTATCACTGATATCCCCAAATGCTCGCTTTTTCCCTATCAAAGCATTTAAATATAATAACAAAATGCTTAGGTCTGTTTGTGTGATTATTTTTTTGTTTTGGAAAGAGGTTTTTTTATTTAATTAAGCAAGCACTTTGGCATACAAAAGTGATAGCAGAAGGGAATTTTGTGGTTTTAAAATATAACACTAGGTACTCCCCGGGTTTTATCGTAGTAGATCACAGAAATTGATCGATATATCCAATCTCTAACAATTCAAATTCCTCTTGTCGTTGCAGGTAAGTTCAATTGACTTTTGGGTCACTATTAGCACAAAACACAATGTATTTGACTAAAACTATAAAATTGGGCACTTTATTAAAGAACTACTTAAAATAATAAGTATAATAAGAATTATAATTAATTAATTAAATTTAAATAGCTTAGAGCTGTTTGTTTGACGTCTAGTTGGTTCGGTGTTGCCAGACCGAAAAAAAAAAAAAAGCGGTCGGCAGCTTCGCTATGTCGGTCACTCTAGTTCTACTACGGATTATAAACATACTTAAATAAATACTTTTGTAAATACATACTTAATATATATAGTCGTCGAATGGAAGGAAAGTGAAATGGATGATCATGCTTTTTTAAGTTTACGTAATTTGACAGAAAAGAGGTCTGAATCAGTGTACAAAGAAGGATGGTTTCTTATTTGTTTTTATTATCATCGTCACCTTTGACGACCGATATGGCGTGCTGGCGAGTATACCTGCTCTCCGCTCTAAGGTCGTGGGTTCAATTCCCACACAGGACAAATATTTGTGTGCATGATTATGAATATTTGTTTTGGTCTGGGTGTTTCCCTGTGTATATTAAGTATATATTTACAAAAAAAAGAAGAAAAGTATTTATATATGTTTATCCGTTATTTAGTATCCATAACACAAGTTCTTAATGATACTTATCTTGAAAACAAATAATTGGTTTAATTACTTGAAAAAAAAAATCTTAGCATTATCTCGGGTGTTCCCTATACTTAGGTATAGGGCCCAGAGACTGCTTTTCAGTCTTTATACGAAGCAACAGCTGTCTAACCTCCGCAAATAAGAGGGAAAACATCCTTATGTGGTTAAACTAGCTGTAAGAATAAAAGGCACCGACCTTTCTAATAACGACTGCCATAGATGTTCATTTGCATTCGGGCTTAACTTTTTTTCTGAGTTACATAGTAAGCGATAATTACGCACATAAATTAGAACAGTCATAGCAAATTGTAAAAAAGAAAAGTCATTGAAAATTGTAAAAAAGAAAAGTCATAGAAAATTGTAAAAAAAGTCATTGAAAAATGTAAAAAAGAAAAGTCATAAAAATTTGTAAAAAAAAAGTCATAGAAAACTGTAAAAAATAAAATTTAAAAAAAGAAGTCAGAAAAATTAAAAAAAGTAAAGTCATATAAAGTGTAAAAAAGAAAAGTCATAGAAAATTGTAAAAAAATAAAAGTCATAGAACATTGTACAAATAAAAATTCATAGGCGCGACCAGAGTTTCAGAGGATCCATCGTCATCAACATACATTAGTCCACTGCTGTACATGGCCTCTCTAATACCTAATGAATTGTTGTCAATTTTTTTACAACAAGGTAACTATTTAAAGTTTTATTACATAATAAAATAAAGCATACTTTTTGTACTTTTCAGTTTTGCTGTGTTACTCTGCGTCGAAATTCAAAAATTCGAAATTCAAAATAATTTTTTCTAGTTTGGCTCAATAGAGCTCTTATGAAGGTCAAACTTAAAATGTAATGCGCGTCGCTTACTGCTCATAGTCTGCTGATGCTAGAATTAGACAAAGACTCGAAGAAATTCGACTTGATCAGATTTGTATGGTGGTTATTACAAGAAATGATAATTAGAACTATGTGTACCATGGAGCTAAATGTTCCCAAATGTATGACGTATCATTGACTTGTATTTGTTTTGATATATCATACGCCTTAGCTGTCTCATCAGTTATAATTCTTCAAAACTTTAATGTACAATAAATATTACAATCTCTTTAACTTTGACAACCATTGCTGGTTTTATTCAAGAGAGAGATTGTGTGTTTGTACTAACGGTTCGATGGTTGCTGTAAAGAAGGTGATCGTGATATGTCTTGGATTGCATATTAAGGGGGCTAAAGTAAACACAAGCAGAATCAGATATTAATGTGATAAGAAGTCTGAGTATTTTTATTTAAGCCCGAGCTAGCGGATTTGAGTCCATTAATTAGGCAAAAATGAAACTTTTAATTGTATTACTGGTTCTTGGTGTGGCGTATGCCAAACACGAATATTACACAGGGTAAGTGTTTCCAGTTGCCTGTTTATTGGACTTGAAAAATTTCATGGAGCCTCAAGACATCGTCTACTACGTCTAGGGACGTCAGTTCCTAGACGTAGTTCCTAAACGAAAGGATACTCAGACAGGCTTGTCAATTTTTCATCGTTATATTTCGTCGGGGATAATGCAAATCCGTGAAACTATCATTCGTAAAGTCCGCGTATCAGCAATAGATTTAATTTTACAGGGGAAGGTAAAAAAACTTAATAAGTTTTTTATTTCAACTAATTTTGGGCTTATTTTTACACATTGTATAATTCACTATATGTTCTATCTCTTGTTGTAAAAGGAATTTTCTGAGAGTACATAATTTAGGCTCTTCGATAATTGCAAGCATAAACTTAAATTTGCAATTTTTTTTAATTACGCGGAATTGTCCAATGCTAGTTAAGCGGATTTGCACTATCCCCGACGATTTGTTTTTTTTCCATGCCTAATTCTTATCGCCTATGTCGACTGCTATGTGCTGTGTAGTGCCGGCCTAGAATAGTGTCATCTCCTGTCATCTCACGGGAAATCGTAAGAACCGACGAAAATTAAATGTTACCGAATAATGGGCAGCAGCGCCATTCTGCGTACTGGCTTTAAATGCGATCACCAACCCGCCTGCTCACTGTGTGATTATGGGCAAATACCCCCAATATAATGTAATCTATTGGGGAGGCTAATGTTCAGCAGTGGACTTTATAAGGCTGATATGATGATGTTGACTGCTTGTATGCTATGTTCACATGCAGAACATCAATATTTTTTATTGTTCCAGGTGGAAATCCTACAACATAAGTCCTGAGAACCATGAGCAACTAGAAGCCTTGGGTTCGGTTTCTGATACTTTGGAGTTGGATTTCTTTATCAATCCTATAATCGGTCGCGAAGGTCTAGTAATCGTCAAACCAGAACATCAAGACAACTTTATAAAAACCATTCAGGGTTTGAAAATCGCCTACAGAGTTCACTCGGAAAATATAGCTGAGTAAGTGATTTCATCAAATTATTATTTTGGTAAAATTATGAGTAGTCTGTGACGTAAAAGGATAAGATAAGGATTGGATAATAATGTTAGAGCTACTGTTACAATTGGACATAGGACCATAGATATAATAGATACGGCAAATGCATATACTTTGCGTGTCTGAACCCTGACCAATCGTCGGGGTTGACCGCCGTTACTTACAGTCCGCGTGCGTCTGTTGTTGTCTTTTAAACACTGTAACATGAACGACCTCATTTATAACATATTTATCATCAACTGCATCAGTGTAGAAGAAACAGGTTGGATTTTCCGTCACTGAATATCGGCAGTGACGTCACAGTACGTGTTGAAAAGTCGGCACGCTCGGTTTAAATACAAACGTGTTGCATCAGTAATTGTATATCTATTTATTAGACTAAACATTTTTAAGGAAACTTATTTTGCATGGACATGATTAAACATCTTTATTCCTGGAACGGAAGATCGACATGTGAAAAGTAGGGTAATGCAAGTATGACTTATCGGGTGGACCGAACAGAGATAGAACGAAATGATCGAGAAGGGGGTGGATAAAGGTGTGCTAATTATAAACTCAGTAAGGAATCGTCACCGTATCAACTCGAGCCGTATTTTTTTTGGAGCTTCCTTTTCTTTACGTCGGTAACAAAATGCATTTACGCATTGCCTCCCGTCTAATAAGGGTACCGAGAAGGAAGGGTCAGGGCCCGTCCAGCAGCGCAAGGAAGGCTTTAGGCGGCGAGGGCAGGGGGCCCCTGTTGTCTAACCATCGACCCTCCGGAAAGTTGGCTACACACGCTATGGTCGCACAAGGAGGTTGGAGGGCGCGTCCACTGCGCCTCTCTGAGGAGGTCCTCCAGATTTCGATCCGGGGGACGTTGGCCGCAGGCAGGGTGTCAGACGCTGCAACCCAGGTACTGGCCCTGTCTTTTTCTCAACATGCGGCGGGCGTCGTCGGAAGATTACAAATTTGTTTATTCAATCTTTATTGTACACATATAAAAATACAATGTACAAAAGGCGAACTTAATGCTATTAGGCATTCTTTACCAGTCAACCTTGGGGTGAGCAGAAACAATAAAGGCGGTGCGAAAAAGAGATAATATTCAAAGTTATGATATACTTTCATAAAATAGTATGCTGATCTCTATAAAAATACACACACATGCACATATTATAAACACAAATACAGTAATATTTAAAAATAAATAAATGGATGACATACATAAGGGGAAAATATCATCGGTGATCAATCTTTCAAACAGTAAAATTTTAAGTGAGTATTATTGCTGACAGTTGCGTTTGGTGGTGAGACCCTCACCCCCTTTTTGTCCCTCTTTTCTTTGAAGGCAGTGCGTAAATGTATTTTGTTACCGACGTAAAACAAAACAAAAAAGAAAGAATGCGCCTAGCTGGCGTTAAGGCGATAAGCAAAACGGCGACGTTCGGTTTCTGTGATGATATGTGTGCTATACGACCTAATGTTGACAACGAACAACAAATGAGGAGAATGGAAGGCATGCTGCGTCTGCCCAAATAATGGGCAGCTCAAAAAAACGGTCAAATTCTCGTTATGACTTTCGGTCGCACGCAGATACAGAAGGATTACAAAACTATAATGTATTATTTTATTGTACGATTTTTTATCATAATTATAGGATTACTTAACATTATTTTATCAGAACAAGGTTCTTAGCTTATTTATAATCTATTAAAATAACTTAATACCTGCATCCGCACAGACTTCTGTTTTGGAAAATTACCCGATAGTTGTAAATGGTGTTATGCTAATTTTACCAGTTATTTATATTTACAGAATGTCAAATTAGCAATTAGTCGTAAATAATCGTTTCAGCATACGGATAAGAGCCATTTGTTCCGGAGGTGATAGCTTTTAAGCTTATCACTACTTCTTTTAGTGATTGAACAAGTAATTGCCTGGATCTATCTCTTTTGAATTTAATATATTGCCTTTGAAGTTGATGCCGTAACATTGACAGACCAGTAACATCAATTTATCTCCTAGGGATCTACTTCCCGAACATGAACAGTTTATTGTGATATGACATCTCCATGTACATTGGTCTAATACTCATAAGAACAGTAAAAAAAGGCAAAATCATTTATTCAAGTTCAATAGAGCTTTTATGAAAGTCAAAATTTAAAAAACTTGCGCGTCCATTCACTATGCACGGTAGCTTGATCGTAAAAGAACGGGCAAAAAATCGTCAAGGTATGTTTATTCTCCCGCCAGTTACGAGAAAATGTACTTAGTAGTAAAACAATTTGACAAGTCTACAAAAAACTGTGTTCTGCAGTCACAATATTAAAATAAAAGAAGATAATAACTCTTTTTTTAATTATACGACCATCATTACGAATAAACATAGTAGACATGAGCAGACCACTGGCGGCACCCGTGCACAAGTATGACGCATAAACCAGCCATCGTTTCGCTCAACCATATTTTAGGGAACGTAACGACCCGACGCATGACGCCACCACCGCAAAGACATTTAAGTGAACATGACATACTCAAGCTACAAAATAAAAATATTTATACAAATGAAAAATAACAACAATATTACAAAAATTTAATTGCTGCAGAACACAACATTTTTTGTCCTATGATAGATATATTTATAGTCATGCCGTCTTATCATCTATATTATTTTGCGTATAAGAGTATGCTTTCTAAATAAACTTTTTTTTAATAGAAAATTTAAATCAATATAAGGTGGTTCGTTATTCTTCTTGATAATTATTAACTGCATTTTATTATTTTATGTTACCTTACTTGACAGAACCTTCAGAGCGGATGATGAGAAAATTGAGGCCAGAGCTAACCAAACTGCCAGAAACGGGCGGAGTTTACCTTACGACAACTACCAACGGCTGTCTGTGGTATGTTCTGAATAATTTAAGTCACTGACTGTTTTCGTGGCCTCATTTGCATGGAACGAAAATATTTTATTCGTGTAAGCATAATAATAGAAATGAACTTCATATAGACATTTTGTAAGTATAGCCCAGGAATGGGGAATAAAAAAATTATGAAATACTCTGTAAAATTTGTTTTTGCTCATAGTAGTAAAAATAGTAAAAATTTTATTCGCATAAGAACATGGTATTAAAGGATGTTACAGTTTAGTGAGCACATGTCTTGCCAAAGTTTTAGCATGCAAACATTGATAAGTACCTAACTATATCTAAAATAATTACAATCATATTAATTAGATAACATTCATACAAACAATATGTCAAACAAAAAAATAATAATAATAAAATCGAAACAAATCAACATAATATACTTACTAAAATAGGTAATGTCATGTTGATTAATTAGTTTCATTAAAATTACGGTCCATGAATACTTTTATGTCATAAATCTTTTTCTCAATAAGCCATTTATACAGTTTAGATTTAAAAAGATTAAAGTTCAGATTTCTTATGTCATTAGGTATTTTATTGTATATCCAAACACACATGGTTACACAATTCTTTTTATATTTGACTGATTTTGGGATGACACTTAGGACGAGTCTATCAGGGTCTCTTTTAAGTCTAGTATTTGTATCTCTAGCCTTCATAAATAAATAATTATGTTTCTTTACAAAGCAACAAATCTCGAATATATACAAAGCAGGTAGAGGTAGCAAGCCAAGGTTGTTTGACAAAAATATAATTTTTACCTTTACACTTACTTAGGTTATTACTAGCTTTTAGAGTATGTGCTACTATTTATGGGTTCATAATATAGAAAAATGTTCTATCTGACTGGTAACTTCCTAAAGGTTTTCCTTTATTTCCAGATCAATGCCTATTTAGATGACGTTGCTGCACGATACCCAAATTTAGCCACAGTAGTGACTGGTGGTAATTCATTCGAAGGACGTCCCATTAAGTATCTGAAGATATCCACTACCAATTTTGAAGACTTGAGCAAACCAGTAATATTTATCGATGCAGGAATCCACGCTAGAGAATGGGTAACACCACCAACTGTAACCTGGGCTATACACAAACTGCTAGAAGATGTTACTGAACCTGACCTTCTTGAAAGGTTCGACTGGATCCTTTTACCTGTTGTCAACCCTGACGGTTACGAGTACAGTCACACTGATGTAAGTTTTTACTAGAGGTTAGTTCTAGTACTAGTGGCCGATATGACTAATCTGTGATTGGTTGAATGTCTAGTTTACTCGAAACAACCCAATGGCGTCGTCGAGTATGGAGCCGTATTGAATTAATTCTGACTTCGTGGAGTTATCTTACGAGTTACTTACACAGTTAAGCATTAAAGTCTCATTTAAAGTCCCTATTCTAATTGCAGTAGCTCGCACATCACTGACGTCGTTCGGATGTGGATTGTATACTTTGTTATTAGTATTTCTTCATTAATTTTTACAGAATCTTAACAACCCTTTTTTATCTTATTTTTGCTTACTATATACGTATATTATCTAATTTCAGTTTTATAATCAAAAAACGATATTGATAGGGACCATCAGTTATCATGGACATTGGTTTCTTAAATGTTTGCCTAGTCCAATGAATATCATTGTTATTTTTAGACTTGAGGGATTTTCCAATCGAAAACTTTGAACAATTGAGGTTATTCTATGTGCAGTGCAAGCTGCTGTCACACTTTTTTTGTTGGAAAGAAATCCTTTCTTTTTTTTTTCTTCAGTACCAGGCTTCGAAAAAAGTTCGAGTAATGCATTAGATATGTCAGAAAAACTCGTAAGTCACTCGTTAGGCCGACTCGCATTACGACTCACTGCTGGGCAAGAAGCTCTTGAAATCTCTCATTTAACTTTTTATGTTACAGTACCGCTTGTGGAGAAAAACTCGGTCTAATGACTCATCACTATTGAGCTCATTCTGCCCTGGCGTAGATGGCAACAGAAACTACGACTTCTACTGGAATACAGTCGGCACTGGCTCCACCTGCTCCGATACCTATGGGGGATCTAGGGCCTTCTCCGAATCAGAGACCAGAGTAGTTAGAGATATACTTCATGAACACTTGGGAAGAATTGCTTTGTATCTGACCATGCACAGTTTTGGCAGCATGATCTTGTATTCTTGGGGACATGATTTATCTCTTTCAAACAATGCATTAGGATTACATGTAGTGGGAGTGGCGATGGCCGAAACTATTGATTCCCATGCATTGCCAGAAGCCGACAGGTATCAGGTTGGAAATTTGGGCCATGTTATTGGATATGTTAGTTCCGGTGGAGCAATGGACTACGCTCATTTAATTGGTGTCCCACTAAGTTACACTTTTGAATTACCTGCGTTGGGATTTTCGTTTATTGGTTTCATTGTAAATCCTATTTACATAGAACAGATCTGCAAAGAGACTTGGGCAGGTATAGTGGTGGGAGCACGTAGAGCTGGAGATTTGTTCGTAAATTAAACTTAAATGTGGTATAAATATATCTTTTTATAAATGAAATTAAAGAAGTCATGTTATAATAAGTTATTTTCTGTTTACCTACCTTTTATTCAACAATCTCCGTAGAAATAAGAAAAAGTCGCTGAGTGAAGCAATGCCCCAAAGTATTTGCAGGTTGTAGACAACTTTTTTCTAGAGAAAGGATGTTTCCCCGGCATCGCCAATATTAAGTATATGAGGGGTACTTCTTTGTAGTCTACTATTATAATAAAGTCTGCAACTATTATAATAAAAAGTTATTTAATGGTTAGAAAAAAAGAAATGACCTCAACCTAACCCACTATAATAAGCATCACTTTTTGGGTTAGGATGAGGTTACTTTTTTTACTATTAAAAAGCATTTTATGCAGCCCACCTAAATTAGTTTGGACTAGGCTATAAGTACTAGTTTGTCCTAAAATCGGGTTTGGCCGATAACAGTTTCAAAGGTATGTTCGATTCGTATAAATGCGTATCGATTGAACGCCGTCGTTGAAGCAAGTGTCGGTGTCGTGTCGCCCGATGTCCCGCGCCGACGTCTCTCTGCACCCCGGCGCCTGCGCCGCGCGTAAAATTCATTCGTATAACAATCATAATAAATAAATTAGAAATGAGATTAAAAATCATAAACATTATGAAAGAACAAAAAAATTAATAAAAATCTCAAATTTAAAAGTTAAATTTAAATATTTTTTACGCATATATATACGTATATATATATTTTACGTAATGGAGATTTTCACCTTATACCGGTCATGACAAAAGGTACACGTGCTGACGTTCCTGAAGCGAGCCTGTACTGTAGTAAACGCCTTTGTGAATATCAATTTATAACTCTCAATTTGCGCACGAATATGAAGAGAGCAAATTTAAATAATAACCACGATCGCAATTTCTTACAAAATTTACTTAAACTTGCAGACGGAAAACTACTATCTCCGATTACAAATGTAGTAGTATTGTTGGACTATTATTTGACTCAATCTGTTCAGTCTTGAAGATCTTGAGAACACAATATATCCCAATATCGAAAATATCATAGACAGACATTTTGATTGGCTCTGTTCGAGGGCGAGTAACGACTCGGTAAATGAGATCAACAAAATGATTATAAGAAAGATATCTGATATTTTTATACCTTGGTATCCCTCCCTTTGGCCAAATTATTTTTCGTCTCTTCCCAAAAATTAATCGCCTTTCTTTTTTTTTGCAAATTAACCTTTCGCATACAGTTCATTTGGTCCAATTATCATGTGATAAAGATTTTCCTTATTTAGTTTTATTTAGTCTAATGTTTATTAAGTTTGTATTATTACTTACTAACGAAAATTTGGTTTGCTTGAGGTATTTTTTTTCTAACTATTAAAAATGTCAAATTAAAAAGGTATGTTATTAAAAAAATAGAGAAGTAAAATATGACATGACCAAATTCTTATTAGCTAAACAAAAACTTGCCAAAAAATAAATCAATCAATATATAATCAATCAAAATCGTTTATTGCGAACACAGGTTACAGGAAAGGTGTTAAGGTATAGGTTAAGATCTAGCTGTGGTCTGCCGCATGGGCAACAAGTCTAACAAGTTAGATTTTGTTACTAGTTTATAATCTTTTACATTATAATAGCATTCTCATATCAATAGTTCACGTAATTTCAACTTAAAGAGATTTTAGCTAACTGTATGCCGAATGAAAATTGGGGAATTATTGTTTACGGTGATTTACATTTACATTTACATACACATTCGCAATTCGTTCAATACTGTTGACACCGTCACCAAGAATTTTTAAGTTCTCTTAACCTTGCATGTTGCCTCTTTATGAACTCCATCTATGTTATTGATAAATTTAAGACCCCCAATATAGCACAAAATCTTTTATAAAGGAATTGCGAGAAAACGTGATCGTAGCACCGGTCTCGCGGCAGGACAACGATTATCTATACTATCGACGGATTGGCCTATATCGTTCCTTTTCTATAAGTTCCTTTCAGTTTCAGTTTCTTTAAAGACATCGATTTCCCTTACTATTAATAAATCCCACGTACAAAAAGAGTGTTTTTTTCTTGAGCAATTATAATTAGTACACTGGACCATAAAACATTCCCACACAATTTTTAAGACTACGATAAATTTTAGGCTGTTCTTGAAATGTTTAACATTAATGTCCACCCGTTCGAAGCCGGGAAGGGCCGCTAGTTATTCAATAAACATTTTCACATGGTTTTTAAAGACATAAAAATGGAGATTTGTCTGGTGTGTTGGGTCTGTAGTTCTTAATTATATTTAAATGAAGCATACTTATTAACTAGTGGCAACAATTGTACCTCAATTCACTAATTCTACAATATAATTATTTGTACATACAAGACTTTACTTTTTCCGTATTGGAATCTATGTTTTCAATTTTCTCTAAATGAGTTTGATAACTTAGAAACGATTGAGTGCATTTTCTCTTATTCCCATACTGTGTGATTTATTTAGCAGCACCTCTTTTTTTTACTTCTGGAACAAAACGTAAACCAAACCCTCTGTCCCCGCCGCTTGGCGCCTGGCGCTGCTTGTCGGACCTGCTCGCTGCGCCCTTCACAGGTACCTCTTAGTTTCCCCACCCGGTAGTCAGTGCTTGGGGCACCCAGGGTCGCCGGCCTTTGGGTTACCTTATTTCAGCAGCCCCTCCGCACTATAGGGATGTACTTAGCCCCCCATCACGTCAAGATCATATCTAACTTTGTGGTAAGCCTACCTAAAGTCGTAAACTAAAAGAATATAATTGATAATTAATTATAAGACAATAAGTCTGTTTCTAAGGAATTCGACTCGAGCCGACTGTTTTCGATAGTTCTCTAAATAATTTATGTTGTATCTATTTTTACTTATGTGTCATAAGTATAAGCTTTATTTATTAATCTTGTCTTATCGGATACATTACAATTGTATTTTGCTATATCCATAAATTCGACAACCGTTACTGGCTTTCATAAAGAGAGCATATCAGTGGTTGTATAAACGGTTCGATAGTTGCTGTACAATTGTCAAAGTACTAGAATTGAAGGAAGATAATTAAAGGTTAGCTAAGATACACTAAGTATCAGGTATTTAAGCGATAAAAAATACGGTTATAATTTATTTCAGTGGAAGCGGCCGGTATATGGCCATTATTTAGACGAAAATGAAACTTTTAATTGTTTTACTGGTTCTCGGTGTGGCTTATGCCAAACACGAACAATACACAGGGTTAGTAATTTGATTTGATATTTTAATTAATTTAAAGGGAACGTGGCGCCGCTAGACTAAATCGTTAATTAAGTTTAGAATCGCTAATGACTACATGATGCAGTGGCGAATAACTTAGGTAGCACATTAGTGTAAAGTCTGCATAAGACTATATTTTCTTCTCTGGACAATTCAGTTTTTATATTTCAAATATTCCAATATGAATAGTTATAAAAGCAAGTGATGTGGTTTATTATTTGATGTTCAAATTAGTTTTTAATTTTATTCTGCAGTGTCCAAAATTAATTAATTAAATAGCAATTAGTATCTCTAATAGTTCTGGGACTTTTTGACGGGAAAGTGAACTCGTGAATTCACTTTCCCCTTTTGTTTCGTTTTCTAGAAATTGTGATATTTTGAACATTAATGTATAATAATGGTAGATTATTCACCGTTAAGTGTTTGTGAACGTACAACGTGTGTAGGTAAATGAACTAAAACAGTGCAACATCAATTTTCAAATTCTGACAAGGAGTCCATGGAGATCTCATTATAGTCTCACATCTTTACTGAGGACTCAAGGGGTTTAGGGGGAGAGCCATTAACCATTTATTATCTTTATCACCACTCATTCTCATTTACTATGATTTATATGTTATAAATATATCTCTTACATGACACTGGCTAAATGTGCTAAATGCACGATGCCATTATTTAAAAGATAGAATAAAATCTCTAGTAGTTCTTGGTGACATGTTTGCTAAACATGAAATTTCTAAGGTATTTATATAATAATTCATTAGTATAGAAAGTTTTAAGAATTGTTGCTCAAACCAAAACTTAGATTATGTGTTATTGAAGAGCGGTGTCTCCTGACACAGGCTTATTCAAGCTTAAAAGGAGGCACCAGCTACTAGATATTCTAATGTACCAGGTTGATTATGAAATAAAGAAATTTATTATTATTATTATACAGTTTTTTTCGTGGAACGAATTGAAAACAAAGTTTGGTTAGTAGTTTCACATTATAATCATAGGTCTTGTTTTGGATGATGAAAAATACCTGGCGCTTTGTTCTGTTGCTTTATAAATTAAACGATTTTGTCGTGTCTTTTTGTTAAGATAGATCTTAGCTTCATTGTTAATAAATAAAATACAATGTTAACAAATAATAAAATAATAAACGAAGTTATGCTACAGAAAAATTATAAATTAAAAAAAAGGTTACCAGTAATATTTTCTTAACTTCCATTTAATATTTCATCATATCTTAGCATTATCCCGGTTGTCTTAGACTTAAGATAAGGGCCCAGGGTCTGCTCACTGGTTCAACCAGATTTGACTGAATTTCAGTAATTACGTGGAACGACTGCCGTCTGGCCCCCGCAACCCAGAGGGCAACATCATTCTATGGTTAATCTAGCTGTCAGTCTGTTAGAAGTACTTCCTAATAACGACTGCCATAGATGTTCATGACAGCCGGAACCAACGGCTTAACGTGCTTTCCGAGGCACGGAGCAAGCGATAATTATGCGCGTAACTTCGAAAAGTCATAGGCGCCGCCAGGATTTGAACCCGCGACCCTCTGAATTTAAAGGCAAAGGGCCACTGGGCTATCGCTGCTACGATATTTGTATGCTTGTAATTCCAATATCAAATATTTACGATTTAACTAAATATAAAGCATGTTGGAAGTGTTTAAGCCAGTACAAAAATCAAGTGCTCCAAAAAATAATAATAGTGATTCGATAATTGTTGAAAATGACAACAGACAAGAATTATTTTTGCAAGGTGAAACCGTGGCAGTGGATAACATACGTGGCCAAAGTGTTATTGCTTTTATCTACTTATCGACCAATATGGCGTGGTGGCGAGTATACCCGCATTCCACTCCTGAGGTCGTGGGTTCGATTCCCGCACAGGACAAATCTTTGTGAGTATAAATATGAATATTTGTTCTGGTCTGGGTGTTTTCATATGTATATTAAGTATGTATTTACAAAAAAAAAGGTATTTATGTATGTTTATCCGTTATTTAGTATCCATACCACAAGTTCTTAATGATACTTATCTTGGAAATAAATATTTGGTGTAAGTGTCAGAAATATTCATATGTTTATTAATATTTATACCTATCACATTATTTTTAAATTATGGTTATATGAATGTTGAGGAGCATTCATTACATTGCAATTTCCTTTTGTTTGCTTTTTAAGTAAACATTTCCTGCATGTAACATTTTTATTTTCCCAGCTGGAAATCCTACTTTATTAGTCCTGAGAGCCAGGAGCAACTAGAAGCCTTGGCTTTGGCTTCCGATACCTTGGAGTTAGATTTCTTTATCAATCCTGTTATCGGACGAAAAGGTCTAGTCATCATCAAGCCAGAACATCAAGATGACTTTATCAAAACCATTCAGGGTTTGAAAATCGCCTACAGAGTTCACTCCGAAAACATAGCTGAGTAAGTTATTTCATAAAATCGGTTTTTTGGGTTATTCAGTAATGCATATGTTAGTTAGTTTAGCCGACCGATATGACGTTGAGGTCAGTATACCTACACTTCACTCCAGAGGTCGTGGGTTCGATTTCCACACAGGACAAATTCTAACGCACATACCACATGTGCATGAACATGAATATTTGTTCTGGTCCGGATGTTTTCCTATGTATATTAAGTATGTATTTACAAAAAAAATGTATATAAGTATGTTTATTTGTTGCTAAACACAAGCTCTTACGTATCTTGAAGCTAAATAATTGGTGTAATTGTCAGATAATATTTATATTATTTATTATTATATGTTAAGGTAGTGAAAATGTACTGTAACTGAAAAATAGTAGGAGACCGTTTGTCTATTACTTCTGCTATGTTCATGAGCATCTAACAAGTAGAGTATCTAATAATTATGAATCTTACTAAGGTGGGGGAAATAGGACAATCATAAAAGATTGAGGGTCTGAAAGATGACAATTGTTATGATGGGAAAAGTGAACAAAAGACATGCTGCGCCAATGAACTGAGAGTTGGTCAGGAGGATGATGAAAGTAGTACTTTTTATGACTTTCGAACACACAAGTGTACAGATGGATTATAAATTTATAATAAATTAATTTATGGCACAATTTTTATCGCAATCTAAGGATTAATTAGCAATTCTTTTTATCAAAACTAGCGATAACCTGTTTTATGTTCATAAAATGCATGAAAAACAAGAAAAAAATTATCATTTGAAAAAAAAATTATTTGCGTAATAATATCTGTCTTCATCGCTCGTAGCTCTGCGGTGCTCGGTGGTCGGAAACTATCACCGAAGTACAGCAGAGTTTTCAGAGGTCAGTCCTTGAATGGGTGACCGTTTGTGTGGCATTTGATATCAAGCGCTTCCGTGCTTCGGAAGGCACGCCAAGCCGTTGGTGCCGGTTATCACTAAATGTGATTGGTCGTTAAGCCATCTTAAAGGCCTAATGTGCGTATAGAAAAAATCTAACAGCAGGAAGCCATACACCTGCCTCCGCCAATACGCACTGGGTCAGCGTGGTGAAGTATAACCCAATACCCTCACACCTTGATATGTGAGAGGAGGTTCATGCTTAATAGTGTGACGTTAATAGGCTGTAAAAGTAAAAGTAAAAAAAATATTTATTTCATAAACTATTATACATTGTACTTGAAAACGTCATGATTAGAAATGAAAAAAAATACAATCGAAATAATATTACACTAAATCACGAAGCTTAGATTCACTTACATGCAACAAAACAATTTAAAAACAAAAAATAATTAAGTGTAAGTGAATCTAAGTGCCAGTTCCGAGCCACCGCTCTGTAAGAAGAACTGGCAAGAAACTCACAGGCTATGCTCTTTTAAAATGTCCATTAGTTTGGTACTAGAATTACAATCTTCATTTGTCTGTGAAGCTATACAATGCAATATAACATAACCGTAACAATATTTATGTTTTCAAGTCATTCATATTAGAATAGCCTGTATGAAACAGCAGCTTAATCCCAAGCATTTTTATCTGCGATATAGTCTTTAATAGAATAGTATCCCTTTGAAGACAGCTTGTGTTTTATTGTTAATTTAAATTTATTTAGGCTCAATTGCTGTATGTTGCTTGGGATTTTGTTGTAGAATCGTACACATTGACCTTTAAAAGATTTGTTTATCTTTTGGAGCCTAGTGGCAGGTACAACTAATTTATGCTTATTCCTTGTGTTTAGGTTATGTATACAGTCAACATATGTATACTGTGATGATGATGATGATCTGCCTACATCCGCAATGACCACTGTTTTATATTTATTCGTGTTTTACATACATAGGTACATAATGTCACGCCTGTTTCCCTGAAGGGTTAGGTAGAGGAGATAGAATAACTTTATAATTGGCGTGTGGGCATATAATATTCCTTTGCTTACCTCTTTTATATGAATATTTGTAAAACCATAAATTAAATATTTGTTTTATGCAATATCACTTATAATTATATTTTTATGAACTTTCAAGTCACCACATATACAATCTTATTATCCTGTTATATATACAATTATTAATGTCAAATTTTATTTTCATCTTTTTTTTTAACAGAACCTTGAGGCAAGATGATGAGATAATTCAAGCCAGAGCTAACCAAACTGCCAGAAATGGACGGAGTTTACCTTACGACAACTATCATAGGCTGTCTGTGGTATGTTACATTAACAAATATATACAATCAATAAAATATGTATAATAAATAAATACAATCACAGCAATTATTATTCGTTTGGTTAATTTTGTAGTTTCACGATGAGTATTTTTTTACATATTTTAATTTATATGATTTCTAAATTACAGATGATCATATTATACAAATACCTTTTTTTGTAAATACTTTAATATACATAGAAACACTATGTAGAAAAACCGTTCCAAAATCTGAGATCTCAGAAGCGGAGTGCAAATTGGTCATTGTTATTAATTACTTACTATATTTGTGGCCTTTGGGTAGTCGGAAAATATTTAAACCGTGTAAGCACCAGAATCGGATAAAATAAATCAAACTGGTATAAACGCAAATAACTATTTGATACTTGGTAATATTTTGTGTAACCATTCTTTGATTGGTCGTTGCAAGTAGCCGAAAAAACTCATTTATAAGCAAAAGATAAAAAAAGGATTAATTTTATACTTTAACGCGCAGATCCAGTGCGAATTAAAGCAGAAGTGACGTCATGCTTTATATTTTTGCTACGTTGATGGCCTGATGACAATGAAATAAACCATAATTATTCACCTGTCAATTTACCATATTATTTACTATATTTTTATTTTCAGATTGATGCATACTTAGATGACGTTGCTGCACAATATCCAGACCGAGCCACAGTAGTGACAGGTGGTTTATCATTTGAAGGACGTCCCATTAAGTATCTGAAAATATCCACCACAAATTTTGAAGACTTGAGCAAACCAGTAATATTTATTGATGCGGGAATCCATGCAAGAGAATGGGTTACACAGCCAACGGTGACCTGGGCTATACACAAACTTCTAGAAGACGTTACTGAACCTGACCTTCTAGAAAGGTTCGACTGGATTCTATTGCCCAATGTGAACCCTGACGGATATGAGTTCTCTCACACTGATGTAAGTTTTCACTAAGGTATAGATTGTCTACATCTAGTACAAGAGGCCGTTAAAGATAATTAAGATGAATGCCTAGTTTATTGAATGCAACCCAGTGAAGTCGGGTTTCCTGTCGGCATATTGAGAAAATTTACACTTCATGGACGTAACATGAGAGTTACTCAAACAGTTGTACAATTACACGAATCCTCAATAATGGTACCTATTCGAAAATCCTAAGCATTAGTCTGAGGAGAGAGATTTTGCCTCCTTGTGAGTGTTCCATCGCTTGTATTATGGGGTGTTCTGAGGCACTATTGGAAATGATGACAACGGTCTTCTTTTATCATCGCACCGCTCGCCATAGGCAGGGAGTTCATCCGCACACCTTACGAATGGCAAGTACGCGGACCTGCCGCTCACCATTGCGTTGTTGAATGAGCTGGCGACGTTTTCCCTAAAGATTACAGCCTGGGCCTTTTCAACATGCGCTTTTTGAATGTTTTTTACTGTGTCTTCAATGCGCTAGTGATGCTTTTGGTGTTGCAAAAAAAGGGGTTCTGTCAAAAGTGTTCGAATAGTAAAGGTGATATGCAAGCTAAGGACCATACGAGTGTGGGGAGGCGAGCAGGCATAGATAATTTAAAGCGAGCAGAATCATTAGATATGTCCCAACAATTGTGGTACTCTTTAGGCGTAGTCGCATAATAACTAGTTATTAAAACTAACAGCTGGACAAGTAGGTCTTGATAAATGATTATCACTCATATTACTTTTCTTTTACAGTCTCGCATGTGGAGAAAGACTCGTTCTACAGACTCATCAGCAGTAAGCTTCGTTTGTCCAGGTGTGGATGGCAACAGAAACTACGACTTTTACTGGAATACAGTCGGAACTGGAACTACCTGCTTCGAAACATATGGTGGATCTAGGGCCTTCTCCGAATCAGAGACCAGAGTAGTTAGAGATATACTTCATGAACACTTGGGAAGAATTGCTTTGTATCTGACCATGCATAGTTTTGGCAGTATGATCCTGTATTCTTGGGGTCATGATTATTCTCTTTCAAATAATGCATTGGGATTACATGTGGTGGGAGTGGCAATGGCTCAAACTATTGATTCCTATGCATTGCCAGAAGCCGATAGGTATCAGGTGGGAAATTTGGGCCATGTTATTGGATACGCCCATTCCGGTGGAGCAATGGACTACGCTCATTTAATTGGTGTCCCTCTTAGTTACACTTTTGAATTACCTATGTTGGGTTTTTCGTTTAGTGGTTTCATTGTAGATCCTAGTTTTATCGAACAGATCTGCAGAGAGACTTGGGCAGGTATTGTTGTGGGAGCACGTAGAGCTGGAGATTTGTTCGTAAATTAAATTTTTTTTTTAATAAAAATAAAGAATAATACATTGTCAAATTTTCTATTTTCTATATTTGCGTTTAATTATTTAAAATAACCTTAATGCTGCTGAAATAATGTTTTATACATAATGTTTTTCTTACATACTTGAAAGAGCCCTGATTCTGGGACTCATATGAAAATGTAACTGGTCAATGTAATATTATTGTAATAATGTAAAGTTAAAACTTGTCAGATGATGATAACCATTAATTCCTTTCTCTAGTATTTGCTTTTTATTACAGCTTTGTTCCATGTTTATAAGAATAGTGAACGTAGATCACTTTTTATATTTAAACTTCGATTGGTTTTGTTTTTGGTATAATTTTCAGTTTATAAATAAAATTGTTATCTTTTGTTATACTGCAATTTATATTAAAGTTTTAAATACTTGTTGTCATATAAAATGGAGATATATACTATGAGACAAAAGTTAGCTTTACATTGTAAATTTGTTTTAATATCTTTCTGAGAGACCCTCTATGGCAAAATTGGTAGACAGCGCCAAAGCATAATAATATAGTATAAAATGCCACAATTAAAAAACAAAAAAGAAACGAATCTATCAATTTCCTATTCGTTTAAGCGTTTTACATTTTGAATGGCATAGCACAATGAGTTAAGACTTCTAAACATATCCATAGTATGGGATCTATTGCAATTTATAGTCTAGGTTGATGCCCGAACCGACTTTTACTTAAGTTTCCTAGGTACATGTGGCTGTAATGTCGAGACACATTTAATAGTACATACATACATACATTAACGCCTGTTTTCCCGAAGGGGTAGGCAGAGGCACATTATATGCCCACACTTCGCCAATTATATAGTTGGTCCCACGTAATAGGTGGCGAGCCTATTGCCGCTATTGCGCTTAATTATATCAGTGTTAAAAGACAAACTTTCATAGCGGTAGGGACAGTGGTTCTACAATTAAACCCTGAAGAATTTATATCACCAATGGCACGCCAGAAGACTCAATTATTAAAAAGAAATTCTTTTATCCGAAAAAATAGTTTTGAACCCCATAAATATTGAATTTGAGTTTAATATTATCTTAATTTATGTTTTGTGCATTCATAATGTTAGATATAGATATATAGTTATAAAATGAATTATCACTAGCAAAAAATAAATCGCCAGCGCTAACCCGGATAAGAATCAAAGCTACAACCTTTGGATAATAGTGGAGATTGGATTGAATAGCACTCGCCCAGTAGTGGGTTCGATTACTATCCGTTACCGCGGATGTAAAAGATCTTCTAATTAGTATTTGTTAAATAAAGTTAATGCAATCGAATGCCCTTGAAACATCAAAAAATACTTGCATCACATCTATTCTCCAAGGAGTCAATAAATATGCAAATATTGATAGCATACTACTAAGAATGAAACGATTGAATAATTTCTCTTTCAATTATTTTATTAGGAACTGAAAGCTATTACGGCGTTCTTCAATATGTTGGATTATTATATTTCACATCACCTTTAAGTAGATTTATTAATTCACTACTTTAAATTTCATTACATTTGCAAAGGAACCACTATCAATGCACTGATTACCCCAAATGTATCGACTCCGAAGATCAACGATTTCCTTAAATATAACTTGTGATAATGATCTCCTTCTGGCTGAAGATAAAATGTGGATTTAGTCGAATAAATTAAATAGATAGATAGAAAATTCTTTATTGTACACCAAATTAAAAATAAAACAAGAAAACAGTTGCAAAAGAAAAGTGATACAATTGGCGGCCTTATCGCTTACAGCGATTTCTTCCAGGCAACCTTAGGATGGAGAGTGATTAAATTAAATGAAAACCGGGGGTGTAGAAAAGAATAAAAATATATAGTTGTATTTTTAATAAACATATACAAAAATAAATACTATTAATTAAATTAAATAAACGTACATACATAAATACGTACATGATATAGGAACACTGAGCAGCAGGACATTACTTCTCTAAAAGGAAAAGCTTCTTTATTCCAATTTTGAACACATTTAGTGATTGCGCTTGTCTTATAGTAACTGGGAGAGAATTCCAGAGACGAGCAGCTTGTACAGTAAAAGATGAATCGTAAAAAGAAGTGATATGTGACGGAATCTCAAGGCTCAGACTCTCTGATGACCGCAAAGAACGCAAATGTGAGCAGTGAAGGAAGTTAAAGTTATCTTTAAGATAGTGAGGGTAAGTAGGATTGTGCAAAATGTTAAAAAGAAGAGATAGAATGTGAGTATTCCGGCGAAGACGAATAGGAAGCCACTTGAGTACAGAACGGTAATGTGATACATGGTCATATTTGCGCAAACCAAATATGAATCTTATACAAACATTTTGAAGACGCTCAAGTTTATTTAGCTGGTCCTCCGTGAGATCAAGAAAGCAGGCGTCGGCGTAATCAAGAACATGTCATAGTAAAAAGCACAACGGATGACTTGATGAGGCGGTCGGGTATGGCGTTCTTTTTGAAAGGGTTTTATAAGAATTTCCGTTGGTTCTGTAGTTTGCATAACAGCAAAATCTAATTTTGAGAAAAATATTACAAAAGGCATCAAAATAGAAACAACGTGTGAGTGAGCCTTCGGCCATTGCCATTGAGAACATTAAAAGCACTCTCAACTCAACTCAAAATTTCAGATGCACCTTATGACATCTGAAGTTCTTATGGCTTTGGTCATGCTGACATGATCAGGAGATAATCTTCTGCTCTTGATGGAATTAGTAATATTTTAATTATGCGATAGGTCACTTACTTACAGTGTTAGCACTGTTATTTCATATCTGTTTTCGATACTATTACTAATCGATATAATAGGTTGGGGAAAAAGTCTTTTCGTATTTTTGTATGAAAAGTCAAGACATTTTTTTCAAAGTTTATTTACATTTATTTACAATATATATGTACCGTTTTGTTGAATAACTTTCTGCCATTTTGTGGGCAGAGACTAACTTTGGGACTTCTGATCAAAAAAACGGGACAAATAGTTTTGGCAGTCCTCTCTTGAGGTCAACCTTACAGAACCTAAAGAATTCTGCAGAGACCGAAACAGGTGAAAATCTGAAGGCGCAAGGTCAGGGCTATATGGTGGATGCACTAGGACCTCCCAGTCGAACTCTCTTAATTTTTGCTGAGTGGCTAAAGATGTGTGTGGTCTAGCGTTATCGTGATGAAAGACCACACCCTTCCTGTTGATCAATTCCGGCCGTTTTCTCTCGACTGCTTCCTTTAATCTCATCAGTTGCTGGCAGTAAAGATCAGAATCGATGGTTTTGCCGGGCGGTAAAAGCTCATAATAAACAATGCCCTTCCAATCCCACCATACACACAGCATCACCTTATTTCGTGTTAGGCCAGGTTTGGCCACAGTCTGTGAAGCCTGGCCAACTTTCGACCACGACCTTTTTGGCACGTTCTTGTCGTACGTGATCCACTTTTCATCGCCAGTTATCAATCTCTTCAAAAACGGCTCGGTTTCATTACGTCTCAATAATGAATCGCAAATGAGTACACGGTTCATTAAGTTTCTTTGAGTGAGCTCGTGTGGCACCCAAATATCGAGCTTTTTTATATAACCAGCTTTCTTCAAATGGGTCAAAACTGTTTTGTGGTCAATTCCCAGTTCTTCAGCTACATCGTAACTACTAATATGCCGATCTTGCTCCACTCTTTCAAAAATGGCGTCCATTTTATTCGTAACAGGGCGACCAGAGCGAGGTGCATCTTTAACATCAAAATTTCCGGACTGAAAACGTTTGAACCAAATTTGTGCTACTCTTACTGACACTGCATCAGGTCCATAAACATCACAAATTTTTTTCACTGCTTGAGTTGCATTTTTGCCTTTTTTATAATAAAATTTTAAAATGTATCGAATTTCTTCATTAGATTCACTCATTTTTACGGAGAGAAAAACAAATGAAAAATAGCGGGAAACAACTTTTTTTTCTTTTTTTTCTTTTCTTTATAATGGAACCTTTTTAATGTTACCAAAACCAGCCAGACACAAATAGTACAGTCAAAAAAATTTTATAATAAGTTTATACCTACGTTATGCGAAAAGACTTTTTCCCCGACCTAATATAAATAAAGTGCTACATTATTCAGGCCTTTCACATGGGTGGAAGTTCCTGAGGGTTCAACGTTGGGACCCATTTCTCTTAGAAAGATTAGCAGTCTAATTTCCAGTTGGTTTACAATACATTCGTAATTCTATTGCCATTTGCAAATCTCCACAATAGTTTAAAACACAATAAATAAATATCTAAGCGAATAAATAACTTATCAGATTTCTATGCAAATCCCAATAACAAAATATCACTTTAATTTTTTACCTACTACTAGGAAAAAGCTTGCTTATAATCTCCCTTACTGGAGAGGTACTAGAATAATATAAGTCAATATCTTCAGTTGAACTTTTTAGTTTACAAATGTTTTGTCATTCTTTATTAGGACTATCAGTGAGATGATATTGTATGTTCGTAATACTTCTTTAGTAATGATCGATCAAGCAGTATCTTTGATGGAGGGAATGAAGCGCTTGGTTTATTGTTTACCAATTACGGCTGAATGCAAAGAAAAATAAAATTATAACAAAATCAAAATATGCATATTCATGCATCTTCATTTTTGTTCCGAATGGGAAACAAATCTACAGCATTAGGAGTGGAGTGCAGATACACTCTGCGCTTTATCGGTCGTCAAGGTAATAAAGATATTACAGGTTTTCATTAAAATACGATGAAATATCTTTAATGTGCAGATAAAGAGATTAACGCACCTATTTAAAAATATTTTATATTATGATAGTAGTAGCGGCCTAGTGGCGCACCTATGCCTTTCGAAGTTATGTGCGTAATTATCGCTTGCTCCGTGCCTCGGAAAGCATATATATTACAGGTTTTCATTAAAATACGATGAAATATCTTTAATGTGCAGATAAAGAGATTAACGCATCTATTTAAAAATATTGCACATTATGATAGTAGTAGCGGCCCAGTAGCGCACCTATGCCTTTCGAAGTTATGTGCGTAATTATCGCTTGCTCCGTGCCTTTAGTCCCGGCTGTCATGAACATCTATAACAGCCGTTATTAGGAAGTCAGTGCCTTCTAACAGACTGACAGCTGGTTAAACCATAGAATTATCTTTTCCTCTTGGTTGCGGAGGTCAGACGGCAGTCGCTCCACGTAATAACTGAGATTCAGTCAAATCTGGTTGAACCAGTGAGCAGATCTATCAGAGCAGAGATATGATGGTGATAGTAGTATCGTCTAAATTATTTGTAAATTTAGTATTTGTAAATTTAATTCATAATTGCATAACATACCTTATTGACTTCAATCTATAATCAGTCCACCAAAGTCTTACCACTAGTAGACTAGCCTAAGGCCTCTTTTCACAAACCAAGGTGAGAGGGATTCAGGTGTGGATTGGCGGAGGCATAATCAACACAGACATCATGAAACACTGTCATGAGTTAAAGTGAACATTTCTCTTCAAGAGATCTCTTCCAGCCAAGCTCAAGGGAAAGCATCAAATTAAAATCAAGGACAGATAAGATAAGCAACAATCAATATATAGCTCACATTTAGCACATAGATCTCTCTAGATATAACGTTTCAAATAGTGAGAGGTGACTCCCCCTTTGCTGACATTGACACTAGATGAGATACAATTCCCTAAGTCGCCTTCTACGATGCCCTTGAGATAGGGTGGCACATTTGTAACCAATAAATGCTCATAAAAGTAATATCAATTTGGTTGCCAAAATCAGATAATCGGCTACAACCAATAATTTAGCTATTAGGAAGAACAAGTGTTTAACTCAAACTTTGTACCACTGATCAAACTACCGATTTTTTTTTCGATTTTCAACGGTACTAATAATACAGGTATTGGAACCTAGTGAAAATGTTAACAATGTAATAAAAAGAAAGACCAACTGCTTTTAATCCATATCTTATATATTATCTTTATTCATAAAGTAATTATGGAAAAGATAATCAATAGTCAATTTTCAAGGGATACCAATGTCATAATTTGTATAGCTAATAGGGGTACAGTCACAAAAAAAACTGTTGCCTACTATATAGAAAAATTGTCTATGGTCACTTGTAATAAAATAGTTATCTTTTCTTTTCCTTTTAGTAAGAGCTTATCTCAAAAAGAAAATTATGTTAGATATAATTTAAATCTATCAATTGATAGTTTGACATTTTATTACAATAACAAATTTCATGTTATTGATATAAATAACTTAGGTATTAATTTCTATTTGACAAATGGTAATTATTACATACCTAAATATATTAAAAAACGATTAGCTTCTACGCTATATTATTACTTTTTTAACTTAGCCAAAAACTTGGCTGTGAAACCTGCTTTTATTGAGCAGAACATTATTAATAATTCAAACTTGGAATCAATTCCAAATAATTTAAATTTACTCATAAGACAATAGAGGAGTTCTCTTGCAATAGATTGACCAATGAAAAGCCGCTCTTAAATTTATTTCATCAGAATGTTCAAGGCATTTCAGGCAAAGATCTAGAATTAAGTTTGTTATTAGAGTCATTAAATATCCATGTAATGTGTATAACTGAGCATTGGCTAAATGTTAATGAGTCTCTACTGGGACTACAAAATTATAAAGTAGCTAGTGCATTTCACAGGAAACAATCTATAAGAGGTGGATCACTTATTTTAGTACATAATAGTTTAAACAATAGGGCTCGTAGGGATGTTGAAACATCTTCAGTTGAACGTGTTTTAGAATTGTCTTGTACAGAGCTTAACCATTTTATTGTTTTATGTGTTTATAGACCGCCTAGTGGCAATTATCAACAGTTTGAAACTGCAATGGAGGATGTTTTAGCAACCTTATGCAAAAGTAATAAAAAAGTTATAGTATGTGGTGACTTTAATGTTAATATTTTGGAATCTTCCTCAATATCAGTTAGGTTTTTGAATTTGTTCAAGTCTTTTAATTTACTTAATTCTTTTCTTGAACCCACTAGAATTACGCCTACGTCTTCAACATGCTTAGACAATATTTTTTGTAATTTTACTATTATACATAAATCAATTGAGTATGGCGTAACTTCCGACCACAGTGGACAGATTATTAGTTTTGAATATAATTTTCAAAATGTAACTAAAAAAATATTAATTAGACCAATAACAAAGAATCTGGTTTTGAAATTTCAAAGCAATGTCAACGAAAAGCTTACCACGTTAGAAAACAATTCCGCTATAAATTATGATAAATTGTTCGGAATTGTACAACAAGAATTTAAGAATAACTTTAAGCTGAAAAGTGTGGAAATTTCAAACAAAAGGAAGTTTTGTGATTGGGCTACTCCCGGAATTTATAAAAGTAGGAAGAAACTTTTTGATTTATATAGAGAAAAAAGTACTTCAACAGATTCAAATTTTATTCAATATGTTAGAAATTATTCAAAATTGTTCAAACTTGTTTGCACCACTGCTAAGTCAATACATCTTAAAAATAAAATTATGAATTCCAAAAATAAAATTAAAGCTACATGGAATGTCATAAACCAAGAATCTGGAAAATACAAGAATAATCATAGCATGATAACTCTTAAAGTCGATGATAAAGATATTGTAGAAGAAGAAGAGGTGGCCAACGCATTTCGGAAATTCTTTGTGAATATACCATTAGAGACAACTCAAGCACTTGACTCCTCTACTCAGCGTGCAGTCTTTCTTCTTGAAGACAATGTACCTCTTTGTAGTGAATTATTTAGTTTTAGACATATTGATGGCTCTACAATAGTTAATACTTTTAATACAATAAATTTAAAATTAACTGAGGATTTATGGGGAATCTCAACCAACATTATTAAATCTATCATTAATATTATTGCTCCTCAGTTGGCAGTCATCTTTAATCAATGTATTGATGATGGTTCATTTCCAAGTTTAATGAAATACAGTAAAGTAATACCTCTTTTTAAAGCTGGTGAGAAGTCTGATCCTACTAACTATAGACCAATATCAGTACTCCCAGCTCTTAGTAAAATATTTGAAAAAGTTATTTTTAATCAATTACTTTGTCATTTCTCTCTGAATTCCTTATTTCATTCTCAGCAGTATGGTTTCACTAAGAGTAAATCCACTACAGATGCTGGTGTAGCCCTAATGAAGCATATATTTGACGCCTGGGAGGACAGGCAGGATGCGATTGGAGTATTTTGTGATCTTTCGAAGGCATTCGATTGCGTTGACCATCCTACTTTGTTAGCTAAATTGACATATTATGGTGTTAATAGTAATTCTTTAAAATTAATTAAATCTTACTTGAGTGACAGAACTCAAAAAGTAGTTATTAATAGAGTCGAGTCTTCTGGCGCGCCATTGCTTATGGGAGTTCCACAAGGTTCGATTTTAGGCCCTTTATTGTTTCTAATTTATATTAACGATCTACCTTCCTATACTAGAGATCTGTGCGAAACAGTTTTGTTTGCTGACGATACGTCTCTGATATTTAAAGTGAACAGAGGCAAGGATCATTCTGACGTGATAAATAATGCTCTCGCGAAGGTTTTACATTGGTTTACGGTTAACAATCTATCTCTTAACGCAAGTAAAACTAAATGTATAAAGTTCTCATTGCCTAATGTTACAAAAGTCTCAACTAACTTGAAAATGAATGGCAAGAATATCGAGTTATTAAATGACACAAAGTTCTTAGGCATCAATATTGATTTTAAATTGCAGTGGAACCCCCATATAATGGATTTGTCCGGAAGGCTTAGCTCAGCATGCTATGCCATCAAAAAGATAAGACTCATAACAGACGAAGAAACAGCTAGATTAGTTTATTTTAGCTATTTTCATAGCATTATGTCATATGGTATGTTATTGTGGGGATCTGCTGCGGACATACATAATATATTTGTACTACAAAAGCGCGCCATAAGAGCTATCTATAATCTTAAGTCCAGAGATTCTCTTAGAGAGATGTTTAAAAGAATTAACATATTAACGGTTGCATCTCAGTATATATTTGATAATATAATGTATGTTCGCAAAAACATTAATACATTTGATAAAAATTCAAAAGTACATAATTTTAATACTAGGAATAGAAATAAGCTCTCTCTGCCAAATTGTCGACTTCACAAAACAAAAAATTCATTTTTGGGTAATAGTATCAGATTTTTTAATAAAATTCCGCAGGAAATAATTGATCTACCATTGGCAACTTTTAAAACTGTAGTTAAAAAGCAGTTTCTTCAAAAGGGGTATTATGCTGTTAATGATTACTTATCGGATAAACAAGCTTGGGCTTAACATTTTCAACTTGTATGTGTATATTAGAATAAAAAGTCAACCAGATCATTGTCGTGACCATCCCTTATTGTACAGGCTCAGCTCAGTTTCACAATACATACTTACTTGACTGTGATGGAAGGTTCCCTTAGTGCTACTTTATTGGTTACAGCTTCGGGGGACCCTTTCAGTATCATCAAATTTACACTGTGTGTGTCATAACAAAAATAATTTAAAAGAGCATAGCCTGTGAGTTTCTTGTCAGTTCTTCTCACAGAGCGGAGGCTCGGAACTGGCACTTAGATTCACTTACACCTAATTTTTATTTATTTGCATGTAAGTGAATCTAAGCTTCGTGATTTCAGGGTTGATATATATTTTTTTTCAATTTTTATATTGTTTTGACGTTTTCAAGTGCTATGTAATAGTTTATGAAATAAAGAACTTTTTACTTTTACTTTTACTTTTACATATTAAACCCTCGAAAAATAGCAGCAATCGGATAGCAATCTGCACTTTCTAAATGTAACCGACGGACCGCTACAGCGTAGAAGCATACATACTTCATACAATCACGCCTGTTTTTCCAAAGGGTTAGGCAGAGGCGTAAAAGCAAAAATGTTTACAGTGGGATAATTATTGGTAGTAAAAAAATAAACTTATCTCTATCTGTTTTCTACAAATTATGAAACAAAGTCCCTCGCCGCGGCTGTTGGATTTTCTTGAAGATTTCACCAATAGATAATTACAGTACCAATAATTCTTGATAAAGATTTTACGATATAATTTGAGGAGGGTTTGTGGAAATTGATTGAAATATATAACAATAAATTTTCAAGATGTCGAAAGACATCATCCTTTTGCCTACTGTTCACAAGTGTCATGGCGAAATGGCAGAATAGTCAGCGTGACGACCCGTGGCATCTTTTTTGGATATTTTCGAGAAATTGTATATAACACCCAAAATTTTATTTTTAATCTGGAATTGAAAAACTCATCTGCGATAATTTATTGCAATGTTATGAAATATGAAGTAAATGTTGTTCAGAATGTGATAAAAAATTTGCTGTCAAGTAGACGCGGACCATCACGATGACTCTCTAGGACTTCTTGGCGGGAAAGTGAAGCGTGATGTCTGCAGTTTTGTTTTATTTTCTAAAATTTGTGATATTTCTAACATTAATGTATAATAACGGTGGATTACTAACCGTTAATTGTTTGTGAACATACATAAGTGTTGGTAAATCAAACAAAACAGTGCAACATTTCTTTTCAAATTTTCTCTCAAGTAGTCCATCAGAGATCTCAGTATAGTCCCACATCTTTACTGAGGACTCAAGGGGTTTAGGGGAGGGTATTTCATCTTCGATTTATCATCTTGATCACCACTCATCTCATTTACTATAAATTATATATAATTAATATATCACTTACTTGACACTGGCTAAATGTGCTAGCCGCACGAAGCCATTATTTAAAAGAAAGAAGAAAGAAGACTCTCTAGCCAGTATTTTTGATAGGTCTGATATTTGTTGCCGCCATGAAATGTACCAACATCAATGGAACAGATGATTTCTTCTGCAATTTTGATATGAATAATGATAAACTTGACGATAATTAATATGATATATTTTGCGTTGTGGCAAGAATACCCGCTCTCCGCTCCTAAGTTCGTGGGTACGATTCCCAAACAGGACAAATCTTTGTGTGCATGAACATAAATATTTGTTCTGGTCTGGGTGTTTTCCTATGTATATTAAGCATTTATGTTTATCTGTTATTTAGTATCCATTACACAAGTTCCTTATGATGCTTATCTTGGAACTAAATTATTGGTATAATTGTCAGAAAATATTTATGTATATACTGAAACCATAACACCTACTAACATCTTGGGAGCTGAAGCCAACCTGCCTATTAACGAACGAGGCTCTGATCATAAAAAATTCGCGGCAATAGTCTCGCCACCTATTTCGTGGGACCAACTTTACAATTGGCAAAATGTGGGCGTTAATATACGTGTGATTTCATTTATGTATGTATGAAACTGTTCGATAATCAGTCTACTTATTAGAAAAAACCTAACGAAGATTCGTATTTTATAAGTTTATTGCGAACAGACAGACAGACGCGGCAGGGGACTTTGTATTATAATGTGTAGAGAAGAGAAAAATAGAGATTGTACTAATGCTTAAGAAGACGAAGTCACGGGCACCAACTTGTATTAGTATACTTGTAATGTCATTTTTTTATTGATGTTAGTTGTTGATTGATTGTAAGCTAATCAGAAGCTTATTATAATGTAACCCTATTATTACTTCAACTTTGACAACCATGGTTGCCTTAATTCAAGAAAGTGTTTATGTCTTTGTACTAACGGCGCAATGGTTAACGTACAATGGACATAGTGAGAGCGATTATGATAAATTTTAAAATACATAATAAGGGGGCGGTGTGTCCTTTTGTCTAGTTAGCGGATACTAAAAGAGTCAGATATTAATCTGATAACGAATCGGAAGATCTTATTTAAGCGGGAGCGGTCAGAATTTTAACCAGTACTTAGGCGAAAATGAAACATTTAATTGTTTTATTGGTTCTCGGTGTGGCTTACGCCAAACACGAGCAATACGAAGGGTTAGTAATAAATTTTGATTATTTATTTGATCTGAAGTGTTCGTGGCATCGCAAGACTAAATGGTCTAAGCAGAACACTAAAGTTAAGCAGCGTTCACAGAGTCTTCCAGTGGGTGACCGTTTGTGTTTATATACACTGGACAGCAAATAAACCGGGCCACCCGCTACCTTGGAACTCTGATTCGATTTTCTCAAAAAGTATAAACCTCACAACTATCAAACTTACACCTACAAAAAGTGCGTATAATACTCTCTGACGTCGATCACTTCCTTGTAGACTCACCCTGGTCTCATCAGTAAAGAGTACATTGCCCCACTGCTCTAACGTCCAATCCCTATGCTGTCGGGCAAATTCGAGTCGTGCTCTACGGTAGGGTACGGTTAATTTTGGGCCTGTAGCAGCTCTCTTTGGAGCCAGATTTCGTTTAGCAAGTCTCCTTCTAGCGGTATCTGAACTTATGACCACTTGGCGTTCGTCACGCAGATTTCGTTGGACTTCAACTGCGTTGAGGCGGCGATTTCGCAAAACAGTAAGTTGGATATAACGATCATCTGCTGCTGATGTAGCCCTAGGTCTGCCCGTACCTAGACGGCGATCGAATGCTCTAGTCTCTAAGTATCGTCTGTAAGCCCGTTGTACCGAAGATCTGCTGATTCGAAGTCTCCGAGCGACTTCACGTGGCGAAAAGCCTGCTTGAAGTAGTGCTACAGCTTAAGCTGCTTCTTGAGGCGTCGTATCCATTATTGACCGAAGAAAATAGCAGAAATACACGCGTCTGGAGCAAATAATGGATGGCAACCAAAGAAATTATAAGAAAAATCCGACTATCCTCATTTAGAAAAAAAGAACGCTAATCGCAAACTCTAGTCAAAACAGAGCAAATCGTTGGTATTGTGTTTGTTGCTTGATTATAATGTGAATTGAGGGTACTTTGGATAAATTTGTGGTCATTTCTCAAACAACATGAAACGCACTTTTTGTGGGTGTAATTTTGATAGTTGTGAGGTTTATACTTTTTGAGAAAATCGAATCAAAATTCCAAGGTAGCGGGTGGCCCGGTTTATTTGCTGTCCAGTGTAGATCGCTTCCGTGCTTCGGATAAAACGTTTAGCTGTTGATTCTGTTTTGTTAAATAAGTGTTGTTGTGAAGCAAAAAGTTATCAGCAGAATACAAATCTTTATCTCTGGCAATCCTTATTAGTGGCACGTGGAGGAGTTAATCCTAAAAGTTTCGCAACTGGAGTATATCCTGAAAGTATGTTTGTAAGTAGACGCGGCCTTAGTGGCACTTTAATGGACGAAGATGCAAGCGATGATGATTCATTTTATCAACTGGTAGATGATAGCCTAATTTGTAACTGTGATAAGAGATATTATCTGCCAAATATTTGAGCTGTATGCAAAAAGGACAATCCGTTTGAATGTTTCGGCATGACGAAGAGAAGTAATGTAGCTGCTTCAAATATAGTGGCAGCAAGAGGTCACACACATTCTCTGGAATATATTGTCTTGAGTACACTTTTCTTTTCTTTTTCAGATGGAAATCCTACTTTGTTGAACCAAAAACACTGGAACAGCAAAAGGATTTGGGAAAACTTGCCGACCAATTGGGTTTGGACTTCCTTAACCACCCTGTCGTCAACCGTGAAAGTCTGGTGTTAGTCCAGCCTGAACAACTGAGCGATTTCATTTCGGCTGTCGAAAACTTGGGAGTAACATACAAAGTTCACTCCGAAAATGTTGCAGAGTAAGTTATTGTGAATTTTCTTTGAAAAAGAAGTGCAGTGCTTTATTAAAGTCTCATCTTATTGTTAAGTAACAAATTTTAAGCCACAAAGATCTAATATTAGTTAAGCAAGAAAAGCTACTGTATACGTCCAGAATGGTAAATCCGCAAAAAGGGCAGCATATTCCAATCCTCGGTAAAAATGACGATAAAGCATATGTTAAATCGCTGAGTGATAAAAAGTCACGCTTAAAAAAAACCCAGAGTCCACCTTTCTTTAAAAATGTGCCTGAAGGAAAGCACAGAATTCATATTCGATGTTGAACAAGTCGTTCCAACAACAACACCATTCGAATGTGGAATTCTCTCCCAGGGCATGTGCTTCCAAACTCCTATAGTCCCAGGTCTTCAAGCGGGGCGTAAAACGGCATTTATGCAAGCCGTCATGAGTGGGTGCGCTTGTCACACGGTAATGAGCGCTGTTATTTTTCTGGACTGCATCAACTGCTTTTCTGTGCTTCATGTGTTCACCATGACAAGTCACATTAATGTATAATTTTATCTCTCATAGCTACATGTGTTATATATATAGCAGCAGCATTGACATAGTTTATGATAGATATTGAGTTTCATACTGTGGGGAATGGTCTAATAGAACGACATTTGGTGGACCTTCTTGGCTAGATATTAAAAGCAAGCAAAAAATTTTTCCTATACGTCGAGAATACAAGTGCAATTGCAAAAACATAATCTTGAGGCAACCTGATACTTTAATTTCTGTAGATTGCATATTGATAAAGTAAAATAAAAAAATTGCTAGATTATTTATAAATTGCTTATTGTAAAGTTTATGGTAAAGATGAAGGTTCTGAACATAAATATATTTATTTAAGAAGTAACCAAGAAGTCGCTGTCTTCATTTTTAGCTGCCGTCATTCATATTGGACGGACTTTTTTTGGCAAATCTATTGGCATATGAAATTGCTGTGTATCAAAGTAGAATACTTGCCAGTATTTTAAGCGCGCTTTTCTCAGTAAGCTTAGAGGTTTTGCGCCTATCTACAGTTAAAAAGTCAACCAGATCAGTGTTGTGACCATCCCCGATTAAATAAATTCAGCTTTGTTTCACATTACAAATATGTAAAATATAATAAAAACTAAATATTACTAATAATAGCCTTCCGAGCTCCCTTAGTGCTTCTTTTTGGTTACGGCTTCTTTCAATATCTTCAAATATTCACTGTGTATGTTCTGTATTGTTCCATTTGATTGATAATTAAAAGAGCATAGCCTGTGAGTTTCTTGTCAGTTCTTCTCACAAAGCGGTGGCTCGGAACTGGCACTTAGATTCACTTACACTTAATTTTTTATTTTTTGCTTGTAAGTGAATCTAAGCTTTAATATTTAGTTTTTATTATATTTTATTTTGACGTTTTCAATTGCTATGTAAAATTGTTTATGAAGTAAAGAACTTTTTACTTTACTTTAATAGCAACAAATATGACTACAAAGTTTCTACATACCTACCATAATAACCTGTCCTAACAGTATTTTTTTTAGCTGACCGTCTATATCAAAGTCACCTTCATGTAACATAAGACTTGGACTTCTTGGCGGGAAAGTGAAGCGTCATGTCTGCAGTTTTGTTTTATTTTCTAAAATTTGTGATATTTCTAATATTAATGTGTAATAACGGTGGATTATTAACCGACAAGTGTTTGTGAATATACATGAGTGTTGGTAAATCAAACAAAACAGTGCAACATCACTTTTCAAATTTTCCCTCAAGAAGTCCATGTGAGATCTCAGTATAGTCCCACATCTTTACTGAGGACTCGAGGGGCTTAGGGGAGGGTACCTCATTTACCATTTTTATCACCACTCATTCTCATTTACTATGAATTATATATTATTAATATATCACTTACTTGACACTGGCTAAATGTGCTAGACGCACGAAGCCATTATTTAGAATAAAAGAAACATAAGACTTCTTCTTTCCATCATCAAAATTGTAAATCCAAATAAACACGTGCAGTAGCTCGCGTTTACTACTGATAACAATATATACTGATGTTTTACAACGTATTTATCATGATCAAAGGATTTAATTCATAAACAGTTATCATCCAACAATATTATAGATTATTAATTATATAGTGGCGGTATTAAATATAATCAATAATTTATAGCTTGTTGTTTATGGAGCAATACGTGTAGAGTTTATATTAGGTATCTGAATTTGTTTGGGTTTATCCTCAATAAGTGTAAAATGAAACTCAATTGCAAATATTTCGAAAAAAGCATGCACACTAGCTTGCTTGAAAAAATACCTACACAAGTTTATTAATCTTTGTAGTCATCATCATTACCATCCTTCTCCTGCCCTGATCCTCGTTGATTTGGGGTCGGCGCTTCATATATTTTCCTTCCATTCACTTGAGTCGTTAGTTATCGACTCTTCTACCTTTCTCGATAATGTCATTTTTTACACTATATTTCGGTCGTACTCTTTCTCTTCACTTGGTGGAATTTATATTAGTTATTTCTTTAGTCACAAGCTCTTCGTCTCTTCTTATGACATGTCCATACCATGACAAATGGTTCACTTCGGTTTTTTCAGTTTCAGTTGCTACTTTCATATAGTCCAGTGGCGAGACCACTAGACTCCAAATTCGTCTCGGGTTCAGACTCTGGTGGCACCAATGACTTTTCGAAGTTGTGTGCATCATTATCTCTTGTTCCGTTGCTTGTTCAATATTATTAAACTTTCACAGAACACTTCATTACGACGATGCACAAAGCCGAGCAAGAGATATGGCCAGGGGAGCAAGAAGGCCCTTTGAAAACTATCTGAACATAGCTGGGGTACGTACTTTAAACACGCATCTAATTGTCATGATAAATCCAAGGACATCCTTTGCTGGAGACACAGACTTAAGACAGTGAAGCTAATAATCTCCAAAAGAATTTCTTCATTCGACAGGGGCCAAAGATTATAAAGTGTAAATGCATCACTCAAAGTCAAACACAGCTGAAAATTATAGACACTAGGAAAAGTTCACTCGACCGCGGTTGCCCGAGTAGGATTCAACCTACGACCTTTACCCAAAAGTTTTTTTAGGGTGTATAGGAATCCTACAAATATAAGAGCCCAATCCAACCTTACTTGCAAGAGGTGCACTGCCGATCAACAGACGAGGGACTAGCGAACATAGTTCCTGGAAGCGGCAGTAGGCTCGCCACCCTAACGTGGGACCAACTATATAATTGGAGAAGTGTGGGCGTATAATATGTTTCTGCCTAGCCCTTCGGGGAAACAGGCGTGAGCGTATGTATGTAACTATTGATAAATATGTTTGTATAATAATTATTTATACAACAATGCATGTCTAAAAACAATGAAGCTATGGATATTGAGAAAAGACATTTCGGTTTTTTAATAAACAAATTGGAATATAACAATGGGAATATAGAACATTCAAAATTCAAATCATTTTATTCCATAACTACTACATAGTACTTGAAAACGTCAAACTATATATAAATATAAAAAAATAAACTAAATTAGATTACACTGAAATTACGAAGCTTAGAGTGACTTACATGCAACAAAACAATTAAAAAACAAAAAATATTTAAATGTAAGTGAATCTAAGTGCTAGTGCTCTGTAAGAAGAACTAGCAACAAACTCACAGGCTATGCTCTTTTAAATTATTAATTAGTTAGGTATAATCTTCAATTTTCTGTAAAGCTATATAATGCAATTTAATATAATATTAACCATATTAATGTTCTAAGTCATTCATATTAACATAGCCTGGATGAAACGGCAGTTTAATCTCAAGCATTTTTATCTGCCATTATATACTCTTTGATAGAATAGTGTCTCTTTGAAGATAGCTTGCGTTTAATAACATTACATACTTATGTAACATAGTATCACTTTATTGCTTATATATCTATATATTTATATATATCTTTAAATATTTCATACTGACGTTATCTAGTGTTATGTTTCAATTGCTTATAATATATATACTTGTATTATTTAAAGGAAATTAACGTTTTATCTATCTATCTATAGAGAATCGCATAGCTTCGAATTAACTTGATGAATCTACTTATATAGACATATTATACTTCTTGTAAAAGTTAAAATTCTCAGGTACTTTATATTTTACTTAAGAAATGATCGACGTCTTAAACAAACTGTCCCACTTATTATATTTTACCTATTGAAAACTAAATTATTTATTTACTATGTCCTTTTATGGATTTGGAAAATAATTCAGAGTATTATTCGCATTTATAATGCATGTTAGCATGAATAAAAAACTAACCTTTTTTTTTTTTTTTTTTGGGATGGAAAATCATCAAATGACCTTCTCCCGCTGTGGGTGGAGCGGGAGGGTGTGTCAGACTTCTACTGACTAAAAACCATCCGTGTTCCTTCTTGAGCCTGTAACACCAGGGCCGCGGTAACCCTTTCGAACAATCCCGCAACCCCGGCAGGCTTGGCCCCTATGGGGCCCCTCGGTGTGCTGACATCTCTTTGAGGCGCGCTTGGAACACGAACGCGCCATCGACGCGGCTTGTCGTCTATGGAAGACGGACGGGCGGCGAGTTACCCATTATTCGCCGCCCACAAGCCAGCGCCAATGGTGGCCGAGAGTCGTCTCGCGGCTCCCGACGTCTCGGGCGTCCACCGCGGCGGCTGGGACCGAGACGAGTGATATTCTCCCTCTCTCGCTCTGCCGCCTCCTTTGCTAGCATGACTGCTTCGCAAAAGGAGGCGACGGCCCCCCATTCTCTCTCGCTCCGGACCATGGCCTCCACCAAGGCCGAACGCGAGAGATCGCCGCCGCCGATCGCCGCTACAAGGACACATCTGAGCTCTGCCCAAGCAGGGCAGACCGCGATGGTGTGCTCCACTGTATCCTCCGGCCGATCCTCACAATGGTGACACCCGGACGTTTCCTCCCGCCTGATTCTGTGCAGGAACCTACCGAAGCAGCCATGCCCGGTAAGGACCTGTGTCAGGCGGTAGGTGAGCGCGCCGTGGCGCCTCTCTAGCCACTCCTCAAAGAGGGGACTTACCGCCACTATCGTGGCGAGCCCTGCACGGGGTTGCAACAGTCGTTCTCTCCATGACGCCATGAGATCGCGCCGAAAGTCCATCCGCTGCGCATCGAGCTGCCGTGGCAGCGGAGTTTCTCCCCGACGTAGTATCTCCACGCGCCACTCATAAAGGCGCGTGAGAACTATCGCCTCGAGATCCCATGGCGGCAATCCGGCAAGGAGACTCGCAGCCTCGCCGGAGATCGTGCGGTAGCCCCGGATCAGCCTTATGGCCACCACCCTTTGGGGCGCGTTCAGATACTGAGCTGCTCGTCGCTGCAAGGAACGCGCCCACACCGGGGCCCCATAAAGGGCCATAGACCTCACGACCCCCGCGTAAAGCTTCCGGCAGGAGGCGTTTGGACCCCTTAAGTTGGGCAGGAGCCGCTTGAGGGCAGCCCCGGTCCGTTCCAACTTAGGAGCCAAACGTCGGAAGTGCTCGACGAAGCTCCACCGGCTGTCGAGGACAAGCCCCAGATACTTCATCGTGGACTCGACGCCGATGTGAACCCCTCCTACCGTCAGACGGGATCCCGACGGTGGCGCATTCCGAAGGCCATGAAAACACATGGCCTCAGACTTGCGCAAAGCCACCTCGAGACCCAGTTGCCGAATCCTCTCCACGACTATCGCAACCCCGCGTGTCATCAATGCGGCCGCCGCATGGTGCGACCCTCCCTGTGCCAGGACAAGCGTGTCGTCAGCATAGCACACTACGCTGACGCCGCTAGGAAGGTCGGCGCGCAGCACCCAGTCGTATCCGATGTTCCACAGGAGCGGCCCCAGGACCGATCCTTGTGGAACACCGCACGACATCTCTCGCCGGTTCCATTCTCCGCTGCGACCGGGGTAGATGACGGCTCTATCTGTTAGATAGGCCCCGACTACAAGACGAAGGTAGGTCGGCATCCGGTGGTACCGGAGTGCTTCCCTAATGCAACTCCAGGGCAGGGTGTTGAAGGTGTTGGCGATATCAAGAGACACCGCCAAGACAACCCTGCCCCGGGAAACCGCATCCCCCGTGGTAAGGGCTCTCACGCGCATGATGGCGTCCACCGTCGAGCGGCCTCTGCGGAATCCAAACTGGTTATCCGCAAGATCCGGCCCAATTCTTACCAGGTGCCCGACGAGGCGATCTGCAATAATTCGCTCAAAGAGTTTTCCCACCTCGTCAAGCAGCACAATGGGCCGGTATGCGGATGGACAGTCCGCAGGGCGCCCGGGCTTCCGAATGAGGACCAGCTTTCCAATCTTCCAGAGTACTGGGAACTGTCCCCTCTCCAAACACGCGCTTAGGAGCCCCTCCAGTCGGGGCCCGAGGGCCTTTAGGGCCAGGACCCAGGCTTTGCCAGGCAAGCCATCGGGCCCTGGGGCGGTATTTCTGCTCTTTAACCTCATTATCGCCGCCCTCAAGTCTACCCCGGTAACATCTGGGACGTCGTCATCTTCAATGTGGTCCGCTTCCAGCATCGCAAGCGGCGGAGTCATGAGCGGGGAGGAGAGATCACCCCGCAGTGGGAATAGAGCGCTTACCACGTTCTCCACGAGCTGGGGCCGGAGACTCTGTGTCAGCGGGGGGGCCCACGGGCGGCACTTATCCCGTACAACCTTATAAGGGCGCCCCCACGGATCTCTATTCAAAGATTCCAGCATCTCCTCGCGGCCCAAACGCTTGGACCGCTGGACACCCTCTTTGAGGGATGAATAAAAAAAAAAAAAAAAAAAAAAAAAAAAATTTTTTTTTTTTTTTTTTTTTTTTTTATTTTTTTTTTTTTTTTTGAATAAAAAACTAACCTACTGCCATATTGTTGTGAGAATTATTTTTAATCAATTAAAAGGTTATTACCAATTTATTTGTATTTTTAGTACGATTCGTACCTTGAAGACATCGCAGCAAGATACCCGGAAACAACAACTTTGGTGAACGGTGGATTGTCTTTCGAAGGTCGACCAGTATACTATCTGAAAATTTCCACCACCAACTTTGAGGATACGAGCAAGCCCATCATTTTCATCGACGCCGGAATCCACGCCAGGGAGTGGATTGCACCACCCACTGTGGCTTGGGCTATCCACAAGTTGGTCGAAGATGTCACAGAACCAGATCTTTTGGAAAACTTTGACTGGATCCTACTTCCAGTTGTGAATCCTGATGGATATGAATACAGTCACACTACCGTGAGTCTCTTTTGTCGTAATATGTAGCCTTAGATGGTTTAATCTTAGAATGATGTTCCACTGATTTGCGGAGGTCAGACGGCAGTCGCTCCATGTAATAACTTGACCTAAATCAATATGATAAAAATAATATTGATTTAGATCCATCAAACCTTTTCATGGAACTTAGCTTGGAACTAAATAGTTGCTGTAAGTGTAAAAAAAACTGAAATTCAGCAATATCTGGTTAAACCAGTGAGCAGACCCTGGGCCCTAAGCTTAAGTCTAGAGCAACCGGGATAATGCTAGGATATGATGATGTAGTATCCTCAGATGGTCGTGGTATTATAGAAACCAATAGCAAAGCAAATAGAAAAATGAAGTTACATCCAACACGTCTATCTTCGGCAAATCTTTTCTTTGATGTTAGATTTGTTTAGCAATGCAAATTTGGGTAAATTTGGGAAAATGAATGAAAAATAAAAATTATCTTCTTTTTTTTTTTTTACTTTTTTTTTTTTACTTTATGAAATAAAGAACTTTTTTTACTTACTATCATCTCAGATAAATTCCACTGATGAATATCCTCCCCAATAGATTACATTCTACTGGATGTATCTGCCTATAATCACCACGCTGGGCAGGCGGTAAAATTTGTAACAGCTAGCCCCCATAACATGACAATTAAAATATACAATCATATTTCTAACTCTATGAAAAATTCAGAGAACTTATTTTTTTTTTTAAACTTTTCAACAATAGGCTTAAAACTTTTCTAATAGATTCACGTTATTACAGCTTACAAGATTTTTTTGACGATAAAAATGGTTGAAATTCAATTTCCTAATAATGCAAGTTGTAAATAATAATATAGATGTATAATAATAATAACTACTAGTAATAATATGTTGTATAATGTTAAAAACTGTACACGTGAAGTTTGTATAATAACTAGTAGTAGCCTTCCTAGTAGTGCCTAGTAGTAAGCCTTAAGCCTGAAATGCTGTGCCCTCTCAGGGCGTCATATGTATACCGTAATTTCTGTACCACCTCGTTTTTGTAATGTGATATGCCATAAATGATTTGATTTACTGTCATAAAAAGCAAAAATCTTATAGAATTTATATGATTAATGTAACTATTTTTTTTTCTATAGAGCCGTTTTTGGAGGAAGACTCGTTCTATTGATGGGACTGTCATTAGTCGTACCTGCCCCGGAGTTGATGGCAACCGAAACTTCGAATTCGAGTGGAACACAGTCGGCACCAGCAACTTCCATTGCTCCGAGATCTACGCTGGAAACCATGCCTTCAGCGAACCTGAATCTAGAGTAGTCAGTGCTATCCTACACGAATACGTGGGAAGAATAGCAATGTATATCACAATGCATAGCTTTGGAAGCATGGTTTTGTACCCTTGGTCTCACGACTCAACTCTTTCTAACAATGCATTAGCTTTGCACTTGGTTGGCGTAACAATGGCCGAAGCTATCAGACCTCTGCAACTACCTCACTTCCCAAACTATGTCGTTGGTAATTTAGGATTGGTCCTGCAATACGAAGCGGCGGGTGGGTCCATAGATTATGCTCATGACATCGGTGTTCCATTGACTTTTGCTTTTGAACTTCCAGGACTTTCTACTGGAGCCCAAGGATTTAACTTACCGCCTCAATATATTGAACAAATTTGTAGGGAGACATGGGCGGGCTTTGTCGCTGGAGCACGACAGGCTGGTGCAATATTTGAACCTAACCCATTTCCTTAAACAGTAATGATTAAAAATGATTTAAATACCATTGTCTTCTTTTTTATTATTATCGAGAAGTTTACCTCATTCATAATCCGTGGAAAACCCCACACAAAATCTCTGTTGGTTAAACATATAACAATTATGCTGTTAAGACTTATTTCTCTAATTGCTAACTCTTAAAACTGATACACAATATTGTTTTAAGTGTTACAGACTTAATTAGTAAAACCTATTTTTCATTTCAAGCGTAGTAGAGGGCGGCCCCCACGCGATGAACCGATGACCTGGTCAGGGCGGCGCGGGGCCGGTGGATGCTGGATGCAGGCGGCAAAGGATCGATCTACGTGGAAAGCAATTGAGGAGGCCTATGTTCAGCAGTGGACTTCAAATGGCTGATATGATGATGATGATATTTCATTTCAAAGCACTTGTGAGCGTCTTTACATCATAACAGCCGTATATAGTCCATTGCTAAACATTAGCCTCCCCAATAGATTACATTCTCTCGGGGATATTTGCCCATAATCACCACGCTGAGCTGGCAGGTTGGTGAACGCAGCTCCAGCCAGTACGCAAGATGACGTTGCTGCCCATCATACAGTAGGATTTCTCTTCGTCGACTCTTATCTTATCTTATCCCAGTGTGATAAAAGGGGGTGGCGCTATTCTAGGGTGTTACTTAAATCTAGCTATTACACTGCAAAGATAAATTTTCAGGACAAAAAGTTGGCCAGAAACTCGGTAAAGTTCTGTCTTCCGTCGAATATTTAAATAAATACGATGAAGTGTTCTCTTACATACCGTAATCATTAAAATAGCAATAATGGAATCTTTTATACAGACTGTAACATGAAACAAAGCTGAAATCCTTTATAGCTATAATCATGACGCAAAATCAACATTATAGGAGTTTCTTTTAAGGTCAAAGTCAAAGTCAAAATGCTTTTTAATTCAAAAACTATTACATAGTACGTTGAAAACGTCAAAATTATAAAAAAAATAACAAACAAATAAAATATAATTATACTAAAATCACGAAGCTTAGATTTACTTGCAACCAAACAATTTAAAAAAACAAAAAATATTTCAGTGTAAGTGAATCTAAGTGCCAGTTCCGAGCCACCGCTCTGTAAGAAGAACTGGCAAGAAACTCACAGGCTATGCTCTTTTAAATTATCGATTGGTTAGTTACAATCTTCATTTGTCTGTGACGCTATACAATGCAACATAATATAACAATATTCATGCTTTAAGTCTTTCACATTAGAATAGCCTGTATGAAACGGCAGTTTAATCCCAAGCATTTTTATCAGCCATATCGTCTTTTCGCAGTCTTTTTGAGTTTATTGCATAGAGAAACTGACTACACATAAGTAGTAAAATTTTCTAATATTACATTTTAAAGTAAGCAAGTGATGGATTAAAAATATCTTTGAAACATTTCCCTGCAAAAATCATTTCCCGAAAAATCGAGAAACAATTCAAAACGACACGTGGTTAGCCCTTAAACAGGACATCTTCAGGTAAGATGGGAGCCTCAGAACAACGATGTCTTCACGGCCAACGCTGAAACGAGAGTCAAAGTAACGCCTGAATCAATAAATTATTTACATTAGAAAGTGCAAACAGCGGCTGTAGATTTCATTTTACGACCTTTTTTTATCATTGTCTCTGGTAATTAACATCCTACTACTAATCACGGACCACCTTAAAGACCAAGGGTATGGGTAGTCAACTTCGGATTCATAAAAGAAGTTGTGTAACCTCAGAAGTAGCTGACCGTAGACAGTAGGTCACTATAGTCCATTAAGTCACTGATATACTATTTACATAAATACGTACATACATTCACGCCTGTTTCCCCAAAGGGATAGGCAGAGGCATATTATGCGCCCACATTTCGCTAACTATATTGTTGGTCCCACGTAATAGGTGGCGAGCGTATAGCCGCTTAATGGGAACTTTTATGGTTGCCAGAGCCTCGTTCGTTGATCGGCAGGTGCACCACTTGCAGGTGAGGTTGGCTTGGGCTCCTCAGTTCTTAGTAGGATCCCTATACACCCAATGCATTGCAATTATTGGCACGATAAAGTGCCGAAGTGTTCAGCTACCAATCGTTAGTACCTTGGATACAGTTACTTTTATGATAATTAGTTCTATAAAAAAATAAAAGAGACCTGTGCACTGGTTATTCAAAGGTCGTGGGTTCGTAGTAAAAAAAAATGTCTTATAAAAATGATTATAAAGAAATCATTAACTGAGCTTTCATAGTAAGGAAATCAATAGGAAAGCATTTCCAATTTCAGAATTCAAGAACATTTCTAATTATTACAAACTGATTCGATCGGAAAGTTCTTAGCAGATAATGAAAATTTTAATTAAAAAGTTCACATACCTCCCTCGCGGTATGCTAATGTTCCAGCTACGAGTATTATTCTACTAAATCACATAACTAGGATAACGGAATAAAAAAAATCGTCCTAGTGCGAGTCGAACTTGCGCACGAAGGGTTCCGTACCATTATTTTTTTATATTGAACTAAATGTATTTAAATTAACTGTTTTTTTTAATGTGACACGTCATAATGACTTCATTCTGCCTGATGTCAAGCAGTCGATGCATTCCAATTAAAAATGAAAGCGCTTCATACCGTGAAATAAGCACGGTACAAAGCGCATCCACTCATGACTAGTGTTGCCCAAATGCAAGAACAAGACGAGACTTAGCCAGTCTTGGTCTTGGTCTTGCGCCAATACACCTGGTCTTGGTCTTGGTCTTGGTCTTGCGCTCCCAGTCTTGGTCTTGGTCTTGGTCTTGCAGCAAGAGTCTTGGAAGTCTTGCAATTACCTATTAGTCTATCACTATTTATTAAAGTTTACTTTAAATCTTAGAAAAACGTATTAGAATTGGAACATTGTGAGCTTGAATTAACAAAGCCATAGTAAAGATCAAGCAGATTAATAAATAACTGAAGATTTGATAATAAATTCGAAAAATCAACTGACCTATATGTCGTTTTCCATGGAAGTAACTGTTTCTTAATAAACATTTATGATTTATAAGCTTACATTTGCTAAAACATGTAAAAAAACAAATTAATTACAATAACTTGACTGTATTTTAAAGAAGAATACTTATCTGTCTAGAAAGAGATTGAACCCTCAAGTTATAAGAAATTTAATAAAAGAGTTTTACGATTTATCATTTATTTGAATAAAAAATAAAATACAACACAAATCAACAGCTTTATCATTAGGTTATGATACTTTATATCAATTTTTTTGACCAAGAATTAATACAAAGTAACCATCTGGCTGACTCATCACTTAACCTATTTCTATGTTTTCTAATTACTAATGATGCTTTAGAAAATAACCTCTCAGCAGGTACTGAAGTTGCAGGTATTGAGAGAAAATCACGGGCCATTTTCGATAAAATCGTATACTCTGTCTCATGCGTCCTCCACCAATCTAAAATGTCTTCCGAGCTGGCAGTTCTTAGTTTTCTCAGGTACTCCTCCAACTCGTCTATCACTAAGCCTTGAAGACAAAATCCAGATGACGTCGAGGGACATTCATAGAGTTTATCAAAGTCTATTACGTCTTCATCTTCATCACATACTTTATTTTCTTTTTCTGGTAATTCCAGAGATTTGTTCAGTGAGTGTAGACTTTTATATTCTTCATAAAGACATCTACTACCTATCCTTACCATTTTATCCTAATCATAATACTACTTGCGTGATCAGTGATCGATCACTGATCAGTATAATGTAATTCATTCTAAGCACTCTGAAACTTATTTATTCTTTGGAACACCTGTAGGTACTCTTAAAATTCGAAATTATTTTGCATGAGTATACCTACGCCCTATGGCGGCAATCAAATAGTGTCAAATGTTATGATTTCGGCGTGGCGGCAACGATTGTTTTAGATTTCAAAAGAAGCCGCCGGCGCGTGTATCATAACCATGTACTTCCGAAAAGCGGCAAATTTCTTTGAGAAGTATGTACAAAACCTTTGATGCCGCATTATCAAAGTGCCGATGGTTAAAACATAACTATGCATGCACTCAGTTTGATTTTAATACATATTTTTTTATTCGCTATGTTTATGGTATTAGTCGTAATGCGCATAGGTCCAGTTTTTCATATTCTTTGATACAGTTTTTTGTGTCTCATAGAATTCCTAAGCGTACCTACCTATACACCGAACTGTTACACCTAACTACTCAGTGAAATAGCGCTAAGTCCTAGCTGCAAGACGCAAGAGTCTTGCAAGCTATGTCTTGTTCTTGCTCAAGTCTTGCACGGTCAGTCTTGGTCTTGGTCTTGCTCAAAATACGCGGTCTTGTTCTTGGTCTTGGTCTTGCAAAAACGCAAGAACAAGACCAAGACTGCAAGACCAAGACTGAATTTGGGCAACACTACTCATGACGGCCTGCTAAAATGCCGTCTCACGCCCCGCTTAAAAGACCCGGGATCATAGTAAATAGGAAACACATGAGCCGGCAGCGAATTCCAGAGCTTAGTGGTCCTGCTCAGAAACGACTTACCAAATTTCTTGGTTCGAGTGCTGATAGTCTGTACAAAAAAAAGTATTTTGTATTCATAACACAAGTTCTTAATGATATTCTTATCTTGAAACTCAATAACTAGTATAATTGTCAGAGGAATATTTATATTTATCTCAGCTCAATTAACAATGCGTTCAGAGTGCTGTTGGGTCTGTCTCGCTTCTGTAGCGCATCAGGGATATTTGCGCAAAAGCAAATTAGCTGCTTTTTTCAAACAAAGCGCAAGAAATCACGCCATAATTAACAATAACAATTATCGAACAATTACACCAATTATTTAGTTCTAAGATAAGTATCATTGAGAACTTGTTATGGATACTAAACAACGGCTAAACTTATACTTAAATACTTTTTTTTGTAAATACATACTTAATATATATAGGAAAACACCCAGACCAGAACAAATATTCATGTTCATGCACACAAAGATTTGTCCTGTGTGGGAATTGAACCCACGACCTCTGGAGTGAAGTGCAGGTATACTGACCTCCACGCCATATCGGTCGTCATATAACTATATAACGGATAAACATACTTAAACTTAATATACATAGGAAAACACCCAGACCAGGACAAATATTCATGTTTATGGAAACAAAGTTTTGTCCTATGTGGGAATCGAATCAACGACTTCAAGAGCGAAGTGCGAGTATACTCGCTTCCACGCCCCATATCGGTCGTCATTTGCCTGTTGCTAGCAGACTAGACTGTACGTGAATAATTGAGTCACAGTCTATGGCATATAGACATGGTGTTACCTAAATTTAGATAGTATTAAGAGAGCTTACTAACAAAGAAGAGTCCTGATTTCTTGAATAAAGATTTGAAATTAAAAGGTATGATGGATCTAAATTAATATTATTTTTATCTAAAATCTTAAGCTCACAGAGTATAGAACATTATGTAGAGAACGATCGCACTATAAAAGTGCTAAAAATATTTATTGCCCAATTAAAAAAAAACACTATTCGTTAACACTTTTTATCGAGTTAGGTTAAATCCGTAACGCAGAGTCGAGATTAGAACTCAATCAAAACTGTATTAATACACTGGACAGCAAATAAACCGGGCCACCCGCTACCTTAAAACTCTGATTCGATGTTCTCAAAAAGTATAAACCTCACAACTATCAAACTTACACCTACAAAAAGTGCGTATATAATACTCTCTGACGTCGATCACTTTCTTGTAGACTCACCCTGGTCTCATCAGTAAAGAGTACATTGCGCCACTGCTCTAACGTCCAATCCCTATACTCTCGAGCAAATTCAAGTCGTGCTCTACGGTATGCTACGGTCAATTTTGGGCCTGTAGCAGCTCTTTTTGAAGCCAGATTTCGTTCAGCAAGTCTCCTTCTAGCGGTATCTGAACTTATGACCACTTGGCGTTCGTCACGCAGAATTCGTTGGACTTCAACTGCGTTGAGGCGGCGATTCCGCAAAACAGTAAGTTGGATATAACGATCATCTGCTGCTGATGTAGCCCTAGGTCTGCCCATACATGGTCGGCGATCGAATGCTCTAGTCTCTAAGTATCGTCTGTAAGCTCGTTGTACCAAAGATCTGCTGATTCGAAGTCTCCGAGCAACTTCACGTTGCGAAACGCCTGCTTGAAGTAGTGCTACAGCTTGAGCTGCTTTTTGAGGCGTCGTATCCATTATTGACCATAGAAAATAGCAAAAATACACGCGTCTGAAGCAATTAATGGATGGCAACTAAAGAAACCATAAGAAAAATCCGAATATCCTCAGTTAGAAAAAAAGAACGCTAATCGCAAACTCTAGTCAAAACAGAGCAAATCGTTGGTATTGTGTTTGTTGCTTGATTGCAATGTGAATTGAGGGTACTTTGGATAAATTTGTGGTCATTTCTCAAACAACATGAAACGCACTTTTTGTAGACGTAAGTTTGATAGTTGTGAGGTTTATACTTTTTGAGAAAATCGAATCAGAGTTCCAAGGTAGCGGGTGGCCCAGTTTATTTGCTGTCCAGTGTAATTTAAAATATATAGTATCACCCCTATTTCCCGTAGGGGTAGGCAGAGATCACATCCTTCTGCTTGCTACGATCTTGGCACACACTTTTAGCTTCATTCAAACTCATTAACCTTCTCATACACGCCCGTCGGCTTAGGGTACTTTTGACCAGCCCATTCTTACATTAGTAATTTAATTTAATTTAAATATTTTGTGAAAATTGTTGTTATTATTTCTGTTTGACATTTATCTAATACTTTTTTGATTTGCTAATTAATGAATTAATATATTATTGAACATAATTTTAGTAAATTTTCTGTGCCCTATCAGGGTCTATGTTTGAAATCAAATTATTTATAATGTTTAATGTAAATATAGTTTAAGCAATCAATATTTTGTATCTAGCTATCTAATTCCTAAGCTAAGTACTTCTTTAAAGTATATAGGCAAATATTAGCATACAAACATTCACGCCCGTTTCCCTGAAGGGGTAGGCAGAGGCATATTATGCGCCAACACTTCGCCAATTATATTGTTGGTCCCACGTAATAGGTAGCGAGCCTCCTGCCGCCTACCGGACACTGTTATGTTCGCCAGAGCCTCGTCCGTTGATCGGCAGGTGCACCATCATCAGGTCCCTGTACATGTTAGGATCCCTATACACTATAAATAATTATAATATTAACTTTCCAACAAACAGTTTCACAAGGCAAAATAAGCTGTAAAATCAAAAGACCAAAAACGTGATGTTATAAAAATCCGTTGTTTCTCACTTCCTAGTCCAGGTAAGTAATAAGTGGGGAATTCCGGATGCCTGCACGTGCCTCCTCGGAGGGGGATATTGCCCCAAGGTGCTACGTGACGGCTAGTGGACAATAGTGATGTGGAAAGTTTATTTATCGATATTTACAGTATTATTTTAAAGACCTACCAAAAAGTAGCGTGATAAAATAAATATATCTCGCATATTATAGTTATTAAAAGACATAAATGTCATTTTGTAAAATTATATATTATATATATTAAAATTATAATTATATTTTTTTATAAATGTCGAATTATAAAAAAATATCTTCAAGCACTCAATTAGAAGCATTAAAGGAAACTTTTAGCATAGTTATTTTAGATTTTTTGACATTTACGTCTTTTAAGAACTCAATGTGCGATATGTTGTCATGCCTTATACCGGTAGGTGTTCCTTTTATCAGTTCAGCCATTTGTTGTCCACTGCTGAACATTGGCCTCCCTAATAGATTACATTCCATTGGGGGTATTACGCTGGGCAGGCGGGTTGGTGGGTTGGGTTACTTTCTTTTACTTATTTTTTTTTAAATAATAATATCTCACTAACTCGTATGTCATCATAGTAATTTAGAGAACGAGGGAGTGTTTTAATTCTGTTGTATATATTTAAATAAACTGTGTCCATTTCAGATTTCTTCTAGAACTTAACCCATTAAATAAGAAAAAAGTATACACGGTCCTAAAATCGACAGCAAAACTACACAACACTATTAGGCTATGTCTGTCATTTTATTGTGAAAACGTCCTGTCTAACAGAACTTCAAATAAAAGATATTAAACTTTAAACTTTGTCTCAATACGACTGCTGCCCTAAGGCATTTAAAACTTTTATGTATGTGTGACTTCTTGGCATACTTCATGTAGAAATCGTGGACAACTTCAACTATTTAAGCTCTGACATAGAGATATGGGTTTCTGCAAGCTCGATAAGCGTAAACGGAAAGAGATGGCAAAAAAGCCTAGTTAAAATTGCATATGGATCAGGATCAAAAAACATCTCGCGAAACACTAAAATCAAGTCGGTGATCAACTTTTGTGTTCTTTATCTGATCTGGACTTCCCTGGACCATCGAATCTGTTCTGAACGAGCTCCGAGTCAAGATTAGGCTGTCAAAAGTTTGTATCTGCACCTGCTAGTGCAAATACAAGTTGAATGGTATTTAATTTGTATTTCACATATGCATAAGTACTTACATTATAATTTTTAATGTAAATGCACTGTAATGATCTTCGTTTCCTATTCATTAGTAATTTAATTATTATCTGAATTATATATCAGTACACGTAACAGTAACAACGGATCTTAAAACCCTGCAATGTAGAAATGAGGCATATATTACCACAATATTTATTCGGGTTGTATATGGCTCCTACCAAGATCTGAGAAGCCCAAGCCAACCTCACCTGCAAGTGGTGCATATGCTAACGCTAGGCGGCAATAGGCTCGTCACCTATTACGTGGCACCAACATTATAATTAGCGAAATGTGGGCGTATAAAGTGCCGTCTGAAAGCACTTAAAACACTCAAATTGTATTTACATCACGAGCTCATAGCTTCGAATGAAAACCCTCATTGAATTGAGTGGACACTGCCCTAAGGCAAAACGTTTGACAAATATCTAAATAATATACGTTATATACAAAAACAAATATTTATTAAACGAACAACGTGAAATGTGAATGTTTTTGGAATTGCCTTCGGAATTCATTTTTCATTACATTTACTAGTTTAATCTGTTGAGGTTGAGGAAGTTGAGGCAAATACGTATAAATATGATACGACGTTGTAAAGTGTTTATGTGTAAAGATCTATCTTTAAAGATAAAAAAAAAATTGTCTTTATTCTCATACCTTGTACACGTGGTAGTTAGATACAAGTCAAGGGTGACGTGTTAAATAATAAATAAATAAAAGATATAAAAAAATAATAAGATATAAAATACAGAAAAATAAGAAAAGAATCCTATTTAACATAAATAAATAAATATTTCTGACAATCACACCAATTATTTAGTTCCAAGATAAATGTCAATAAGAACTTATATTTTGGATACTAAAGAACGGATAAACATACTTAAATATTTTTTTTTGTACATATTAGGTCGGGGAAAAAGTCTTTTCACATAACGTAGGTATAAACTTATTATAAAATTTTTTTGACTGTACTATTTGTGTCTGGCTGGTTTTGGTAACATTAAAAAGGTTCCATTATAAAGAAAAGAAAAAAATAAAAAAAAAGTTGTTTCCCGCTATTTTTCATTTGTTTTTCTCTCCGTAAAAATGAGTGAATCTAATGAAGAAATTCGATAAATTTTAAAATTTTATTATAAAAAAAGCAAAAATGCAACTCAAGCAGTGAAAAAAATTTGTGATGTTTATGGACCTGATGCAGTGTCAGTAAGAGTAGCACAAATTTGGTTCAAACGTTTTCAGTCCGGAAATTTTGATGTTAAAGATGCACCTCGCTCTGGTCGCCCTGTTACGAATAAAATGGACGCCATTTTTGAAAGAGTGGAGCAAGATCGGCATATTAGTAGTTACGATGTAGCTGAAGAACTGGGAATTGACCACAAAACAGTTTTGACCCATTTGAAGAAAGCTGGTTATACAAAAAAGCTCGATATTTGGGTGCCACACGAGCTCACTCAAAGAAACTTAATGAACCGTGTACTCATTTGCGATTCATTATTGAGACGTAATGAAACCGAGCCGTTTTTGAAGAGATTGATAACTGGCGATGAAAAGTGGATCACGTACGACAAGAACGTGCGAAAAAGGTCGTGGTCGAAAGTTGGCCAGGCTTCACAGACTGTGGCCAAACCTGGCCTAACACGAAATAAGGTGATGCTGTGTGTATGGTGGGATTGGAAGGGCATTGTTTATTATGAGCTTTTACCGCCCGGCAAAACCATCGATTCTGATCTTTACTGCCAGCAACTGATGAGATTAAAGGAAGCAGCCGAGAGAAAACGGCCGGAATTGATCAACAGGAAGGGTGTGGTCTTTCATCACGATAACGCTAGACCACACACATCTTTAGCCACTCAGCAAAAAATAAGAGAGTTCGACTGGGAGGTCCTAGTGCATCCACCATATAGCCCTGACCTTGCGCCTTCAGATTTTCACCTGTTTCGGTCTCTGCAGAATTCTTTAGGTTCTGTAAGGTTGACCTCAAGAGAGGACTGCCAAAACTATTTGTCCCGTTTTTTTGATCAGAAGTCCCAAAGTTTCTACAGTAACGGGATAATGTCTCTGCCCACAAAATGGCAGAAAGTTATTCAACAAAACGGTACATATATATTGTAAATAAATGTAAATAAACTTTGAAAAAAATGTCTTGACTTTTCATACAAAAATACGAAAAGACTTTTTCCCCAACCTATTATATACTTAATATAATCATTTCCATGCATACAAAAATTTTTCCTGTGTCCTACGCTGACCTCCACGCCATATCGGTCTGTCTGTGTTATATATCGTTAAAAAGATCCGGGTCTATATTATTATTATTATTTACATATATTTATTTAATCTACACATCATTTAAATTATGTACAATAATTATACAACACATAAAAATATAATACCTACTGTAAAAAATATAAAAAACGGAATGCGCCAGCCGTGAGATAAAACTCAAACAACTGGCGGCTAGGGCTGCAGAGAGAGAAACCTTCTGACAATGCGAGCCGTATCGCGAAGCACTGCCTTTTATATCTGACCCAGCTACCTAGCTTGAGCTTCCTAAGATATTGGTCGAAGCTCTTCGCTATCAATCCGTTGATCATAACCACTATTGTAGCAATCGTCGCTGAATTCACATCCTATATGGCAGTAACCTCGTGGGCCGACAAGGCCAAATTGAAAAGGAAGTTGCTGATGGATGATCCTGGCTACAAGGTTATGCCTGTAAAACACTCACCATTAGCAGTATTATTATTATTTGTATAACAAGTCTATATAGACTGCCAGCATTTTGCACTGCGTAATCAATCAAGTAAAATCTATATACAATATACCTACGAAACTGCAGACCACAAATAATTCCATGATATAAACAGAAGCTCATTTGAAATTTACTTAGACCCTGAAATTAAGCCGTATCAACCAAAACTTCAAGCCGGCTTCTCAAGACATTATACGTATCAAAATTCAAAACTTGACTAATACTAATGCGTGCAAATTGTTTAACAACTCCGTTATACGAGACAGAATTCACAGACAATTTGTGTATAAGGTACGATTACACCACAGCGTTTGGCGAGAAGCGAATCAAGGAAAAAACATAGCTTACGTGACTCGGTATAAAACTATCACTGAAGTTAAGCATGTTCACAGATATCACTATCAAGATTGTTGGTGAGCTATGAAACAAACGTTTTCGTGCTTTGGAACACACGTTTAACCGTTGATCTCGGTTATCACCATATATTCGTTATGCCAAGTCGCCATATTCCCAATTCGTCCCCGTAATGAAGTAAAAGTATAATAGGTGAAATATAGTAGGTGAAATATAATAGGTGAAATATAATAGGTGAAATATAATAGTTAACATATAGTAGGTAAAATATATAAGTACGTGAAATATACTAGTTGAAATAAAGTAGGTAAAATATAGTAGGTGAAATATAATAGTTGAAATAAAGTAGGTGAAATATAGTAGGTGACATACCTATAGTATGTGAAATATAGTATGTGAATTATGGTAGGTAAAATATTGTAGGTGAAATATAATATGTGAAATATAGTAGGTGAAACCAACAACTAACCTTTCTAAAGTGTTGTGTAAGTCAAAAAAGGATATCACATGTCGAATCTTTAATAGCTCTTGCGTTTGTGTCAAAAAGCGGGCCTGAAGGGGCTTTTTCATCAGAGATAACTAATAAAATTGCTGCGCTGCGCTGCGAAGCTAAGTTAATGTAACGATTATATTCATTTTTAAAAAATCACATTCCTGGCAACGAATCCTCGCTCATCTCTGGCGAAAACGCACACTAATGCACTCTTTGCTATTACATACGTTACAGTTATTCCCATAGAGGTAAGTAGAGATTATATCCTATATCCTTATACTTGCTATGATCCCGACTCTCACTTGTAGCTTCATTCACGCTTATAAACCCAATGAACCGTTTTTTTTTTCAATCTTAGGTGTTTCTTTCATACTACCTCTAACATATTTACTCCTTACCCTTGGCCTTCTAATGTCTCCGTAAGTTTTTCATCTTTTTTTTTTTTAATTTTTTTATTGTATAATATAAAAAAATTACAAAAACAAAAGGGTACATTCATATAACCTCAACGGAAACCGCACAGCGGTTTATTTGCTAAGGTTGAGTCGCCACTTAAAGTTTAATATGTTGCCAGTATATGTACTAGCTTTGTATGTAGTGTAAAATATAATATAGGTATGTAGTATATAGTAAACGTGTAGAGTGTAGGTTTATAGTGTAGGTATTAATTATTTGCGCTCAAATAATATTCTTTAAGTATTTTTTTAAAGGCCTTGACATTGCCTTTATTTAGCTTTGCCTTTAGTTCGGTAGGTAGCTTGTTCAAAATTAAGGGTAGCAAGTATTCCCACGTTCTTTTCCCGTATACATTATTTTTAGAGGGGAGTATAAATCTGGGATCCATTCTGGAATCTCCGTTGCATGTTCATGTCTTTCAAATATATTAAAATATTGTGCGTTAATATTACCTTCTGAAAAGGTGCCCATGGAAGATCAGCGTCGCGACATCTCTGTGATGTTCGACAAAATGCTGAGTGGAGACCATTTCAATACAAGTAGAGTTCTTCTTTCACTTTATTGTTTTCTTGATTTGTGTTTTGTACTTATTTTATGTTTCATTGCAACTTGCATTGAATAAATGTTTTTTTTCTTATCTTTCTTTTCATTTCTCATTATCATATCAGTGATATGAGTCAACTGCTGAACATGGGCTTGCCCGTAAAGTAAGATCTTATTTATTACTGTATCTATTTTATAAATACCAAAGCTGATATTTGTTTACTAAGCAATTAATTGACCAAAAATCGCTCATCGCTTCTTATCTGTGGTGGAATTGGCCTTAAAGAGAGAGAAAGAGATCTCAAGGGCACAAATTTAAATATTTTAAAATATTTTGTGGAGTTCGCGGCGCGTGGCGTGAGTCGTAGCGGCAGAAATTTTGCAAGACGCATATATATGCGAATATTTTTGTTTTTAAGTAGTATTGTCTTGTGTTTAGAATTTATTTTGAAGCTGTCAGATTTTAGTGAGTGTAAATGTACTGTTTTGCGTTGAACCAGCTCTTAATTAAATCTAATGCAGGAATAGCAAAATAAGAAAAGATTCCTAAGTAATACATATAAATAAATTCAATATATTTCTGACAATTACACCAATTATTTAGTTCCAAGATAAAAGTGTCATTAAGAATTAGTGTTATGGATACTAAATAACAAATAAACATACATAAATACTTATTTTTTTAAATACATACTTTATATACATAGGAAAACCACCAGACCCAAATAAATATTCATGTATATGCACACAAAGATTTGTCCTGTGTGGAAGTCGAACCCACGACCTCAGAAGTGGAGTGCGGGTATACTAGCCACATCGTTCGGTCAACAAGGTGGAGGTATACCTTGTTGACCGAACCATGTAGGTAGTAGTTGATAACGACATTAAATCTAGAACATCTTACCCTGATGATGATGGTTATAACTTTAAACTCTTAACTAACAAAGCCTATGCTTAGTTGAGCGCTGCGTGAGTCATTATTAGAAAGAAAGAAAGAAATTAATTTTTTTCAGTACAAATAAACATAATAAGTACACAGAAAAAAAAACGATTAAAATAAATAAGCAAAATACAACATTAAAACCTGTACTGAAACGGTGTCCACTCAGCACACTGTCGGACACCACAGGATGTCACGACGCTGATCTTCCGTGAACACCTAGGCATGAAGTGTTACTACGCGCGGTATTTGTGAAATGCATCTATTTAAATAATTAAAAATACATTATAAATAAGTATATAAAGTAGTTTGTGTAAAGAATGGATTACTATAATAAAAGTATTAAGAACTATTTAATAAGACTTTTTATTGTTATATTTTAACTTTTTCATTCATATCAATGTTAATCAATAAATAATTTACAGCAAAAATATATAGTATAAACAACTTGAATAAACTACCTTAACTTAAAACTATAAATAGAAGATGTCTTCCAACTATGGGCCCATGGGTACGGTGCCAAGAACGCTGGCAACATTTCCTTAAGTATTAAGTATATATATGAATATAAATGCATATAACTTAAACAAATTAAAGTACGGCTGTGATAAGCTATGAATGACACAACACAGGTTTTAGTAACACGGGTACAAGAGAACGGATAAATAATACATATTTACATACATACATACATACATACATTCACGCCTGTTTCCCCCAAGGGGTAGGCAGAGGCATATAATACACACACTTCGACAATTATATAGTTAGTCCTACGTAATAGGTGGCGAGCCTACCGCCGCTTACCGGGCACTGTTATGTACACTTTATTTTTTTCGATATGCATATTGACAGTACATAGAAAACACCGAGACGAAAGAAAACCTTATTCAAATACACAAATATTTTTTCTGGACGGGAATCAAACTTACGTCCTCAGCAGCAAACTGCAAAAATATTGACCTCCATTAGTCGTCGAAAAAGGTGGACGGTGGGTCGTAAAGAAACTCAATACATCTGTTTATTGTTAATGACTGCATTATCCTGATTATCCTGAGGGCGTTATAAAGTTGTAAATGTGGGTAATGGGTGGGCGTGAAGTTTGTAATTAATTAAGCTTTCCGAGGAAGTGAAGCGTTTGTGTTTCTGTGAGAATTTGTGGTCGAAAACAGTGTAGACATTCGTGTACATAAAAACAATTACTACTTAAAAACATTTGCGATAATGATTATGATAAACTATTTCCACAGATAAGAAAGTTGTGTATTTAATATGATTAGAGTATTACTATAGCAATGAATTCAAATGTATAATAAAGATTAAATATAACACCAGAAGGTCTAGAGAACATATTTTATGTTAAACAAAACTAGAATTATAAACTACTATGGTGAGAGAACCAATAAATATACGAGTATAGTGCCAAAAATATTTTATACAATAGATACGTTAAGAGAGGAAAATAAAATGAGTATGTATATGTTGAAGAAGAAGTTAAGGGAAGAATTGCTTATGAGAGCAACGCAATTTTGAATTTTTACCCTTTATAATGTGTATTTTTTGATTTTTGTTTTCTTTTTTAATGTTAGCGCTAAAGAACGCTTCTTTAACGAAATGTTTGGCGAGGATCTTAATTAAAGGACAAAATGTATTTTTTTTAAATTGTACTTTTTGTAAATAAATTAATACGGTGAGAGAAGTATCCAACCAAAATGAAATGAGAGCCAAGTTCAATGTTATGATAAATGCCTTGTTTGTGGACTTCAACCACAAAAGAAGTGAGATCTAAATGGGTGCCAAGTTCAATTGTCAGTCCTGAAATTTATTTATAAGTAACAGTATAACATGTCATACGTTCTTATAAATAACATAAGATAATATATTGTAGCCAAAAGTCTGTCTTGGCTAGTTTTTATAAACCTACCAACGTATTATTATGTTCGATCGCTAGTTTCTACCAACAATCCAAATTTTCGGAATTATAAAATAAGAACCGACAAATACTTGTAGGTTTAGAACTTGCGAAGGATATAAGTCATATCTGAAAACTAGCCAAGACAGTCCTTAGGCTAATATTAAACTTGGCTCTCATTTCACATTTATGTTTTTGATTGGATACCGTTACTTTTTATAGGTAAGTTGATAAATAAGAAAGTATACCTAAATACTTCCCTACTAAAATGGAAATACCTAAGTTGATACCTAAATAAGTAAAAAAAAAAAAATTGGGTCGTAGGTAGGTATTAAGCTCCAGGTCGCATTGATTGAGCGCCGTAGTTTTTAAGTAGACTTTTATAAGTGCTTTTAAGAGATTATTTCAATATTCATCATCATCGCACAGGCTCCTACTGTTCGCTGCGCTTAATCGTTGATATGATCGCTCAATAGGATGATTTAGATTTATTTGTTAACGGAATAGGGAAACTTGCAAATGTAGCTTATAAGTATTTTAGTAAGAATTTAATATATATATAATATAAATCATATTAATTCTTATTTTATTATTTTTAATAGGACCTTGACTTATTTTAAATTTTAATTCGGACATTGTTATTTGAATTGTTGACATGAATTTATGTAATTTGCTAACTTTGAATTTTTTTTTATCTGGGTTTTACTTTATTTTCAAAAAGTTATTGTGAATTGTGGATGTGTTGAACTTGATATGTTAACCTACATTGTAATACTGAATAAATAAATAAATCATCATTACAGCCATACCAAATTCACTACTGAACCTTCCCAAGAGTAATGAGGGGTGATTGCGCATATTTACCGCGCTGGGCAGACGGGTGAGCGCAGAATGACGCAGCCGCCCACATCATCCGGTTGAACTTCTCTTATAATAATAATAATTGATATATTGCTCATCAAACTTACATTACTATTACATAGTTGTATATTCCTAATTTCGCGTATCTTAATTTTACTTACAGCGGAAACATATTCTAACACAAATGACCAATAATTTTATTAACTATTTATGAGGTAGAAATACAACAATTAACAGCAAAACGTGACATCTATCCTCCGCGCTGGTAAGAACTGTTGCGGCAGATAAGTATCGTCGTCCACTACTGACCAGTCAACATTCGTCTTCATCGACTTTAAGGTTGTGTCCCCAGTAGGCAAACTGTTAGCGGCCGACTGAGTTTGCGGCGTACTGATTTAGTACGCCCTTCCATATATTTGAAATGGAGTGTCCACAGTCTGCTAGTTTTGTGCTCACTATACGCAGTTTGCAGCGTCGGTCTCTCAGTCTTGCAACTCAGTCGGCCGCTAACAGTTTGCCTACTGGGGACACGGCCTTAAGGTGCTCCCTCACCAGAAGCATTCGCCTGTATTGGCACATTTCAGATTCGATTTCGAGCATAACATTTGACGACCGATATGGCGTGGAGGTCAGTATACCTGCACTTCACTCGAGAGGTCGTGGGTTCGATTCCCACACAGGACAAATCTTTGTGTGTATGAACATGAATATTTGTTCTGGTCTGGGTGTTCTCCTATGTATCTTAAAAAAAAAGTATTTATGTATGTTTATCCGTTATTTAGTATTCTTAATGATACTTATCTTGGAACTAAATAATTGGTGTGATTGTAAGAGAATATTTATTTATTTAATATTTATTTTACATTACAACACTGTCTCCCGGACTGAAGAGCATTCGCATGTAAAATTACATTTCAGTTTCTATTTTGAGCATTTAGTTTAGAAGACTCGTCCCATTTATGTTACATGTTGTATCAAAATATAATAATAATAATAATCATTTATTGGTGCAAATTACGAAGGTCACAGCCGGAGGATCCAAAGAAAACCAAAAATTATTTAATTAAAACTAATTTAATTGAAAAGAAATACAATTAAACTTAATGCCTAAACCTGATCGATGCTAGAATCAAAGTGAATGAAAATTAATATTAATAAAATGTGTAGCTTGGGTAAACGGTGTCGCGATGACGTCAATGAATTGCAGAGTCAGCGGCGCCGGTCATGTTGCTGGCGGCGGCGCGTGTATGCTCGCTGGGTGTTGCAATTGGGACATCGCATACTTGCACTTTGCATAGTAGTTATTACTATAACATCTCCCCCATCAGATCATCGACTATTTTTGAACTTTGAGATGAGAAAATAGTGATGACTGGGCCCTCTGCGGTACAGATTCTTTAATGTCTTCATAGGTCTTTTCTTGGGGAGATAATCTCATAGATCTGGACTGAATCATCTTGTAACGTCTTATAATCAGGAACATGACGAGTGCCAATGCACATAACAGTATGATGACGTATATCGGGATCGTTGTATGGTACAAGAAATCTACCGGTGCTTGGTCCAACTGTAGAGCGGGCTGTGATATAATTTTTTGCTGGGCGTCATGCAGTTTCCCCAGATCAATAATAATTGAGTTAAGGTGCATATAAGATAGTCTTCTATGTCCCATCTCCGTGTTGTCGTAGGAAAGGTTCATTATCTGCAGCGGTTGTCCTTCAACTTGGTCATTGCTGTTGGTGATTGTGAAATCTGGTGTATATAGGTAGCAGTTCATGGGGATAGTCGCCAGGTAGGTGCCATTCAGTATCCGATAATCCTCCTTTTCGCATCTGGTGTGTATCTTCGTAGCATTAGGAAAGGACACGACATAGTGCATTTCGTCCAACTCCTCCATGGCGGTTCTTGATAAGGTGATAGAGGCTATATCGCAGGTTGTATCGATAAACTGATGTGTGATGAGGTTCTGAATGCAGTCTGGTAGTTGACGAAGGTGGTGTTCCATTTTTTTGTCACAAAGATACCAATGATTGTACTTCGGGCATTCAGCCTCTATGTACACATAACCATTTCTGTTAGTTGCTATAAATGGATAAGGAGGGATAAGGGCCTGTTTATACCTATTGGGAGCTATTGATAACTTATACAAATTATAACTATCTTTAGTGAATAAAGGAACTTTAAATGTTATAATTATTTGATAGTCAGAGTAATAATAACCTGGCTTAATTAAATTGTAATATTCCCTGAGTTCTAAATCTAATACTTTATCCCTACCATATATTTCAATAAGATGGTTAATCATGTGTTCTAATATTTCGATACTGATCATAGAATGATGTGTGCTCAAGACATGGATAAAGGCTAGTATATTTTCTATTCTCAGCAACTCTCCTAATACTTCATCAACATTTTCTGTTATGATGACCAGATATTGTGCAAATTTGGCATACTTTATAAGGCTAAATTCCTTTTGGGCTTCGCTATCTAAGATTAAGTCTAATGTCTCATTTATCTTAATTTCGTTATCAACTAATTTACTTATGATCTTAGAATGCTGGACCATCCATTCTTTACTTAAACTAATATGATCGTTAAATTCATGCATAATCGCGTTATTATTTTTCTGTAAGATTTTGATTGCATTGTCGTATTTTATAGCGTCGGTATTATCTAAGTTGCCTGTAACACTTTTTATCACGGAGCCTAACCCGTCTATGAGACCTCTCTTTGTGCGACGCGGTTTCAAGGTATTTAAATGTTTATTAACTTTTATTAATTTATTCGAAAGATAATCTATTTGAAGTTCATAAAGTAGGTAAGTATCATTATTTAGTCTATGTTTAAAATTTAATAGCTGATTCTGTAAATGACTAATCTTATCGTCTATATCCTTAAGGTCTATGAATTGGAGGTATGTATGATAATGCGTAGTAAGCCTTGTTGCACCGAGTCGAAATGGTAGTAGTCCAGGGCCTTCATCGAGGCTCTCCAGTGTTATCTCCCGATTCGTCCTTTGAGACGCTATCAAAGGAGCAATCAGGACCAGTAGAACCCTGTAACAATTGGGCACTTCTGGGTATTCTCTTAAGTCGATTTTTAGCAATGGGGCCACGTTTCCGTGAGGTATAAATATGTATGGGTAGATCTGCTAAAACCGTATCGTGACTATATCTAGGTGCTAGTTTTTGTCGACTTGCTAACGGGTTCTTGACAAAGACACGTTGGTGGGGTTGGCATTCCACTTCCGGTTCGCGGTTCTTATTGCGATTATTGATAATATTAGAGCGAGTAGCGAGGCTGGATTCACCTATGGTTTCATATACTAACTTCATCTGATCTCTATGATTTTGAACGTATTGTTGCATCAGATGCTTGGATAGATCTACGTCAGATGGGTCCCGTGGATCGAAATGTCCGGTTATAATATCGTATGGCCTGCATTTGGTAAAACTATGTACTGAACTATTATAATCTAAGATCGCATAAGGTATAAGATTAATAACGTCTTCGTTTTTGTTACGTGGTTTTAAAATACGTAAATGCTCTAATAGTGTAGAGTGAAACCTCTCTACTATCCCATTGTCATTTGGAGAATGTGGTAACGTCCTATGGTGAATAATTTTGTGTAATGTAATGAATTCGCTAAATAACTGATTGGTAAATTCCGTACCATTATCTGAGACTATTGTTAGAGGTAATCCGTGATGCGTGCAGAATTTCAAGAGTGCTTGCAGGATGCTGATGGCGGTGCCATCGCGGATGTGATAGGCCTGTGCATACTTCGAGAACACGTCTACTACAGTCAGATATTTCTCCGCTTGAATTGTTAATAGGTCTATGTGCACAATTTCGAATGGTTTTGTAGCTGGAGGAACGATGTTAAGCTGTGGCCTAATTGGCTTACGGTCGTATTTAGCCTGTCCACATATAGTACAGTCGTTTATAAACTTAGTGATTTGATCTCGCATCTTGGGCCAATAGTAACGCTGAGAAAGAGCTAAGTAGCACTCATTTATACCGCGATGATTTGTTTTTCCTTCATGGTATTTTTTTAAGATCTCCTGTTGCCTTAGATATTCCTTTACGTTCTCAACCTCGCGTTTGGCTAATACTAGGTTCATAGCTGAGCTTCTAAATTTGCCTTGAATAATCGGGATAATGTCGTACATAGACAACGGTGGGCTTATAAGTAAAGCAGTTTTGACTTTAGGGTTAACATACTCTTTTATGACATTAATTATATCGTTCTCTAAGTCTGATTGAGATACTTGGACGGCGGTTCTAGTGTGGGTGTCAAATGGTTTGGATGCTGTAGGGCGTTTCTTGATATCGCCGACTACAGTGATATGAATTTGTCTATGGAATTTATTTAAAGGGTCATCTACAATCGGCACCTCAAGTATAGGGTTCTCTGCGCTTGTATGTGCAGATTCTGTGCGCGAGTTATCTATGGATGGTGGCCGTTCAGATGCGTTAGCGATCATGGAGTCAGTCTCCTCGTTATTTATTTCGATACGTGAGAGGGCGTCTGCGTTCGTATTCGACTGCCCTTTTTTATAGACTACAGTGTAATCATACTCAGATAATTTAAGTTTCCACCTAGTCAAACGTGAGCTCGGCTCCTTAAGGTTCATAACCCACTGAAGTGGCTTATGATCCGTAACGATCTTAAACTTCCGTCCAAATAGGTAGGGCCTAAAATATTTGGTAGCCCATACTATCGCGAGCAGTTCCTTTTCTATTGTACTGTAGTTTAATTCGCTCTCGTTTAGAGTACGCGACGCGTAGCAGACCGGTTTGTCTGTTCCTATGGTACCCTGGGACAAAATGGCTCCTAACGCTACGTTGGAGGCGTCTGTAGTCAAGACAAAATCTCTGGTGAAATCCGGGTATTGCAAGATGGGATCATTTGTTAACAGTTGTTTGCACTTTTCAAAGCTATTAGTGTAATCTGAGTTGACTGTGACTCTACGGCCTTTCTTAAGACACTGAGTAAGCGGTTTGGTAATACGCGCGAAATCCGGTATAAACTTTCGATAGTACCCAACAAGACCAAGAAACTGTTTGATTTCTTTGGGTGTCCTTGGCAGTGGATATTTTTGGATAGCAACTACTTTATCGGGATTCGGTTTAATACCGTCCTTAGTGATTATATGCCCGAGATAAGCAGTTTCTAACTTGAGAAATTCAGATTTGTCCATCTGGACTTTGAAATTGGACTCTCTTAATTTTTTGAAGACCTTTTCAAGGTTGATCATGTGTTCTTGGAGACTGGTGCTGAAGACAATAATGTCATCGAGATATACCAGGCATACTACGTTTTGAAGGTCTTTTAGGACATTGTCCATCACCCGTTGAAAGGTAGACGGAGAATTTTTCAACCCCATAGGCATACGCAAAAATTCGTAATGCCCATTCTCTACATTGAACGCTGTCTTGGGAATATCCTGTGGGTGCATCTCGACTTGGTAAAACCCACTGGCAAGGTCAAGGGTGGAAAAGTATTGACAGCTTCGTTCAACTTACGGAAATCTACGACTAATCTCCACTTTGTTTTGCCCGAGGCGTCTGCCTTTTTAGGGACAATCCAAATTGGAGAACTCCAAGCGGACTCCGAAGGTCGAATGATTCCCTGTTGTAACATTTTACCTATCTGGTCCCTAACTTCGTCTCTATGTACGTATGGATACCGATAGCTTTTTGTATAGACGGGAATCTCATCTGTGGTCCGGATATGATGTTTGATTTTATTTGTGAAAGTTAAATCCTCGCCGTCTATATAGAAAATGTCTGCATACTTTGCGCATAAAGTTTCTAAGTTAGCGCGTTCCTCTGGGTTAAGATGATCTGTGCGTAGCCGCGAGAGCACGTCCGTAGCACGGCTACACAGCTCCGTAGCATTTGCATGACGGATACAAGAATCAGTAGTATAGGGCTGACGTAACTCGTTCGTAGCACATACCGATTCCGTAGCACGATCAGTGCGGATGCACTCAACATTAAATACATCGGCTTGTACTGCTCGGTCCATAGAAAAAATGATGTCATGCGAAGTCGGATTCGTTATCTCTAAAATTCCACGGCTATTTTTAACCGTGGTAATGCACTCGGTGATAACGCAATTTGATATTATTTGCTCGTTTATCAGTGCATCTCCGTCGTGAAAGTTAATGGGAATTCTAACTAATCTAGTCGTATTCGCGGGAATGACGTCTTCGTATAAATTGACATTACGCGAGTTGTACATGTGTATTTGATTAGTTGAATTACGAGTAATTAAACTTTTCTCTTTAAGGTCAATTTTTGCTTCCCAATTCTCTAATAAATCTAATCCAATAAGCCCATCGAAAAAATCGTGAAACTTGTAAATGAATAGTTTTATGTTATCTGATTCTTGAAATTCGTTAAAACATGGGATTGTGATAGAATACTTATTACGCGTCGTAGCGTGAACATTGGTCACTTCGAAAGGGTCAAAATTCAAGGGCGTTGTACTAAAAAATCTACCTACGGCTTCGGGGCTTAAAAATGATTGGTTTGCCCCGGTGTCTATCAGTAACTTCAATGGTGGTTCTAAAATTTGGATATAAGGAAGCTGTCTTTGACATTGAAGGTTTAATTCTATTTTGACCTGTCTGATTTCCCGCGCTTGGGAAAATCCTGTTCTTCAGCAGAGCTGGTAGATGGCTGGGGGTCATTAAAGGACTCTGACTGAATCTCATCGGAATATTGTATCTCGCAGTTCGGCTGATCATTTACGTAATAACCTAGTTCGCCATAAAAATATTCGGATGGTTCCGCACAGTAATAACCTGTAGGCTCATACTCGTAGTATTCGGGATACGGGTAATCATTATAGCTCGCGCATTCGTTTACGTTCATTTCCCGGGTCTTAAAGTAACTAGACGGTGGAGGGTTGCCCTGCCTTCGCCAATCATGACCGGATAATTGTCCTAACGGTGGCCTTTCTTTAGCAACATAGTGGCTTACGCCACTCATAGGCTTAGGGCCTGCGTTATAAGAATCGTTCCTAGGTGGCATCTGGAACTTATGATTTGGATTATAATTCGGTGGCTGCGCGCGGAACATTTGTTGTGTACGCGATGGCATACCTAATGGTCTATTAAATTGAGATAGGTTATTTGCTTGATTAAAATTATTGGGTCTCCACGGCTGTTGAGGAAGTTTGAAATTAGACATATGAGCGGCCTGTGCAGGGAAGTTAAATGGTTTGTACATAGGCATGGCCGGTGGGGCCATTTGTATAGGTTTAGGAAAATGTACTGGTGGCCTTTTGTCCACTAATTCGTTACGATTTTGGAGGTACATTACATTTAACTCTTCTTGCACAAATTCGAGAGCTTTTTCAACACTATCAGGACGCATGCATCGCACGCGTGAGCCTAGGGGCTCTTTTAATCCTCGAACGAACGCTTTAACAGTTAATTTTTTATACAAGGTGCGTTTTGCTTCGATCGTAGTAGCAACGGTTTCATGAAGGGTGACATAGGTCATGATAGTGCTGAACAAATTTACACATCGATCATAAAATTCCTGTGGTGAACCATTCCCCTGAGTAGCTACCATCAGGTCATTGTAAAGAGCGGTCTCGTCGCGCTGGTCAGAGAAGTTATTTATTAGAGCCGTTTTAATGCAATCCCAATCCTCGGCTATGCCGTTCGAGTTAATAATGCGTGCGGCTGGTCCAGTAATCTTATTTAAAATACCATTAATTAGACAAAGTTTGGCCAAAGCGTTTTCTGGATTTTGGGTTAGATATTCGTCTACAATTTGGTCACAAAGATGAATAAATCGTGGTAAAATATGAGGATTGCCATCAAAGTCAGGCACCAGGCGTAAGGCCTTGAAGATGGTGTCTACGTCAGTCATTGTGGGAGATTCGGGGCTCTCTGAGCTCACAGAATTCTCAAAACTTAAAAACGAATTATCTACGGTTAAACTAATATTCCTATTACTATCAAGATCGAGCCTGCGGGCTTGTCTTTTGCGCTCAGGCCCTAAAGGGGTGGTTTGCTTAGGATGAAAAATGGTTACAAATTAAAAGGAACTAAAGGACTAAAACAGGAAGCAACACAGAAACGATTTCAGTGTACTTACATAAACTGCATTTCTGGTATCTTATGGAATCGATGTCTTGATGTTTCCGCCGGCCGGGACTTCGGGTTCTTCTTTACAGGATACTCGAGGACGCGGATCACGTATCACCCGCGACGGTAGCTATTTATGACGGATCTTGATGAGAGAATTCCCTATCTAGCTACCTCAAGACTCCTTGAGTAATCCTACCGACTGCGCCAATTACGAAGGTCACAGCCGGAGGATCCAAAAAAAACCAAAAATTATTTAATTAAAACTAATTTAATTGAAAAGAAATACAATTAAACTTAATGCCTAAACCTGATCGATGCTAGAATCAAAGTGAATGAAAATTAATATTAATAAAATGTGTAGCTTGGGTAAACGGTGTCGCGATGACGTCAATGAATTGCAGAGTCAGCGGCGCCGGTCATGTTGCTGGCGGCGGCGCGTGTATGCTCGCTGGGTGTTGCAATTGGGACATCGCATACTTGCACTTTGCATAGTAGTTATTACTATAACATGCATCATAAAATTTGTGGATAGAAACTAATTACAATAATAAACAATTCATTGTATGATGCACCAAAATGACCCATCTCAGCATTTGCTAGGATAATTTCCCAGCGCTGGTTTTCAGTTGGGCCATTTTGGGTGCAGTGCGGGACATAAGGATTGAAGTGTTATATTATATTACAGGTTGTATCATTATAAGTTGCGCTCTGTAACTCTCGGATCTCCTCCCTCACTGATGTAATGCTTGAACCTGTAACGTTACATTACAGGAGAATGCTCTCGGTAAGGGAGCACCTTTACGGGTATTGATAAGATTAGAGGGGGTGTCACTATTCTAGGCCGGTAGCACACGGCATTGAACTTTGTCATTGATAATGACAAAATAACTTACTAGTTGTCCTAATTTAAGGCGGACACTCACGAGCTCATGTTGTTTAATCGCGTAATAGAAGGGCGTGTTCTTAATTAATAAAGACCTTGTACTCTTTACTTTTCTAGGTAATTTCGCTAAAATAGATGACCTTCACACCTTTTGATAGTCAAATAGGTTAATTTTAAACTGTTATTACCTAATATCGCACACCCAGTTCAACAAAGGCGTAAGTCTAGATACGTCAATTTTTTTTTATTGCAGTTTTGAATAGTACAGGTCAAAATACATATGCCAATTTTTTTTTTCGTTCAATTTTGACGTTAATTAGAATTTTATACCAAAAAAACAATTTTTGACGTTCTAAATTTGTTAAATTTTTTTAATTAAAGAAGTCATTAAACCAGCATACGCACGTAAAATTGTATCAAAATATACTTAATCGTACTTAAACTTTTGTTTCATTTAATAATTTAAACATTTAATAGATGTATTGCCTAATATGCTATTTCTTGCTTAATAAAAAAACCAATTTCCTAAAATAATACTGATTACATCTCATCATATTTAAAAATAATCAAACATAAAATGCCGTATTCCTTGTTTACGTGTACACCTGTAACATATTTTTTTAAATAATCATGCTTACGCCTTTTTTCCGTTCATAAAATTGTTTATTTCGCGGGCGTAATCACGAACACGTCACACAAACAAGTCATAACGTGCAGGTGCTCATGCTTACAGCGCATGCGCGCGTGCGGTTTATTTATTTACCTTTCATAACTCACGCGCCGCTCAGTGATAATAGCACGTAATTGTTTGTATTTCCGCATTATAAACTAAATGTATACAAATAAAGAAGCCCTGATTACTAAAAATTAAGCGAGAGTGTAATTTATAGAAAGTATTACGAAGTCAAAGTATTAATTATACCAGCTTCGACGATGTTTAAGCGACAAAAAAATAGTCGAGCAAGGAAGATTTTGGATTTTGTATGTAAGTATTTAAAAAACTTACTTTACATACTCTAACTCTTGTAAAATTATCATCTTTATCAAATGGTAGATAATAAATTAGTGTACGACAGGGATAGGTGTCGTACGACAGGGATAGGTGTCGTACACTAATTTATTATCTACCATTTGATAAAGATGATAATTTATGATCGACAGGGATAGGTGTCGTACACTAATTTATTATCTACCATTTGATAAAGATGATAATTTTACAAGAGTTAGAGTATGTAAAGTAATGTTTTTAAATACTTTCGGTATTAAAGAAAAAACTGTTTACTCAGCTATGAATAAATACACAAATAACCTGCAAATAACAGACTTACGCGGAAAGCATGCCAACCGTCCCCATAAAACAAGTGATGAAACTGAACAAAGTGTAATACAGCACATAAAATCATTCCCATGTATCGAATCACACTATTTAAGAAAACAAACAAGCCGTCAATATCTCGATTCTGATTTAAATCTTGCCAAAATGCATCGATTGTATGCACTTTGGATGTCCGAAAGTTTGAACACAGCAAAAGTGGCAAGTTTATACCAATATAGTAATATTTTTAATTCGCAATTTAACTTATCATTTTTTAAGCCAAAGAAAGATATGTGTCAGATATGTAGTATTTATGAAAATGCTGACCCTGACCGTAAGATTGAACTAAAGGCCAATTACGAAAGTCATTTAAAAAATAAATCTCTTGTACGCAAAATTAAAGATGACGAAAAATCTTCATCAAATCCTGAGACTAAAACTGTTGCTGTATTTGACTTGGAAAAGGTGTTAATTTGCCACAATCTAACGTGGGTATTTTTCATTATAAAAGGAAATATCCAGTATATAACTTTACAGTATATAATTTACTATCTTTACAAGGTTACTGTTTTTTATGGCATGCACAGATAGCCAAAAGAGGTGCTAATGAAATCTCAAGCTGTCTCTATGACTTTTTCAAAAAAGAAGCTGAAAATGGTATCAAATCAGTGTCATTATATTCTGATAATTGTTCGGGTCAGAATAGAAATCGCTTTATATTTGCGATGTACATGCACGCTTCTTGTACACTAAATTTGGATATAGTACATAGATTTTTACAAACAGGTCATACCCAAAACGAAGGGGACTGTATGCATGCTTGCGTAGAAAAGAATTTAAAAAATTAAGTCGTTTATACACCTGACCAATGATACGAAATTATCATTAACGCTAAGGTCAATAAGAGATTTGTTGTGACTGAAATGTCCCAGAATTTATTTTATGATTTTAAATCACAAGTATCTTGGAATAAAAATTGGTTAAAAGATACTAGAGGTGAGAAAGTTTATTTTTCGAAGTTAAAAGAGGTTAAAGTTACTCCTGACGCTCCTGGTAGATTATTTTATAAATATGATTTCGAGCAAAGTGATTATTTTGAGTTAGATACAAAAAAATATTGTTCGTCTAGAACACGTAAAAACCAAGCAACTCAATTGAATCCTGAGCTCAAAACTGCTTTTAATGAATTATTACCTTTTTTTTTTTTTGTTTTACGTCGGTAACAAAATGCATTTACGCACTGCCTTCCGGCCAAAGGGGGACCGAAAGGGGGTGTGGGACTCACCACCGGCAGACACGACCGCCAGCAGCAATACCCACTAAAAATCTTCCGACGACGCCCGCCGCTTGTTGAGAAAGAGGCGGGGGCCAGTACCTGGGTTGCAGCTTCTGACACCCCGCCTGCGGCCAACGTCCCCCGGACCAAAACCGGGAGGACCTCCTCAGAGAGGCGCAGTGGACGCGCCCCTCCTACCTCCCCCTGCGACCATAGCGTGTGTGGCCGACTTCCCGGAGGGTCCATGGTTAGATAGCAGGGGCCCCCTGCCCCCGCTGCCTAGACCCTCCTGGCGCTGCTGAGCGGGCCCTCCTGGCCTACCCGCTGCGCCCTCCATAGGTCCCTCTTAGTTTCCCCCCCGGTAGTCAGTACTAAGGGCACCCAGAGTCGTCGGTCTCTGGGTGTTACCTTTTCCCTAGCGCCTCCTGCGCCCTACCGGGAGGTACTCAGCCCCCCCACCACGACAAGGTGGAGACCAGTCGGGGGGGTAATGAATTATTACCTGTGTCAACTGCATTGTACAATGATTTAAAAAGTCTGTGTGACTCAAATGCTATTCCGGTATATTATCAAGGATTTTATAGAAGTCTGACGTCTGAAAACGATACCCGTAATCTATTTTCAAGTGATAATTCAGATGAAGACTAAAACATGTTTTAATCTTCACACAAATACATGTTTTAGTCTTCATTTTGTAATGTTGATGATTCTGTGTTTTGTCGACAATAACAAATTATTGTTTTATATAATGAAACACTTACCTCTTTATTATTTAATTTTTTTTTATTCAGTTTAGCCGAGTATTGTGTTTTGGTTCTATTTTTTCGATTTTGTGTTTCAATTGATAAGAGAGGCTTGTATTTCTTGCCAAATCTTCTTGAGGCTCACCCTTGTTACACTGGCCTATAAGAAATAAACTGCTGATGCTTTTTTGACTTTGTATAATGTTCATAGTCATGAATCTTTTATTTTGGAACTAAATTTGAAATTCAAAAATTAAAATAGTTATTTTTATAACTTTAGCACCTTATGTAGGTACATAGGTACATTTAATTATGATTTATATAAGTGAGAATCCTAATTTATGTTTCAAAACAAATTATTAATTTGTATTAAAACATAAAATTTTGTATTTTTTGTATGATTATTAATTGAGATAATAAATAATGTTAGTTTTGTTATTGCTTGGATTTGTGAGGTTTTTTCGAGAAAATTAAGATGTTATTTTTTTAAGTTGCATTTATCAGAATGATTATAATTCAATGTTGTTAGTTTTCTATTATAACAGGCTTCTATCTGTCTAATATTATAAGTAAAGTGCAATTTTCTAAACACTTGTTTTATTACATCACTGAAATGTATTTTATGAAGAGGTTTAACATTGCTTACAGTTATGGATTAACAGAAAAAAAATATTCAAAAAGTCTATATTCGGACTTAACATTATATTTTATTTTTATTTTCTAACAAACAAAGCTGTAAATACGTCTTACACTTTGATGATTGAAGCCGGAATTAAGCAAAAAAGGCCGTAAGTAGTACTTACCCGATGTATTTCATCATAGTATGAAACTTCGTAAAAGATGTAACCATGAATACTTACAGTTTAATAATTATTTAGAAAACGATGAGTGGAGTAAGAATCTTTACGTTTTTGGATTACTCGTAAATAAATAAGAAAAAAGTCCGTAAAACTTTAAATGTTAACTAATTTATTAACTAGATCATTGAGATATTTTATATATAAGCAAAAAGAAAGCTTGCTTTTTTTCCTAGTTTTTGGTATATAACAAAAGAACATAGCATGAAAACTATAGTAGGTATATCTGGTTTAACAGTTTTTTTGCTCTCCTGTAAAGTTTGTGTTTTCGTCTTACGCCTTTGTTTCCCTGGGGGTGCGATATGTAGATATAGGTGTATAAGGCTCCTACTAAGATTTGAGTAGCCCGTTTTTTTTTGTTTTGGTACGCCCGCTGCGCCCTTCACAGGTCCCTCTTAGTTTTCCCCTGCTATTCAGTACTAAGGGATCCAGAGTCGCCAAACTCTGGGTGTTACCTTTTCCCTAGCGCCCTCTGCGCCCTACCTAATGGGGGGGGGGGGGGGGTGATCTGAGTAGCCCAAACCAATCTCACCTGCAAGTGGTGCACCTGCCGATCAAAGGACGAGGCTCTGGTTAACATAAAAGGTCCCCAAAAGCGACAATAGGCTTGCCACCTTAATAGGTGGTAACGCTTTATTGTTGGTCCCATGTAATCATGGGACCAACAATAAAGCTGGCAAAATGTGGGCGTATAAATATGCTTCTGCCTACCCCTCTGGGTATAAAGTTCTGATATTATGTATGTAACCCATAAGTTCTAGCTCAATAAGTAGATAATTGCTTTTCTCGCGATTCTTTCAATATTTAGATTCCAATACTCACAATTATGTTTGTGTGTTGTGAGTTAAATGCATTCAATGTCGTTAATTTTGTTTTGTTAATTTATTTAGGCTGTAAATGTGTATTTACAACCTAAATAATTGTGTTAGTAATACAACGTCGTGGGGATATTGTACTAAGCATGTTTTTCTATAATGAGCACGTGCGCTCGTAGTTTCACGGTACTAGAAACGATTACCCGAAATAAAGCAGAGGTTCGCTGAGATCAACGTTTGAATGGGTGACCGTTTGTGTGGCATCTAATATCGGGCGCTTTGCTTTATTTCGCGACGATAGCCCATTGATGAAAACCATAGAGTTCTAATTCAGAGGGTCTAGGGTTCAAACCTAAGTTTTTTGAAGTTAAAAAAGTTAAAAACTCTGGGCCTCAAAAGGCACGTTCAGTTGGTGGTCCCGGTTACTACTGTATGTGGTAGTCGTAAAGTCATGTTAGATGCCTAATTGGTCGGCTTGAAAATTCTAGCGATAAACACCTTTGTACTTGGATTATTTTAAAGAAGTGTGGGAATCGAATCAACGACCACAGGAGCGCAGTGCGAGTGTAACCTACTCGCTTCGACGGCACATCGATCATATTAAATGTTGTTTGTTTTAGTAATCTGTTGTTGAAATGCTTTTTGTCAATAAAGAGTATATCTATCTATCAATTTAAATACATCTCTGTTTACAGAAAGCTGGAAAGTTGAATTTTTCAAGTTTTTTTACTGAAACTCAACTGTTATTATAAAATTATATTATGTGCGATCACAACTAAAACTTAAACTGAAAAGGAATTGAAAAAAGAAAATCTAGTTTGTATTATCATAAAACATTGTACTTTGAATCGTAATATTAAAACCAACGACCTGTATGGAGATACACCTATACACAGGGATCCTACCAAGACCTAAGAAGCCCAAGCCAACCTCACCTGCAAGTGGTGCACCTGCCGATAAACGGACGAGGCTCTGGCGAACATAACAGTGCCTGGCAATAGACTCGCAACCCATTACGTGGGACCAACTATATAATTGGCGAGGTGTGGGCGTATAATATGCCTCTGCCTACCCCTTCGGGGAAACAGGCGTGAATGTATGTATGTATTAAAACCAAATTATATTTATTTGAATCATTTGTTATGGCGGCGAAAATACCCGCTCTCCGCTCTCAAGGTCGTGGGTTCGATTCCCATGCAGGACAAATTTTGTATTCATGAACATGAATATTTGTTCTGGTTTGGGTGTTTTCCTATGTTTATTAAGTATGTTCATTTATGATAACCTGGTTTATGTACATAAGAATACTGATAAATTTAGTAAGAAAAGCTGTATACATAACCTAAACACAAGGAATAAGCATAAATTAGTTGTACCTGCCACTAGGCTACAAAGGATAAACAAATCTTTTAAGGTCAATGTGTACGATTCTACAATAAAATCCCAAGCAACATACAGCAATTGAGCCTAAATAAATTTAAATTATAATTATAACAATAAAACACAAGCTGTCTTCAAAGGGATACTATTCTATTAAAGACTATATGGCAGATAAAAATGCTTGGGATTAAACTGCCGTTTCATACAGGCTATTCTAATATGAATGACTTGAAAAAATAAATATTGTTAAGGTTATGTTATGTTGCATTGTATAGCTTCACAGACAAATGAAGATTGTAATTCTAGTACCAAACTAATGGACATATTTAAAAGAGCATAGCCTGTGAGTTTCTTGCCAGTTCTTCTTACAGAGCGGTGGCTCGGAACTGGCACTTAGATTCACTTACACTTAATTATTTTTTGTTTTTAAATTGTTTTTTTGCATGTAAGTGAATCTAAGCTTCGTGATTTAGTGTAATATTATTTCGATTGTTTTTTTTTCATTTGTAATCATGACGTTTTCAAGTACTATGTATAATAGTTTATGAAATAAATAATTTTTTAACTTTACTTTACTTTACTATATATTTACAATAAAAAATATTTATAATAATAATAATAATAATAATTTTTATTTCAGGCAGAGCCCATAGTATTAGTAACAATTATTCTTATTTGCTAATGTTAGTATTACAATTACAATAGGTAGGTCTAAAAATTATAAAACTACAATCTGCTAGGCTTTACAGCAGAATGCAGGCTTAGCCACAGCTCTAGCAGTGGCGAGTCCCATCTGTCAGTCAACACTTTCAGGATGGTGTTCGCACTGGCACGCCAGCGGCCCAGCAGCGAAGCACTGCGCTTGCGAATAATGCTGTAGAAACAGTCTACGTGGGCTTCGGCAAACATTGCGGACGCACTGCAGTGCCGCGGCAGCGCGAACAATATCCTGAAAGTGTCATTATACTGGACACGCAATGCCCCATATGCACGCCGCGTGTACTTAGCCCAAAGGGCGCAGGTGTAGAAGGACTGACAGTGTGCTCTAAACAGCGTTAATTTAACTTGAGGGCTACACCGAGCGAACCTTCGAGCCAGCATATTGCCGCGCACACATAAAGCTCTACGCTCTCTTTCAATGTCTAAATCATCAGACAAGTTAGCAGTGACCCAGTGACCCAGGTACTTATACTTATATACTCTGTTCAAAGGGGTACCACAGAGCATCACGGGAGGTATATCACGTTCCTTTGGGCCTATCTTAAATACCATGAACTCGCTCTTTGATACATTGTACCTGAGACCATGGGCCACCGCATATGACTCACAAATACACAAAAGCCTACGCAAAGCCCCCACAGACGGGCAGAGGAGCACCATGTCATCCGCGTAACTGATATTATTGATACATACCCCATCGACGTGACAGCCGACTCCGGTGCTGCTCAGCCCGTCCATGAGACTGTTCATGTACAGGTTGAAGAGCTTGGGCGAGCTCAACCCACCCTGCCTCACCCCGCACTCCAGCCTGTACACATCTGAATAAGCGCCTGCCCACTTAACACTATTCCGCTGATTGCTGTACCAGTACTCAAAAATAGATGATATTTCACTGGGTACACTCGTTTCATATCTTAACTTATTCCATAACATATCATACGATACAAGATCGAAAGCCTTAGATAGGTCCAAGAAACAAGTATAAATAGGCGTCTTTCTTGACGTATAATACTGCACCGTCTGCTTGAGACACAGGATAGCGCTTTCAGTAGATAAGTTTGGTCTGAAGCCAAACTGAGAATCATTCAGTACAATATGATTACCCAGGATGTCGTCAAGCAGACTGTCCAGTACCTTAGCCACTATAGTGGCCAACGAGATAGGTCTGTAGTTACATATATCAGAAACATCTGCAGTTTTATTTTTAACAATTGGCACAACAATCGTGTGCATAAGCGCATCCGGTAAATAGTTATGCGAAATACAAAGGTTAAAAAAATGTGACAATAACTTCGGCAAATGCTTTCCGGCATACTTAAGATGCTCAATACTAAGGCTATCATGACCAGGCGACTTTCCCCTTACCATTTTACTAATAACCCTAGCGACTTGCCTCCCTGTGAATGTTACGGAACGCATCTCCGTCCCTGCAGGCTGCTTATAAGGCGACGGGGCCTGAGTCGCTATCGGTTGAGATTCGACCTTGAAATGACACCGAAAAGCATTAGCGATATCAAGAGGCTCGTGCACACCTGCAATGCCAACGGGAACACTCGGCTTCGGATTTAATTTGTTGGTATTTCTCCAGAATTTTGTGAAATCTTTATTGAGATGATTTTTCGCAATAATATCCATTTTGATTTGTTGTTCATTATTATGACAGGCTTTCAATTTTTGTTTAAAAAATATTTTAGACTCCTTCATTTTGTCATATACATACCCAGAGCCGGGTCTACCGCACATATACCAATTTTTAAACCAAAAACGAGCTTCCCCATGGGCATGCCTTACATTGTCATTCCACCCTACTACATTCCTGTTTCTTTTTGGTTTAAACAATCTATGACTACATTCCGCCGCTTCCGTAAGCACATTAATAATATTTAAGTACAAACTATCAATGAGACCTTTATGATTTAATTCAGAACATAACTGATTAGTGCAATGGTACAATTCAACGGGAAATATGATTTGTTGTAAATAAAAATTACAGTATTCATTATATGTCACAATCTGTTTGTCATCACGTTCCCCCCATGTAACCCTACTCAAGACATGATCCCTGATAGCAATCTTAGGCGTAACAAATTTAATATCACATTCAAGTATCATAGGATAGTGATCAGAATAGTATACATCGTACATTACTTTGGCGTTCAAAATTGATGATCGAGCGGCACTGGTCACAACACAGTGGTCAAGCCACCGCTGACATCCATGCGCATCACTTACATAAGTGTATGTAGTTGAAGGTAATAATTCTAAGTCGACACAATGCCAAGACAAATCTGTACAAAAACTTAAAAGTTCATAAGAAAAGGGCTCACCGGGATGTGCGTTGAAATCACCGAGAATATACACCGACTCCACGCTATTGCCTTCAATAATCGAGTTAATCTCGCTTAAACACTGCGTATATTCTAATAAATTATCAGCACAATCGGTAGGCATATAGATTGAAAAAATAACGAAAGACCGGTCACTCAACACAACCTTAATGGCCGTTAGCCTCACACTTTCACAAACTATCACAGACACAGATGTAAAAACATCCTTTCGCCATAATAAAGCGACACCACCGTATGGTCTTCCTCGCAGGATCCCAGCTGATGTGTCCACCGCTGACTTCCCGGTGTAGGCAAAATTTTTGTTTATATTCCCAAGAATTGGTATCTCATGTGGCAGAAGCCAGGTCTCCTGAAGTGCAATGATATCCGCGACGTGGCTAAGTTTCCTGATGCACTCCATTGAACGAGTCACATTTCTACAGTTAAAAGTAATTAATTTTGTCGTGTGTGACATTAATGTTTATTATTATATACATTACTTCTGTTGAAGTCTATAAAACGACGAAATGAAATACCCTCTGGCCAAAAGTCCTGATTTAAAAATACATTTAAGTTTTGTTTAGGAACAAATACTTTATATGCGTCATATCCTTTAGGCGTTTTCATAATCATTTTTTCTAACTGTATAGCAATGTGAGTTTTACTGTTAATGTAATTCATAATATCACTCTCGGTCGTCTCCTTTGCAATGTTATAAATGTATATGGGCAATCGGGTTTCAGCTGCCTTAAAGTTTATTTCCCTACTTAATACAGCGCTTCCTCTCTGTCCTAAAAAACGGTTTCTTAATCTCTTTTTTTCAACCTGAATCCATTTCTCATCTGGTTCTGAATTTTTCCAGACACCATTTTTCGCAATATCAGCGTACTTATTATGTCCTGATACATCTGTTTGTTTATTCGATGTATTTGTTTGAGTTCTTGAGCCGTTATCAGTTTGAACCTGCGCTTGCATTTGTGGCGGCGAGGACGGCGGCGGCGGTTGAGGCGGGGGGGATGCCTGAGTCAGCTCCGCCGCCGAGCGCTCGCTTGGTAACGGTTGCAAGTCAGCTGATTTATTATTGGCTCGATCGACGGTATTCACACATAATCGCTGCGTATTTTTGCCAGGACTTGAATTATGAAACTGGCGTTCAGGCCCTTATCACCGTGTCATTGCTTACTTCTAAAAGATTCAAACCCATGGGTCCACTATTATATTCAAAGCTCTCTAGTAAACAAGCACCTCGTTTATTGACATTAACACTGTGATAGGAATTCGTAAATGATTTCAACTTCAGTTGTTCCACCTCTGATTTCATATAATCAAGCTCCTTTCTTGTAGCTGTTTCTTCAGCTAGCCGCGTAATATCACTGCGCATTTTAAGTAAATCCTTAAGAATTCTAGTCACATCCACATGATCGAATAGTATAGGTGGGAGTTTCTGTAATTCGCGAGCTACAAAAATGGGCATCTTCTCTGGATCTGTTTCCTTCAAACGGCACACAATATCATCTATATCCCGCAGAGCTTTGCCATCCCTCTTTCTTTTCTTCATTTCCTTAATCGCCGACAAAGATTCAAATAACAACCGTTTTGCATTCACTATGTCACTCTCAGAAAACGCACTTACACATATGCGACTTATGCTTTCTTCATCCATAACATCTATTTTATTGCTAATAAAAGCAAGCACCTCGTTTATAACTATATTACACGACGAACATTTCACGATATTCGACATTTTTATTTCAAACAATAACCACGATTAGCGACCGTCCGCTTGCGTCCGCGTATGAACTGTCACTGTATGTTTATTCGTTATTTAGTATCTATCCATAACACAAATTTTTAATGATATTTATCTTGGAACTATATAATAGGTGTAATTATTGTCAGAAAATATATATTTCATATTATTCAAACATTTTGTAGGCATTCAGGTAAACAGTTTGACTGGCGCTAAGCCCACGTCAAACTCAGTAGTCCGAGCGTTCGTGTAAATTGTTCTAAAATTTGGGGAAACACCCTCATAATCCTCGTCCTTCATTTCATATGGAATGTTAAATTAATAGCAATCCCTCAACGCTCTACCGTGCGAAGGTGAGACAAGGGAGTCGCTCGAAACTGGATATTTTGTTGATTTTACAACAATTATCTAGTTTCGAACGATTAATTATACAAAAAAAATGGATTGACAATCTAGTTTCGAGCGATTAATTATACAAAAAAAATGGATTGAAAAAACACATGGACAAGCCTTGGCGTGGTGGGAGGGCTGAATACCTCCCGGAGACCGGGAATAGGTAACACCAAGAGATTGGCGACTCTGGTGCCCTTAGTACTGACCTATGGACTTCTAATTCAGAGAGTCTAGGGTTCAATCCCTGGTGGCACACCTATGAATTTTCGAAGTTATTTGTGTAAGTGTCACTTGCTGTGTGCCTCGGAAAGCACGTTAAGCCGTTGGTCCCGGCTGTCATGAACATCTATGGCAGTCGTTATTAGGAAGTCAGTGCCTTCTAATATTCTTACAACTGGTTTAACCATAGAATCATGATGCTCTATGTAACTGAAGGTCTAATAACTGAAGGTCAGCCAAATCGATAATTAGACCAGTGAGCAGACCCTGGAACCTGGACCTTGGATTTAAGTTGGTTGCCCACCGGTATAATGCTAGGATATGATGATAGAACTGACTTAAGGAAACCCCTGCGAGGCAATGAATAACTACCTACTTTATTGTTATCTGTCACAAAAAAGCTGAACGAAGTATATCCTGCAGCATTTACATGTCTTCACATCTAAAGGTGTTTTAATTAAAATATCGAACGATTTGTTGTACACAATTCGAGTGGTTTTCAAATACAACGCGGCAGTAGGCAGGGAACACCCTTTACATATGAAATTTAATAAATTTCTAGAATCTCTTGGTCTCTCGATTCCACAGCTTGGATCTGTGTTATTAAATTATTCTCATACTGTTGTTAATTGCTAGTGCACACTTTGACTTTATATATTAGTGTAGTTTTTGGTACATGTATAAAGTTATTTTGAGACTTATGCTTACATGTTGTTATGGCACCATTCAATAATGAAGGAATTTTAATGTTGTCATTTTTTTTCTTAACATAAGTATATTATTAACATAATAATTTGAGGAATTATAATTAACATCAATACTAATAAAAAAAAAAAAAACAAAAAAAAAAAACTGTTTGCCATACTCAGTTGTACTATATAATTACTTATAATATTGTCTATTTTTATTTTGACATAATCCATGATGAATAATTTTATATAATGAACCTTAAACTAAGTTATGCTTCAACACTTAAACTAAGGTACTAACGGCTGAAGTTCAAAACAAACTAAAAAATCCTCATACGTCTACAATGGACGATTCCGATGTACTTACATAAAACAAAACTAATTAAAAAAATAAATTTGCTTATTACAAAACAAGGTCTAATGTTGAACTTCTTGGCGGGAAATTGAAGCGTCATGTCTGCAGTTTTGTTTTATCTTCTAAAATTTGTGATATTTCTAACATTAATGTGTAATAATAATAACGGTGGATTATTAACCGTTAAGTGTTTGTGAACATACATAAGTGTTGGTAAATCAAACAAAACAGTGCAACATCACTTTTCAAATTTTTTCTCAAGGAGTCCATGTGAGATCTCAGTATAGTCCCACATCTTTACTGAGGACTCAAGGGGCTTAGGGGAGGGTATCTCATTTACCATTTATCATCTTTATCATCACTCATTCTCATTTACTATAATTTATATAATATTAATATATCTCTAACTTGACACTGGCTAAATGTGCAAACCGCACGAAGCTATTATTTAAAAGAAGAAGAAGAAATATAACTAACCCATTATTTTGGCATTTTCCTAATCAACTATTACACTGTAATTATTAAAAATGTAGACACCCCAATTAATCGTATCGTTTCATGATACCACTTAAAAACAATTTAATCAGGAAGTTTAATTAATAGGTAATTTGATATCACAATGTTGATATACTATTTTATGAGAACTTTGGCTTAAATTATTAAACAGTATTTTAAGGTTTGAGATATCTTTATCTTTATTATTTTCATAAGAATAACAATTTATTTACATTAGAAATATGAAAGCTAAGTTATAATTTATTTTTTATACGTACAGGTACAGTTTTTTGTTAGCATTAACTATTCAAAAAGATTATAGGGTAATCACGAAACTTTTATACAAAACGTAAAAAATACACGGAGTACTCATAACTGGAAGTGCCATGAACTAAGGTGCGCTCGGTTTATTAATGATATGTCATGTTAAGTGTTTTTTAACATTGTAGTAAACTTTGTATTTTGTATAATGATTGGTAATTTATTACACAACCCTGCTCCTTCATATATAATTATGTTTACCCATAGTTAATGCGTGGTGAGTGAAGTTGTGTGTGATTTGCACTTCTAAGCCTAATTTTGTGTATTTGATGTTTTATAGTAAAATTTATTTGTATGTGGACATTTTAGTCCGTATTTTCTCATTAGGATTTAAATATTAAAAAAATATATTTGTTGTATATTCATTAGCTTAGGTTACCTTATATACTTCTTGTGTTGGTGTATTGTAATCATAGTTGAAGAATGTTTTTATTAATTTATTTCTTGCTAGTGCTGTGCCCAATACGTCTATTAGTTAATCCAAGTGACGATTAACAAGAGTGTTGTATATATAATAGCGTGTAATACATCGGACGATACTACATTGGGTTCCCGTAAGGGAGGACCTACAATTACAATTTAGACTTAACGTAATCCATATGCGGTTTCCAGTTCACGAGACTACTCGTATCCAAAATTAGTGCCAGTTATTTTTCGTGATCAACTTTTCTTATTGGTTGATTATTTATAGTGAATTGTGAGTTATGTAATACTTTTTTTATTTTTTGCAGCAATAATTACGTAGTTGCACTAAAACCATATATTCAAAAGTATTAAATTATTCTGAGCGTCGCACATAATAGCGTCTATAGAAAGTCCATAGTAAGTAGAATCCGATTTCATGACTTCGAAAAGTCACAAGCGCCATCTGTGCTCGCCTCTGCTCGCCGGTGCTCGCATGTGCTCGCCTGTGCTCACATGTGCTCGCCTGTTCTCGCCTGTTCTCGCCTGTTCTCGCCTGTTCTCGCCTGTTCTCGCCTGTTCTCGCCTGTTCTCGCCTGTTCTCGCCTGTTCTCGCCTGTTTTCGCCTATTCTCGCCTGTTCTCGCCTGTTCTCGCCTGTTCTCGCCTGTTCTCGCCTGTTCTCGCCTGTTCTCGCCTGTTCTCGCCTGTTCTCGCCTGTTCTCGCCTGTTCTCGCCTGTTCTCGCCTGTTCTCGCCTGTTCTCGCCTGTTCTCGCCTGTTCTCGCCTGTTCTCGCCTGTTCTCGCCTGTTCTCGCCTGTTCTCGCCTGTTCTCGCCTGTGCTAGCCTGTTTATGCCTGTGCTCGCTACGCAAACATAAGTTGTGTGTTCGCCTATTCCAGCCTCTGCCTGTGTTAATCTGTGCTGTAATACCGCTACGTTACGCAGTAATTGCCCGATTGCCTATTACCTACAAGTTCATTGAATCGTTCATGTCTCGCTATCTAAAGTAATACAGTTCTAATGTTCGTGTTCGCTTTTGCCGTCGTCATCTAGTTACTCAATGGATTCTTGATTAAAGTATTGTTAGTTTGAACAATATTGTTATTATGAGATTGGTCTTACTAGAAAATGTTAACTCGTCCGCGGTGACCCGGTAAGGAATCGAACCTCCGACATATGGGCAACCAGTCGACTGCTCTAACCACTGAGCTACCGGGGACTCGGAATGACGCGTTGAATTTTTCTAGTGCTTTATGATTTGCGTTACTCACTATAATTCAAAAATATTATAATTACATAATATTGGTATAAATAATATAACATACATACATAAATTCACGCCTGTTTCCCCGAAGGAGTAGGCAGAGGCATACTATACGCCCACACTTCGCCATTTATATTATTGGTCCCACGTTATAGGTGGCTCTTTCCAGGCACTTTAATGTTCGCCGAAGCCTCGTCCGTTAATCGGCAAGTGCACCATTTACAGGTGAAGTTGGCTTGGGCTACTCAGATCTTGGTAGGATAGATTTAAAAAAAACTAAACTATGTTGTAACAAATAAAACAAAAAAAACACAGGAATACGTAACATACTTCTAAAATCTTCTTATACTTACAACGTAAAAATAAATATAAAACAAAAAAGAATTACATAGTAGAAAATTGAATACAAAAGAAAAAAAATTGTCCATCAAATGTGTATATTTTGCAAACATTTCTCGTTCGTACACTTCGGTGCAATAAAACTGTGTCCTCCGGCTCGCTGGAAACTCGAATCCACCGGGAATGTATCGGAATGGCGACAGTAAAGTGCATTTTCAAGCTCGACACATAACTTGAGGACTCGATTTTCTTCTAGAACCGTGGGGGGTAAATATGTTTTAGTTGTTTATCTTAATAATATTATTCAGCGAGTGTATGGGGATTCCAATGTTATAGATTAAGTTCAATAAAATATTTTAAAGATAGATTTAAAAGAAAAATACATTTGTTAACACATAAGTTAAGTTAGGACTTCTTGGCGGTAAAGTGAAGCGTCAAAGGTCTGCAGTTTTGTTTTATTTTCTAAAAATTGTGATATTTCTAACATTAATGTGTAATAACGGTGGATTATTAACCGTTAAGTGTTTGTGAACATACATGAGTGTTGGTAAATCAAACAAAATAGTGCAACATGACTTTTCAAATTTTCTCTCAAGGAGTCCATGTGAGATCTCAGTATAGTCCCACATCTTTACTGAGGACTCAAGGGGTTTAGGGAAGGGGAATTTCATCTTCGATTTATCATCTTAATCACCACTCATTCTCATTTACTATAAATTATATATTAGGTCGGGGAAAAAGTCTTTTCGCATAACGTAGGTATAAACTTATTATAAAATTTTTTTGACTGTACTATTTGTGTCTGGCTGGTTTTGGTAACATTAAAAAGGTTCCATTATAAAGAAAAGAAAAAAATAAAAAAAAGTTGTTTCCCGCTATTTTTCATTTGTTTTTCTCTCCGTAAAAATGAGTGAATCTAATGAAGAAATTCGATACATTTTAAAATTTTATTATAAAAAAGGCAAAAATGCAACTCAAGCAGTGAAAAAAATTTGTGATGTTTATGGACCTGATGCAGTGTCAGTAAGAGTAGCACAAATTTGGTTCAAACGTTTTCAGTCCGGAAATTTTGATGTTAAAGATGCACCTCGCTCTGGTCGCCCTGTTACGAATAAAATGGACGCCATTTTTGAAAGAGTGGAGTAAGATCGGCATATTAGTAGTTACGATGTAGCTGAAGAACTGGGAATTGACCACAAAACAGTTTTGACCCATTTGAAGAAAGCTGGTTATACAAAAAAGCTCGATATTTGGGTGCCACACGAGCTCACTCAAAGAAACTTAATGAACCGTGTACTCATTTGCGATTCATTATTGAGACGTAATGAAACCGAGCCGTTTTTGAAGAGATTGATAACTGGCGATGAAAAGTGGATCACATACGACAAGAACGTGCGAAAAAGGTCGTGGTCGAAAATTGGCCAGGCTTCACAGACTGTGGCCAAACCTGGCCTAACACGAAATAAGGTGATGCTGTGTGTATGGTGGGATTGGAAGGGCATTGTTTATTATGAGCTTTTACCGCCCGGCAAAACCATCGATTCTGATCTTTACTGCCAGCAACTGATGAGATTAAAGGAAGCAGTCGAGAGAAAACGGCCGGAATTGATCAACAGGAAGGGTGTGGTCTTTCATCACGATAACGCTAGACCACACACATCTTTAGCCACTCAGCAAAAATTAAGAGAGTTCGACTGGGAGGTCCTAGTGCATCCACCATATAGCCCAGACCTTGCGCCTTCAGATTTTCACCTGTTTCGGTCTCTGCAGAATTCTTTAGGTTCTGTAAGGTTGACCTCAAGAGAGGACTGCCAAAACTATTTGTCCCGTTTTTTTGATCAGAAGTCCCAAAGTTTCTACAGTAACGGGATAATGTCTCTGCCCACAAAATGGCAGAAAGTTATTCAACAAAACGGTACATATATATTGTAAATAAATGTAAATAAACTTTGAAAAAAATGTCTTGACTTTTCATACAAAAATACGAAAAGACTTTTTCCCCAACCTATTATAATTAATATATCACTAACTTGACACTGGCTAAATGTGCTAGCCGCACGAAGCCATTAATTAAAAGAAAGAAGAAGAAGAAGTTAAGTTAGTTTATCAAGACGAGATTATTGATACGTTTACCTGGAGCCAACAGTTATATTATCATCAACAGTTAGAAGAAGCCTTCTTATCTATTGCTCAACAATCTTTTCTGAGCCTACTCAATTGTTATTGAGTCACTGGTATACCATTATCTATCTGAGTGCTTTTAAGAAAAACCTCACTATGCAGCATCTTTCAACCGTACCGTCCAGTTTGTACCGTCTCATCCCAAGACATCTTTAGTTATGTCTGGTATTCCTGGTAAACAACGCCTAATTGTGACCACATCTTGCCTGATGGTACCCGATGCAGTTCAGAAAAAAATAACACTGTGGACGGTAGCAAGCGCACCCATTCACGACAACCTGCATAAATGCAGTTTGAAGCCTAAATATATTTTTTCCTTTTATATTCCCCTATATATTATTGCAACACACACACACACACACACACACACACACACACACACACACACACACACACACACACACACACACACACAGCTCTGGAACTCGCTGCCGGCTCATGTGTTTCCTATGTCCAAGCCACCGCCATGGCGTGGTAGGGAGCTGAGTAAGTACCTCCCAGAGTAACAACGCAACACTCAGAGGTTGGCTTTGGATACCCATAGTACTGACTTCCCCTGGTGGTCAGCAGTCGATGCAGGGGATCCTAGTGTGGAGGCTAGTAAATAAATTATGCTTTGATGTATAATATTTTTTTAACAATAAAACTATTTGTATTACAAAACAATATTCTAACAAATATTGTGTAGTGTGAAATAACAGCAATACACCCGTGGTATAAAGCTCCTGCAGTAAATATATAAGTGCAGAAGGGCAATTTTACTATGTATAAATAAATTAATGTAAACATTTAATAAATTCACTAACATTAATAAAAGTAGCTCTTTACACTGTTTCTAATCATCATCACAGCCCATTAACGTCCCACTACTGAGCACGAGCCTCCTCTCACATATCAAGGTGTGAGGGTATTGGGTCATACTCTACCACGCTGACCCAGTGCGGATTGGCGGAGGCAGGTGTATGGCGTCCTGCTGTTAGAATTTATCAAGCCGCCCATTAGGCCTCTAACATGGCTTAACGACTACCACATTTAGTGATAACCGGGGCCAACGGCTTAACGTGCCTTCCGAAGCACGGAAGCGCTCGATATCAAATGCCACACAAACGGTCACCCATCCAAGGACTGACCTCTGTAAACTCTGCTGTACTTCGGTGATCGTTTCCGACCACCGAACACCGCAGGGCTACGAGCGTTTCTAATTATGATCTGAAATTATAGACCTTCGCCACGGAAATGTGTAATAATATTTTAATATAAGTACAGTGCAATCGATAGTATAATTAACTAGGATTACCATTTACAGAGCGGTGGCTCGGAACTGGCATTTAGATTCACTTACACTTAATTATTTTTTGTTTTTAAATTGTTTTGTTGCATGTAAGTCAATTTAAGCTTTGTTATTTAGTAAATTTTGTGTAATAATATTTCGATTGTTTTTTTTTTCATTTTTAGTTATGACGTTTTCAAGTAAAATGTACAATAATAGTTTATGAAATAAATAATTTTATACTATACTTTACATGATATCAAGCTACCTCGTGGGTCTTGAAATTTATGATAGTCCCAAGTACAGTGCCGTCCCTCTTATTTCCTTTATAGTATTTTTTTTTTTATTAATCTTAACTGATTTCATTTCATTGCGGTTACTTTCATCAGAAGTACAAGAAAAGTGCTGCCATGACATTCTGGACTCCTCTGTGATCGACTTATAGTAAAATAATCGAATAATATGTGGTAGTTATCAAGCCAAGTTAGGGGGCAACGTGCGGCTTTTAATAATCAAACAGCGGGGCGCCACACCCGCCCCCGCCAATTCACTATGGGCTTAAGCCTAGTGGTGAGATATTAATAGATTGAGAATGAATACAAGCCAAGTTAGAGGTTGGAGGGCTTGTTGGCTTGATACATTCTAACAGCAATACGTCAATTCGCACTAGGTCCCCATGGTGGATGGCATGAATTCTTCTCACTTTGTTTGTAAGAAAAGGCTCAAGCTTAATAACAAGAACAGGCTGAAAAATCTAATAAATTGCATAGAGAAGTTCCAGTTCATAATATAAATACTTACATACATTAGGCCCGTATCCCCAAAGAGGTCGGCAGAGGCATACTGTACGCACACACTTAGCCAATTGTATAGTTGGTCCCACGGAATAGGTGGCGAGCCTATCGCCGCTTACCGGGCACTGTTATGTTCACCAGAGCCTCGTCCGTTGATCGGCAGGTGCACCATTTGCAGGTGAGGTTGGCTAGGGCACCATAAATCTTGGTGGAATCTCTATATGCCCCAAACTATTCATAATTCTTCTCAGCCTATTAAATGTAGTCTCACTAGATTCAGCCAACCACTATCCCCCCCGTACAGCTCTCTACCTTTTCGTAGTGGGGGGGCTGAGTACCCCCTGGTGGCCGGGAAAAAGTAACACTTAGAGGTTGGTGACTCTGGGTGCCCTTAGTGCTGACTTCCGGGGGGGAAACTAAGCGAGACCTGTGGAGGGCGCAGCGGGCGGGCCAGGAGGGTCTTAGGCAGTGGGAGCAGGGGGCACCTGCTGTGTAACCACGAACCCTCCGGGAAGTCCGCCACACACGCTATGGTCGGACAGGGAGGTGGGAGGGGCGCATCCACAGCGTCTCTCATAGGCTCAATAATATAATTGGCAAAGTGTGGGCGTATAATGTGTCTCTGTCTACCCCGTATTACCATCGAAACTGGAAACTGGAAAAAACGGAAACTGGTGTGAAATTATGTATGTATGTAAGTTACAGTTAATATTGAGGAGCTGAGGTACTGAAGTGCCTCAGCATTTACGCTGAGACTGCAGCGCGCAAAGTGCAGCCATTTTGCCTTTTGCAGCCGTCAGCTTATTGTCAGCACGTGTCTTCGCTCACTTCATAACTTCAAACAGTAAGCAAGTAGTTTGTGTTGTAATAATTTTAAGAGGAACTTTGCTGAAACTTCAAGGCACTTACAAACTCATTTACATGTTATTAAAGCTGTTGGTGTTGGGTTGACATGTTTATATATATTTTTGTGGACGTGAGTACGATTCCCATACAGAACAAATCTTTGTGTGCATAAACATTTATTCTGGTTGATTTCCTATGTACATTTCTTGTCCATCATGAAACTAATTTTATGGCGTAAATACAAAAAATATTTATGTTTTTATAAAACATAGAAAACAACCAAAACAGATTTTTTTTTTATGTTAATGCACACAAAGATTTGTCTGTGTGGGAATCAAACCCACGACCACAAAACTATATAGCCATTATGTCAACCCAACACCAAAAGCAACTTTAATAACATGTAAATAAGTGCCTAGATATTATATATTACACAAAGATTTGTCCTGTGTGGCAATCGAATCTACGACCTGCAGGTACTGACCTCCACGCCATATCGGTTGTCAAACTATTTATTTATTTTACTACAACGCGGTTAATAAATTCCATAACTATAAAACATTTTACGGCTTCATGTAAAATACTCAGTTAATATTTTTTTAAATAATAAACTATTACAGTCTTTAAAGTCATTTTGGGATCTTATTATAATATTAATGATGAATAAATTTTCTGCACCATAAAAATAATTGTAGTAACTTAAAAGGAGTTATTTCAACTTTACAAAAACTTAATTAAGAAGTTACTTTATGGCAGCTTATATTTATGTTCAAAATGTTCACATAAAAGTAATTTTTAAAATTTAATTTTAATTTGAAGTATTCAAAAGATGTTAAAATAACCTGACTAGCTGTAGGTACTGAAGTTAATTTATTGAAATAATGAGAATCCCTAGATCGTTGGTTCATTATTATACACACAAAATTAATATTTGTGCCTTTAATGTAATTCTGGTTAGACCAGTGAGCAGACCCTGGGCCTAGGTCACAACCAAAATAATGTTATCTTAGGATGATTAAGATAAATAAATAAATATTTTCTGATAATTGCACCAATTATTTAGTTCCCAGATAATGATCATTAAGAACTTGTGTTATGGATACTAAATAACGGATAAACATACATAAATCCTTTTTTTTTTTTTGTGAATACATACTTAGGAAAACACCCAGACTAGAACAAATATATATGTTCATACACACAAAGATTAGTCCTGCGTGGGAATCGAACCCACCTTATGAGCGGAGAGCGGGTATTCTCGCCACCACGCCATATCGGTCGTCGTAAGAGAAACGCGATACGACATGACGAAATTGTCAAGGCTTGTTGGATGCATCATGATACATAATGTCATCAGACTCTGTAATAGACTTTCTTCTCAGCCCATTCATTCTTCACCACGCTGACCCAGTGCGGATTGGCGGAGGCAGATGTGTGGCGTCCTGCTGTTAGAATATATCAAGCCTCCTAATTAGGCCTTTAACTTGGCTTAACGACTACTACCACATTTAAAGATAACCAGGAACAACGGCTGAACGTGCTTACCGAAGCACGGAAGCGCTTGATATCAAATGCCACACAAACGGTCACCCATTCAAGGACTGACTTCTGTAAAGTCTGCTTCGGTGATCGTTTCCGACCGCTGAGCACCGCGGAGCTACGATATTATTTGTGTAATAGAATATCGCAAAGATAATTTGATCTTGCATTTCACAAACTTAAAATTATAAATAGTCCATTATATCCTAGCATTAACCCAGTTGCTCCAGGCTTACACCCAGGATCCAGGGTCTGGTCACTGGTCTCACCAGGTATTGAGTGAATTCCAGTTATTACAAAGAGCGACTGCCGTCTGACCTCCGCATCCCAGATGAAAACGTCCTTCTATGTTTAAACCAGTTGTCAGAAAATTAGAAGGCACAGACTTCCTAACAACGACTGCTATAGATGTTCATGACAGCCGGGACCAACGGTTTACTTGCTTTCTGAGGCACAGAGCAAGAGATAATTACGCACATAACTCTATATACTCGATAAGTCATACTCAATGATTCTCTTACTTCAAAAGAGTTAAAATGTTGCTAAAGATTACTTTTTAGAGATGGTGCCTTTAATGTTCTTTACGATTACTGCACATAGTGAAACGCTAGTAACCATTACCTACTCAAAGAGTGTCCTATCCAGGGACTGACCAGTCGTTTCAGTCATTGCTTGACTTCGTTAATCGTTGCTTTATCGCTGACACCTAGAGGAATCACAAGTGCTTTCATAAGATAAATTATCTAAATTTTTCAAAGGTTTTAAAATAAATACAAGTATACCTTTGAAAACTTGTCTAAAAGTATTTTCAGTACATTCAACAAGCAACAGTAAGTATAGAACAGCGGAAGTCTGTATACGGTGCGGAAAGTTCTACTTAAAGAAGAACATAATTTATGAGCCCCTCTTCCTGCTTTGGAACGATTTTGTATGCGCGTTTCTGTAATGGGTTTCATTATGTTCTGTTTATTTGAAAATAGTAAAGAGGTGAGAATTTTGTGTTGTGTGAACTTTCAAAGTAAAATAAAAAATAAAATAAAATATACTTTATTTTTTTTAAGATCAACATGGTCATTTAGATTCGTCAAACATTCAGACACAAAATTGAAATACGATATATTTTTTAACAACAGTGAAAGAGATATGAGCTATACAATAATAAAGAAATAAAAGCAAATGGGTTCTTTGTCAGAATTTGTCAAGGTCAAAGTTTTTATATTAACATTGTAAATTCGCTTATAATCCTTACATACAAAACATAACGCCTGTTTCCCCGAAGGGGTAGGCAGAGGCATATTTTATGCCTATACTTCGCCAGTTATATTGTTGGTCCCACGTAATAGGTGGCGAGCATATTGACGCTTATTGGACACTGTTATGTTCGCCAGAGCCTCGTCCGTTGATCGGCAGGTGCACCACTTCAAGGTGCTGTTGGCTTGGGCTCCTCAGATCTTGTTAGGATCCCTATACAACCTATATATATATATAGCTATTATTATATGGAAATGGTATTAAGACGTGGTGCCTGGCTATGGGCCTCATACGAAAGCTCAAAGCCTCTCATCGTGCATTGGAATAAGCTATGCTTAGAGTGTCCCTATGTGATAGAATCAGAAATGAGGCAATCCGTCGATAAACTGGAGTGAAGTTAGGATTGAACTGCCGGTTCATTCAGGCTATTTTAATATGTATGACTTAAACGTTAATGTTAATGTTATATCTTATTGCAATGTATAGCTTCACAGACAAATTAATGACGATTGTAATTCAAGTATCAAACTAACGGATAAATTTAAAAAAGCCTGTGATTTGCTTGCCAGTTCTTCTTACAGAGCGGTGGCTCGGAACTGGCACTTAGATTCACTTACATTTAAATATTTTTTTGTTTTCAAATTTTTGTTGCATATAAGTGAATCTAAGCTTCGTTATTTCATTGTTTTCATATTTCTATTGTATTTTTATATTCATATTTAAAAACGTTTTCAAGTGCTATGTAATAGTGTATGAAATGAATGATTTTTGAAGTTGACGTTGCATAAATTTACTGGTGGATTTACCCTTGTATGCAACCAATAACCGATCATGATAAATCAAGGGTTCGCTGAATGTCGCTGCTGCCTGCCAGTTTGCCGGTTTGATTCCTCTTCATCGTGTATTATCAGTCCTCGTGACATGAGAGGAGGCGGCACAATTTTACGCCGGTCCCATACTGCACGTTCAACGACTACAAACATTAATGTAATAAGTTGAATACATAAAAACTTCTTGGATATAAAAACCCAATTGTTTTTAAAATCGTTTAAAAACACATTAAGACTAAATAAATGCTCAAGAGTTTTTTGTTTCCGCGAGTCCCTGTTTCATAACACTGTGTTTGACACAAATTAATTGTTTTCGACACAAATTAATGTAGGATTTAGCATTCGCTTTTGGAACCTAATCAAGGTTCCGTAAAACATAATACCTAACTAATTAAGTCGTTGGCACAGTGTGTAATTTCATCATCATCATCACAGCCCATTAACGTCCCACTACTGAGCACAAGCCTCCTTACACATATCAAGGTGTGAGGGTATTGGGTCATACTCCACCACGCTGACCCAATGCGGATTGGTGGAGGCAGGTGTAAGCCGTCCTGCTGTTAGAATTTTTCAAGCCGCCCATGAGGCCTCTGACATGGCTTAACGACTACCTTTAGTGATAACCGGGACCAACGGCTTAACGTGCGTTCCGAAGCACGGAAGCGCTCGATATCAAATGCCACACAAACGGTCACCCATCCAAAGACCGACCTCTGTAAACTCTGCTGTACTTTGGTGATCGTTTCCGACACCGAACACCGCAGAGCTACGAGCGCTTTCGTGTGTAATTTACGCAACTTAAATTCTAATAATAGTGACTAAACTTAAGTTATATTTTAGATTATTAACCAGAGATTGGCGACTCTGGGTGCCCTTAGTACTGACTACCGGGAGGGAAACTAAGAGGGACCTGTGGAGGGCGCAACGGGCGTGCTAGGAGCGCCCGTCAAGCAGCGCCAGGAGGGTCTTAGGCAGTGGGGGCGGAGGGCCCCTGTTGTCTAGCCATGGACCCTCCGAAAAGTAGGCCACACGCTATGGTCGCACAAGGAGGTATGAGTGGCGCGTCCACTGCGCCTCTTTGAGCAGGTCCTTCCGGTTTTGTGTCAGACGCTGCAACCCAGGTACTGGTACAGGTACTGACCCCCGCCTTTTTCTCAACAAGCGGCGGGCGTCGTCGGAACATTTTTAGTGGGTATTACTGCTGGCAGTTGCGTCTGCAGGCGGTGAGTCCCACACACCTCTCTCGGTCCCTCTTTAGCCGAAAGGCAGTACGTAAATGCATTTTATTACCGACGTTAAAAAAATCAATGGGAGGGTCATAGTCGGCGGGGTTAGGGGGCCCCTGCTGTCTAACATAGATCCTTCGAGAAGGATCCAAAAATCCGACCTACGATAACCGAAAATGAGTCTAATGTTGCGCATTTTGACAACCGATATGGCGTTGAGGTCAGTGATACCTGCACTTGACTCCAGAGGTTGTGGGTTCGATTCCCACACAGGACAAATCTTTGTGTGCATGAACATGAATATTTGTTCTGGTCTGGGTGTTTTCCTTTGTACAATTAGTATGTATTAACAAAAAAAAAAAGTATGTAAGTATGTTTATCCGTTGTTTAGTATCCATAACACAAGTTCCTAATGATCCTTATCTTGGAACATAATTGGTATAATTGTCTGAAAATATTTATATTTATTTATTTTATATAAAATTCTTTTAAATAATTATCACAAGAAACCTGTGATCTTAACATAACAGAAGTAAAAATCTGAGGTATAATTATTACTACCTTTTCATGCCATAATTAAGAGAATAAATGTCCTTAAACCTAAAAAACTGCTGTTCATTTTATCCACTGAACCTTGCATCAAATAAATATTTCCCGCTTCGCCCAATTTTTTACACGACTCGGCAAATTTTCGGAAGTGGCTTCGCATTTCTTTCGTCGGTATTTTTTCACGTCTTTAATGGACCCTGTTAAGCCTATTTTGATTAATGATGACATTTGTTACTTTTATCTTAGACTGCCAGAATTTGGGTCGATTGAGAATTAAATTCAATTGGTCGTGTCGGTAACTGCTTATTTTCATGCTTAAAAATACATTCGTCTTATTTTACGATTGATAAATTGTGGAGATTTTCTTTTGCTTGAAACCACGGGTCGCCAATTCTTACTAGGTCTGCGTGGTGCAATATCATCTGAACTCAATGAGCTGAGATGATGAGAAGACTGTATGAGCGTTATGTTGGTACAACCAACGAGAGAGGTGACCCAGCTGACAATAAATTCTTACTTTGCCGATGTACGACAGATAAAAGCGCATTTAAAGCCAAAGTGCGTCCTACCCTACATTTAAACTTTTTGTGGCGGAAATCTGCTTTCTTTTTAAGACATTTTGATAAAATTTAAATCTGTCATTAGACATTTTATATTTTTCAATTGTTCCGTAAGACCAGTGTGTCCTTCCATTTTGTATTATAAATAAAAGCTGGAAGGTGTAAGCAAGCGGCTTAAGATAGATCGTAAATAATATTTAGAGATGTTTAATTTAAGCAGCTGACATGTTTTGACTAAAATATTATTTATAACTTGTATATTTATCATGTCATCATCATCATCATCACCATTTCAGTATTTAAAAGTCCACTAACGTATAGTAGCCTTCCTAATAGTTTTCATTATATTGGGCTCATAATCACCACACTAGGCTGGCGGGTTGGTGGTCGCATTTCAATCCAGTACGTAGGATGATGTTGCTGCCGTGACTCGATAGGATTTCTCTTCATCGACTCTTACGACTCCCCGTGAAATGAAAGGAAGTGGCACACAGTAGTATTATTTTTAAGTTTGTTTATCTGTTGTTTAGTATTCGTAGGAAGTAAGTACCATGAGGTTTAGTAGGCGCTGTGTAAGATGTATGATAAACAAGCGGCTCAAGATCAATCGATGTGGCAAAATAATGGGGAGCCCAACGTTCAACATTAATTTGACTTTATGTAGCTATAACAATAACATAGAAGCCATCAGATAAACTTCTCATCTGTCTTATAAAAATAACTTTGTCTGCAATTATTCAAAAAACAGTCACAGTTTGTTGTGAAATAAAATACAAATGACACATTGTGGTACTCAATGTAAAATATATTCCTGTACCCATTATCGACAGCTGCTGAGCCCGCATCAGTCACAATTTATGTTCAGATTGAATGAAATATTGAGCCAGCATATCGATATTTTATTGCGCATACATCTCACTCCAATTTGCCCTACATCGCTATTTGGAGTGGGCAGAAAGTTGCTATGTACCTATTTTATAATACATACATAATGTCACACCTCTTTCCCGTAGGGGTTGGCAGAGATCACATCCTTCCACTTGCTACGATCTTGGCACACACTTTTAGCTTCATTCAAACTCATTAACCTTCTCATACACGTCCGTCTGTTTAGGGTACTTTTGACTTTTGCCCTTTCTCCAAAATTTTCTAGATTTGGTCATGGAAGGTCTTACGTGGTCTTCCCCTCCCAACGCTTTCATTTATCATAAATCACTTCATATAATTTAATGTGCTTTATATAAGCAAAGTTCACTCTTAGCCCAGCGACCCCTAGGTAATAAGAGTAACGCGGAAAAAGTCGTGGTCAAAAGCTAGTGGTAAAAAATAGTAGAAATTACTTTATAAGATAGTGTTGATGACTTAGATCTCAGTGCCAATCCAGTGATCTTGTGATTGAAAATGTTGGAACAAGAAATGTAGTAAGAAAAGTCTGGCTAATCTATCAATCCCAGACATAGACCTTGAGTCACTCACGAGAAAATGGGTCACTCTCTAGGGCATGCGCCACGTTTTGGTAATTTTTTACGATTTTTACGATTCACGATTGAAAATAAATTGTCTTGCTTAGAAAATATGAACAGATTCTACATACGTACATAATGTCACGCCTCTTTCCCGTAGAGGTAGGCAGAGATCACATCTTTCCACTTGCACACATCTTGGCACACACTTTTAGCTTCATCTACTCTAAGTAACCTTCCCATACACGCCCGTCGGTTTGTACCCTAAACCAAATACTTGACCTACCCAAACATAATTGAACAGATTCTAATAAAGAATATAGTAAATTTGATGTTACGTTACTTTAAGCTGAGGTACATTCATACTTCGCCGTACTCAGATTTAGTTCCCCTAAGTACGACATATACCTATTTACCTTTTACGTATCAATGATAAAAACTTTAATTTATAATAGCATTGATTAGTTCGTGCATTCAGTAAATGTGCAAAAATTTAATTCTTAATCACGATTGAACAGCTTAAGGGGACGGTGGATGTAGCTGACTTTCAGAAGCTTCGCAAAGCGTCTCTAGAGGGGATTCCAGATGGATTTCGTGTATCGAATGCATATAAAAATTCATCAAATATAATAAATAAACAAATTGGCAAAAACTAACTAAATGATAAATAACGTATGATTAATTTTTTTTCATCGAGTCACAGTTTTTTCAGATAATGATAACGCTGATGATTACATCATCATCTTAAACACCTGAATAATCTCAGTCATTCGTTACAGTAACATCTTAATAAAATATTCTAAAAGAAATTATTTTTAAAAGTTTTTGAATAATAACTACCGAATTAAATTTAAGAAAAAGTAACATGAATATTTTAAAATTACTTTAGCGTCCTATGGTGCTTAAAATTAGGATTAAAAAAGAGAAACATTTCATTTTAAGAGCTTTTTGAAGTACAAACAAGATGAGACAGTTGGGAGCGATGAATGTTGAGTGACTTCAATTAGGGAAGGTCTTAGCTGAAGACCTCTTCTTATTTTGGACGGCTTATATTAGTTGAAGCTTGAGGATAATACTCATTTTATTAATGATCCTTTATAAATAAATATTTTCTGACAATTACACCAATTATTTAGTTCCAAGGTAAGTATCATTAAGTACTTGTGTTATGGGTACTAAACAACGGATAAAAATACTTAAACACTTTTTTTTTGTAAACACATACTAAATATTTACATAGGAACCATATAAGGACCAGAACAAATATTCATGTTCATGCACACAAAGATTTTTCCTGTGTGGGAATCGAACCCACGATCTCTGGAGTGAAGTGTGGTTTATAATTTTCAATACTTCTGAAGAATGGAGTTGGAAGTCTAGTTTATGATAACAATTAATCTATATTGGAACTATTAGCGGTCTTCTTTTCATCATAAAAAAAACCTTATTTATATTTTGAACACTTTGAACGCCATCTGTGTTATATTCAATGGAGTAGTAACTGTTTATCATCCATTCGGCGTTCATAATATTTATCAATGAACTCGAAGCTCGATACAACTCTTGTATATTAATAGTAGATAAATTTTATTATTGCTAAGGAATTTTGTATTTTAACTGAGTATTATCATAATATAAACACATGCACACAAACATACACATAATTATATACATCAATCAATGAAAAATAAATCTTTAACTGTTTTTTAATTACGTACAATACGGTCAAGAAGACTTTAAAGAACCTTAGCGCCTTATCGGTATTTGGTTCTCCGAGCTATGTTCCCCTCCTACTGCCACTTCAGCTTGCATACTCGCCTTGCTATGTCAGCCACTCCAGTACTCATGAAAACCATTTATAAAGGTAATTTATAATTATACATAGATCTATTTTTCTACTCTGTTTAAATTGGGACTATTTCAGCTATGCGAGATTTCCAAGGATATATTTATTTCAATATTGAAATGTTTTACCGATACACATTTAGGTAAAATAACTTTGCACAATTTTAATCACAACATGTAACATAAGTGCCAGTATTACGAGCTGTTCGACCTCATTTATGACACATTTTAGCCAGATTTGACGCGACCATTTGCATAATTACTGATGCATTTATGAATAGGCCATCGATTTGATTTTGCTTATCACTATTTTATATTTTGGGCTAAGTGCTGACGACAACGTGGAGTCGGGGCAATGTTATTTAATCAAATCCGCGTAACTAGCATTGGATAATTTCGCATATCTGAAAAAAATTGCTAATTTAAGTTTATGCTTGTAATTGTCGCAGAGCCGAAATTATGTACTTTCAAAAAAATCTTTTTACAACAAGAGTTAGAACATATAACTAACTATACTATGTATTGAGTTGGGTCTAGTATAAAGTAAACTTCAAATATTCTTCCAGCAATTACACGATTTATTGCGAAAACACCTAATTTATCGTTAAAAAATAACATCGCACTACACTTTTTACCGTAGTACTGTTCTAACTTGTATCCTTGTTCGATTCTCAACTGAGACTGCCTCTGCTTGATCAGTCAATCGCTTAGCATGACTCGCTCCGTCGTCCCACTACTACATCGTAGTCTCATGTGATTGGTCGACGTTTCCGATTGGATCTTGAGAATATGGTGAAATTACGGAAACGGAAATAGTATTTCTAATATTTTTGTACAAACAGAATAAAATGTAGAATTAATCAATGATGCATTGTAAAATGAAGTATAATATTTTGAATATGTCGAATAGTGCATATGATGAAGTAGTATATTAATAAGTACCTAACATATTATGTGTAAATATGAGCACAAAATTAGTTGAAATAAGAAATTTATTAAGTTTTTTATCTTCACCTGTAAAACTAGATCTATTGCAGATACGCGGACTTTACGTATGGTAGTTTCGCGTATTTGCACTATCCCCGATGATATAGAATCATCACGCTAGGCAGGCGGGTTGGTGATCGTAGTACAAGACAGTGCGCAGGATGACGCTGCTGCTCATCACCCGGTAGATTTCTCTTCATCGACTCTTACGTCTTCCCGCGAGATGATAGAGGGTGGCACTAATATAGGCCGGTACCACACGGTATCAAATTATTTATGAGTATGAAAACCCTACCCGGATATACGGACATTCGTAATGTTAATAATAATAAAGTGCAGTGTTTCCAAATAACTAGATTCATGATTGGACTCACAGGTAAAAAAATACCTAATATACAGCCTAAATTATTGTTTAAGACACAAAGTTTAATAGTTCTTTGTGAATCAGTTTTTACTCATCTTCAGGTGAAGGCCTTATTCATCTTTTGAAGCGCTTTTGTGTAAATGAATACTAATTGTTTTTTCATTGGTACTAACCACAATAGAAAGCCTATTTTATCTAGTTAATGAATTTAATAATTATTATTATAATAATCAAATTATTATGAGTATAAAAATCCTACCTGGATGTACGGACATTCGTAATGTTAATTCACCTTTATTTACATATACATTAAACTCTCACAAACATTACAGCAGAACAGAGTTAATTCCTCGCCAACAAAAAATTAAGATAAATCTTTCTGCCTACACACGATTTGATTCATTTTATAACGCCGGTGATGTCCGGGATATAAGCCTCTGCTTGGACACGTTTAATGGGCAGAGCGAACCATGGACACAGGTGTGGACTTCCAGGTTGGTATATAGTAATTTATTGTCACTGATTATGAGCGCCCTTTTGTTGTAGAATGATTATCATAATTTTTTCTTGCTTTTTTACAAAATGTCCTATTCTACACCATGTTGTGCTATACCTATCCTTGTTTTTATTGACATGACTCCTCTTGGACTAAAAGAGATCTCTTATAAAAGTAAGCTTGATTTTGAGGTGGATCCTATAGAGATGTATAGGGATCTTATCAAGGTGTATAGGGAGCCTATGAAGATGTATAGGAATCCTATCTAGGTGTATAGGGATCCTATCAAGGTGTACAGGGATCCTATCAAGACCTAAGGAGCCCAAGCCAATCTCACCTGCTAGTAGTGCACCTGCCGACCAACGGACGAGGCTCTGGCGAACATAACAGTGCCGTAAGCGGCAATAGGCTTGCGTGGGTCTATATAATTGGCGAAGTGTGGGCGATAATATGCCTCTACCTACCTCTTCGTGGAAACAGGTGTGAACGTTTGTATGTGTATGTATGTTGATTTTGAACATGTTTTTTTAATTCAATGTTTTGTATATATTTTATTGGGTCTGACGCAGAATGTGCACTTCGCAAAATGGAACAAAACACGTCTATTTATAAAATTGTACGAGAAATAAATGTAAGTTATAAAAGAGGCACTGCTTTCACTTGGTTATAAAAAAACCTACCGGGCTCTTTATAGGTTTTTAGAGCAGGGGACATTTTGCGAAGTGCACTTTCTGGGTCAGACCAATTTTATTGTGTGCAATAAACATTTCAGTTGTTAGTTAATTGCAAAGAACCGACGCTTTGGTAAAGGCCTCAGGATCAGGAGCCCTACTCTAATTTAACGAAAACGAAACTTCGTTATACCCATCCCTGTCACTCGATAATAATATACCTTAAGAGTGAAAGAGATAGAAATAACTGTAGGCGTGCAGGTTCGGTGCAGACAACCTGAAATCGGTAACATTGGAAGCTAATGGGGGGAGGCCTATGTTCAGCAATGCACTTTCCTGGGCTAGTTTTTAATAATACAAATATACTAATATACATTATTATTCGTTAAGGCTTTGGTTGGAGGCTGTCCTCTACTACGTTTGCCGGCTCGCGGTCGCCATTGAAGAACCATAACGCCCCATCGGTGATCGGTTCTTCGAGCTATGTGCCCCGCCCACTGCCACTTCAGCCTGCAAACTCGCCTCGCTATGTCGGTCACTCCAGTCCTCCTACGGTTTTCCTCATTTCTGATTCGATCACGTAGGTGGTGATCTGGTCAAGGCGGCGGGAAGCCGATGGATGCAGGCGACTCAGGATTTGAAAATTTATTAAAGCTCTTCTTTATACCGTAAATTACACACAAAAAAATCATAAACGCAAAATCTACTAACACTAACATTTCTGCGTGATTTTCATATAAGCCCTGGGTTAATGGTTGAAATAATCTTTATTACCAATTTTATGGCTTTCTGTCGACTTGTAATTTGCGAGATCGTTAACGTTGGCACACATTTAAATATGAATTTATTCTTTCGATTATTACATCCCATACGTTTTTTTAGAGATTTGTGTTACAAGAGGTATAAAAAAGACCTCTTTACTAAGCAGCGTTATTACTTGACTCATGCGTTTTTGTATTGCTGTAAAAGTATTTTCACGCCTTAGAGAGAAATTATAACAATTAAAACAAAAATTAAGGCAATGCCTTCTTTATTTCTCTTAACCGTTCCTCTATCAAGTAAGAATGAATGTGACCTGTCGATACGTCAACATTCACCTTCACACAGAGCCTGAAAATCATGCTCGAATCAAATGCTTGCATTTGGAATGATTGTTAGAGAATGTTATGATGTAAGAGCGTAATAAAACCACAAAAATATAATGTTTTCATATTTTATTAAATATTCAATCTCAATCATACCACTCACTGCCATACAACTTGGTCCTTCGTACAATCTCTCATATTATTCACTCATTATATTATTTACTTTAAATATTTATAGTTCTGTTATTATATTTATAATTATATACATTTTTACAATTTTTAAAAACAAGTTTACAATAAAATCTGCTATAATTATATAGAATTGTAATATTTGAGTTAAAATTCATCTATTTTCATTTAACATCTACATTTACTGTTCGATTTGATATAATTTGTAATATAAAACGTTTAATTTTCCATATTTACATGTCTCTTTACATATTTAACTTTAATACAAAAAAATAAATGGAAAGTATTTAACCAATGCAGTGGATTATTATTCTTATAAGCACCAATATTTGCTTGTATATTATCTATTATGAAATACAAATAAAATTATTTACAGATTACAAGATATAAGTAAACTAATAAGTATATTTCACTATCAAGATGGCGTAATCTTAACCACATTAAACATTATTCTGTAATCGTTAACATTTGGACCTACAAGAATATCAAAAAAAAACGATTTTTAAAACTTTTATTCTCCTTCATACAATAATATGTATCTACATAAATTACTAGGGTGTTTAGGACTCCTGCCAAGATCTGAGGAGCCCAAGCCAACCTTACGACACTGATGCTGCTGATGATAAATATTTTGAAATGAGAAATTGTTCATGTTACTGTATTTCAAATACAGCAACCGACTCGTGCGGACTGTAAGTAGCGGCTAACCCCGACAACTAGTCGGGATTCGGACAAGCTAATCACATGCATTTGCGTTGTCTATTGAATACATATATCTGTGGTAGACCTTGAATGAGTGACCGTTGGCCTCCACCAACCCGTACTGGGTCCGCGTGGTGAAGTTTGATCTGAATCACACTCACCTTGATTTGAGGATATCCATGCTCAGTATCCCTACCGTGCTCAGTCTACTACTGAGATAATGAGTAGCAGTAATACTGGTCCGAATAAGATCTGAATAGCAACTCTCGCTAATCAAAAAAATATTTTATGAATAATTTTTTTTAGATAATTTGGAACAGAAACTTTGGGCTCAAGATTATTCCAATTCCGTAAGCCCTGTGATAAGTAAAAAGGAACTAGTGGGAAAACATAATTTCATACATCTAGTTATTAAAGGAACAAAATTGAGTAGACTTTGCCACAAGATTCCTTTGCATTGCATGAATTGAGTGCTTTCAAATCTTTTTATAATTCGACAACTGTCCAATAGAGAAAACCAAACACCAAATCGAATATGTTATCGTAGTTGTGGCAAAAAAATCTTAAAATCTCGTTCTATTATAGAATTGACAAAATGTCATTGACATCTTTTGAGAATGCTATTATTCTTCAATAATGCTAAATAAAACACATTTTATGTATTAAAAATCGCGTTTTGTTATTGTTTAGTGAGACTTGGTCATAGGGAGACTGACATGAGAGCCTTTTAGAAACGCACACAAATTTTAAACCTCAATAAATGAATGCGGATTCACTGGATTTTGTTGATGGTAGTTTACCTACGTATCTATGTCTGTAAGTGAATTCTAATTCGTGAGATATGTTTTATTTTGTTTTAATAAAAGATTTACTGATCCTTGCCTAATCAAAATAGTATGCACTAACTCATAGTTTGTCCACAGTTACACACCTAACCAGAATGAACTTACTCATGAATAAAGTAAGTCCTTGGGAAAAATACTAAAATGTTTTGGTGAAAAACAGCTAAGAGATTTAACTATTATTATGCAGTTAATAAATGTTTGCTTTCCTATTAAGTTTAATTAAACTTTATAAGAGCTTTTTTATATTATTTAGGTACATTACATCATTATTGTTCTGACAATATAATATTGTTATGTTCTAAGTTATTAATGTTGTTAAATTATACTGATATAAATATTAAGTATAAAACAGATTTAGATTTACATTTTCAATTACAAATCGATTTCACATTCATAATTATATTCGTAACAAATTGCATTTTTTTTTTAACAACCTTATAATCTTCGTCAGTATGAATCGCAATTTAACTATTTGCAAAATAAAAATGATTTCAGAATTTCACATATAAAGTATTTGAATACTTTTTCTAATTATTGTATCGTACTCACACTAAGTAAAAACTTAAATATCGTTTTATAATTTTATATTTGATAATATTTAACGTCAAATATTTATTTATTTTAAATCACTTATGTCTTTTATTTCCACACATGGCTATTGTTCTTTATTTATAAATATATTATTAATTTACACTTGTGTTGCATTTTCGCTTGCGTTTAAAAGAAAGGGTTCTTTCACTTCACATGATCCCCTTTTTTTGGGCTTTGGAGGTGGTTTTGGAACAGTTTTCGTCCTCCCCATCGATCCACTTACCACATTAACACTATACGCCACTCTTAAATCTCTAGGATTCCTTAAAAGTCTCTCATTTTCTGACAGCATAACTTTCAAAGGCCTATGTTCAGAACTCTTTGAGAATCTAGCTTGAGCATTCATAGACATAGCTTGTAAAGTAAGAAGCTGGTTGTGTATATTTGGAGAACTCAAACTGTTTCTAGGAATCGTTGCATGAGGAGTGCCCGGTGCCGGCGAAGGCGCTGGCTCAATTTCTTCAGAAGCATCAAGATAATCGGAACTAATTTTACAAGTTGGACCCAAATCCATTTCACTTTTATTCAGGCTGTAGTAATTACCTCCATAGCTTATGAACTTTGAATTGAAATTATCATAATAAGGTATTACTCCGTTCAACGTGGAAAATACCTGGGTTCGTGCACTGCTGTCTGTGAGATTAACTTTTGGTCGTCTTGGTAACGTGACATATCCTCCTTTGGTGTTGATCAAAGGAATTGAACCTTGGAAGTTTTGAGATTGTAGTTTAGAGTATGCGTTAGACAAAGGTGAAACTCCGTAGCTTGGTGACTTTAATGGACTATTAACATTTGGATGACTAAGTCTTTCTTGTCCTGAAGTACTACCGCCAGCTGGAGAAATCTGAGAGCTTCCTCGTAGTGGAAATGAAAGGAGGTCTGGTGGATAAGCTTGATGGTCCTGACTAAGCCGATCCATTAGAAGGGTTTCTTGGGATATCTTGGGCAGGTCCACTCTTTGGTGAGCGACGTCATCTGAAGGTGCTGTCAACAAGAAATATAAAGTCAGATTACTATTAGTATATTGATTTTTTATCTACACTATGTGGAATCCAATTATATTTTCTAAAGAATATATTACTTCTAAATTTAAGGATAATGCAATCTGTATTGCCTTTTGTATTATTTCACGATATCTGTTTTAATAAATTAGTAGTCATGTTCCATTTCCATTTCCATTGATTCATTAATTAATAATAAAGTAATTGATTTTGTGTTTAGGTCTGCAATATGTTATACAATTTTACATTTGAGAAATCATGCTATTTTCATTACATAATTAGTATAATTATCTCCATAAATTGCAATAACAGCATATTTATCTCGATTCATCAATTAACAAAATACAAATTATTTTACTGCTAAACCCGCAATGTATTGTGCAATATTGTATTCAATAGATTTTTATTGAAACATGCCTGAACTCAAGGATAATAAAAGCTGCAATGTCTGATATCTAATTAGTTTATACAATCAATTGCAAATATTTTCATTGGCTTATGAATTAGTAAAAGACTTATTATTTTGGTAAGAACGCCGCAGTGTATAGTGCAATTTTGTATTCAATAGATTTTTATAGAAAAACGCCTGAATTGAAGTTTACAGGCAGATAGAAATTTCAAATGGTTGTAAGTATTTTTATTGATTCATAAAGTCATAACGGTTTGATAGTGCTCGTTTTCACAATATAATGTGCAATTTCGCGTTCAATAGATCTTCATTGAAATATGCCAAGGCATTAGAACTAAACCACCTGAAATTTGCTGACGCCGTTAAACTTAGTTGGTTTCTACCAAGAATTGTAATTTGTCTCTTTGTCAACTGGAAATTTGGCACGGAAACGTTATTTGTGGGCCCAATCAAGACTTGGCACAAACACTTAAGTATATTAAATTTCATATCACTTATTCAAAGTTGCAAGTCTTGCTACAATATAAGGGCAGGTGTATGAGAATAGTTGAGGTTAATTAAAACTAATCAGGTAATAAGGAAGCGCTTATAGCTAGATGATACTAGGGTACTGAAGTCGAGAAGAGCTCACAGGAGTCAGCTCATGGACAGCAAATCCCAATTACTAATATGGTACACCTTAAAGCAAGTTGGAAACCCTCCTTGGCGGTTTGAAAACTCAACAGCAGTACGCAACATAACTGCTTCCGCAAATTTTTGTATGGGTCCTCGTGGTGGAAAACCTTTTTTTAGTTTTGGCGAGGAGGTCTGTGCCTAATTTTGGGCAACAATAAGTATTCAAGCGCCAAATGACCGACAAAGAATAGACAGAACAACTACGAAAACGATTTACGAAAATTTACGATAGCGTTCAACATTTAGACTAGTTGCTGTTGATACAATTCTGCTCTTGCAATGTTTAGCCCATCTCAATGCAGTCGTATTTTATAATGATCTGCAACAAGACTGTCGGCTATATCCATAAATTCATTGTGAAAAATTACTTGCTCCATTGCCCGGAGTTCACGTTCCTTGAGAATTATTACCGTTGATAAACACTGAACGTTATTTCCAGCACTTGGCAAAGTTTCAAAGCTAGATCTTATTCTAATGCACTTGTTTGCATCTGCTTTACAAGAGGAAACTTAATATTCACTTTGTAAACCTAATTTGATGTAAGGAATATTTCCTTGAAACGTCGTATTCAAGTTTGCAGACGATTTGAAGCATCTGAAGAAAATGTGATATATTCTGTTGAAGAAGCCTTTATTTAAAGGACGATCAATATCATGCCAATAGCAGACCTTAAGAACTTTTGATTTGTAATTAGCAGACCAGAATCACCTCGACCAGATCGACAAATATGGTTTATGATTCGAAACACAGGCCGACTCTTTAATCATATGCTACCATCGGCCGCCACAGGTCAAACGGCATAGATTTTTCTAACTAAATCTAATGGACTTTAACAACTACCACATTAGCCGGTACCAACCTTTATTTAACATGCCTTCTGAAACTCACCTTGCTCTCAATGTCAATCTGTCAACTTTTTAAAGTTTGGTGACCGTTTCCGATCACCTAATCTAGCGGACTCACGAACGCTTTTACACGTGTTATATTCATACACATTTATCCATCAAAGTTACATAAAACCTATTTTATCAACACCAATAATGGCCTGATTTATTCAATTTGCCATTTCAAAGTGAGTCAACACATTTGTACCCTTTTCCGCGCCGCTGAACAAATCACATTATAATCATATTAGGATTTAAAAGGCACTACGTTCCTTGAAGGGGCATTAGCGATGACAACCTTACTTAACGACAGGGACATAACAATATCAAAAAGTATGACATACAAGTCGTTCCTCGTGTGTTAAATAGACAATATTATGATAGGCCTGAGCGTGTCATACATAGATTTATTTTTGACAGATTAATTTTATGTTTACTGAGCCTAAGTCAGCGCAGACAGAGAGGAGCGCAGCGGAGAGGATTTTTATAACGCATTCGATATCAACTTTATAATTCCAGTTTCATTAAGTACACACATACTTGAACCTGACAAAAATGCTGGCGCGTCCTTGAAGATACGCGGGAGTCCCTTTGTAATTAATTGTAATAATTTTAAAGTTGATTATCGAGTGAGTTTAAAAAATCCTCTCCGCTGCGCTCTCCTCTGTCTGCGCTGAGCCTTAGGAAACTTTTACATATGCTAGCTTATAGGTTAGCTTATTTTATGGAACAAGAATAAACCTTAAATATGCACACAAATATTGTGTGGGAGTCAGTGGAGCGGAGTACAGATACTGACCTCCACGTAATATCGATATTTTCTTATATAAACGAAGAATCAGCTAGTTATTGCCGGTGGCAAGCGTGTGGTTCTGGTGTGAGATTCAGGCATCTTTGAAGAAGATGCGAATTCCACGCGCTAACAATTTTGGGTTAGCTTACTATAGATAGAAAATTAAAACAATTAATGCAGTAGTTAACTTACCTAAAATAGATTCGCTGTCCAACAAAGTTTTGTTCAGTTCTGACATTTCTGTCGCTTTGTTTGTAAAGGACGGTGGTGCTTCTAATTTTCTTGGGGGTTTCGTTATGGGATTCACTTCTGGTTTGAAGTCTTTTTCTATCTCAGATGCCACAGATCCATCAATCAGAACATCCCCGTTTGATGAGCGTGTATCAGTTTTAATCAGTCTTTTAGTTTCGTTGTTCTGTGTGGTGTGGTAGCACACAGCCAACGCTGCTCCAAATATTATAACTAAAGCTATCAAACATCCTATTAATATTGCAAAAGAATCTGCATCCATTCCAGCTATCATACCAGATCCAGAAAATTTGGACAAAACTAACATTAAAGTTTTCTCATCGCGACCTCCAGGGTTTTCGGACACGCAAGTATAGTTTCCTCTATCGCCATATCTAGCGTGGAGTATAGTCAAATTGACCCATCTTATTAAATCTATTGTGTTCTCTGTAATGACATATCTTATTTCACCAAACGCTCTTGGTTCAATAGACTTCCCGTTGAATCGCCACATAACTTCGGGCGTAGGGTTCCCGACGACTTTACAACTAAGAGTCACGTTTTCGTCGTAACTTTTGACTGTAGAATCTGGAAGCGGCTCGAGTATAGTAGGCCGACAGGCAAAGTTTGTCGAATCTAATTCGTTCCAAAGTTTGTCTCGGACAGTCGCCGGCTCCGCGCACGAGGTGGGTGGCGTATATAAATTGTGACTGATCACCCAATCCCTAAACGTCTGCAGGTTACAGTCGCAGCGCCACGGATTGTTGTGCAAATCCAACCCGGACAAATTTTTCAACGCTGTCAAAGTTTCCGGTTTCATATGACTTAAACTGTTGCCGTCGAATCGAATGATCTTCAGCTGGGGCAAGTTGACAAACACCTTAGTTCCGATTCTCAATATTCTATTATTGCTGACCTCTACTTTTTGTAGGAATTTCAAGTTTCTAAAGACACCATCTTCTAACTTCTCGATGAAGTTATTGCTCAAGTTTATTAATCTTAGTTTTTCGGTGCCTTTGAAAGTGTCAGGATGGAGGTATCGTATTCGGTTTTTCGACATATCTAGTTCGATCATGATTGCTAATGTAATAAAAGCAGATTTATGGACAGTTTCGATGTTGCAATCTCTGAGAAATAGTTTCTTTAGATTACTAAGACCTACTTTTTTGAATGCTTCCTGATGAAGTTGTAGTAGATTATTGTTGGATAGGTCTAATATTTGTATGTCACTACTTAGGTTTGCTGGTATGCTTTTTAGACTAGAGTTTGAGCAAATAGCTGCTTTATTTCCGGACTGCCAGCGGCAGTCACAAGGCCTTTGACATTCTGTAGTGAAATCTGCGTATGTCGTTGCCAGGAGAGCGAAAGGTATAAAAACAAATCTCATCCATGTTTTCCAGTGTTTGTCATCCATTTTGATATCGTAGTTGTCATTTCCTTGGCTTGAAGCATTCCTGTTCGATACGCGCCGAACGCATTGGTGTTCTGAAACAAAGAAGAAAATGCAATTTAATAAGACTATTTTTATAAAGAACAAAATTTCATCACTCTTACTCAGAATATATTAATTTTGTACATTTGTAAGTTTGGTTGATTCTTTTCTTATACTTATATTATTTTTCTGTATCCTTTCTATCTCTTATTTTTATATTAATAAGTTTTTAGTTACTCTTGAATCATAACCTGACGCCGCAAAGGTAAGGTATATCAAAAGAAAATTCATAACCTTGCACACTACAAATCTCTGTTATGTCAAGAAGGTGTACAAGATGCAAGAGACAGCGAGTGCAATATATTTTCGCACACATATATAATTCTAAAAATGTTTCTACTATCTTTAGTTTTAAATGAATGATTTTAAAGAAGAAATATAGGGGTGCATCTTGGTGCAGCCTCGAGGTAATACTTTCTAATTGTACATAGTGCACCTGCTGAACAACGAATGAGGTGCTGGCGAACATAAAAATTTCCGATAAGCGGCAATAGGTTCGTGAGACCACCGATTACGTGAGACCAACAATATAATTGGCGAAGTGAGGGCATAATATGCCACTGCTTACCCCTTCGGGGAAACAGGCGTGATATTATGTGTGTATGTTGTCCATAGTATTAAAATGGACACCACTCTCAGGAGTGTACCAAGTTCTAATATACTTGATAACAATTTAAAATAGTTTGGAAGCTTTTAATATTCTAGCAATAAATAAAATATTTCAATCAATGGTATTTCACAACAAATTTGTACTTTTATCTGCTTAGTTCAAGGGTGCCTGACAGGGTCGCCATGCAATAGTGGGACTGGGAACGTAACAGCTGTTTAATGGCTAAACGTATACTAATCCAATTAGAAGATAAGTTTTATGAAGGGTAGCGCAATTAATTACACATTTTTGAATATTAAAACGCATTAAGAGCGGTTTCCCTCTATCTGGCCGAATTTCATTGCTCCGAATTGCACTTGGCATATTTTTATTTAATGTAATATATTTAACGCATAAAAATTGTTTGGTCGAATGTTTATTTAGCTGAATTAACAATGGCGTACTTGTAAGAATTAAAAAAATATTTAGCTGAAGCTTCTTTCCAAATTTTTATTTGGCATATTTTCGTCTAGCATCACGTTTATTTTGTCGTAGCAGGAGCATACTATGAAGATGGTATAATTTTATTAAGTCGAACTATTATTTGATAGAATTTCACTTGGAATAAATTTAAATAGCATATTGCTCTTTAAAATAGTATTCCTTTACAACTCTATATTAAATTAAAAATAGATTAAAAGTTATTATTTTACTACAAAACTGTCGTGGGAGGACCGATTCACTGCAAAACCGACTCCACGTAGTCTTGTCTGTTCTACACTTGTTTTTCAGATGTAAAACTATCAAATGACCGTCTGCCGCTGTAAGTGATGCGGAAGGGTGTGTCAGACTTTTACTGAATAAAAACCATCCATGTTCCTTCTTGAGCCTGCAACACGTAGGCCGCGGTAATCCTTTCGAACAGTCCCGCAATCCCGGAAGGCTTGGCCCCCTTCTCAGGGGCCCCTCAGTGTGCTGACACCTCTTTGAAGCGCGCGTGAAACACGAACGCGCCGTTCAACGCGGCGTAGGCGGACGGGCTGGGAGTAACCCGAGCCGGGTTTTAATGGGACCCATTACTCACCGCCTTCAAGCCAGCGCCTACGGTGGCTTTGAACCGTGACGAGAAGCACTCTGCCTCTCTCGTTCCGCCGCCTCCTTTGCTAGCATGACTGCTTCGCAAAAGGAGGCGACAGCATTCAATTCCTCTTGCTTGCAATTGCTCCGGACCGTGGTCTCCACCAGGGCCGAACGCGAGAGGTCGCCGCAGCCGATTGCCGCTACGAGGACATATCGGTGCTCCGCCCAAGCGGGGCAGACTGCGGTGGTGTGCTCCACCATGTCTTTCGGCCGATCCTCACAGTGGTGTCACCCGGACGTTTCATCCCCTACCCCTGCCCTACCCCTAGAGTGTAATTCAAGCATGGAGGGGCGTGGCGGCCCGCTATCTGTGATGCAGGTTGATAAGCGAAAACCATCTGCGACGATGAGCTCGCGTAGGAGCGCCGGAGTCTCGCAGCGCCGAAGCCGGTACAGAAACCATGATTGCATGCTTGCTCGCAGCATGCATGCTTGCTTGCATGTTATATGCTCTCTGCATGCATAATATGTATATAGTAGTGTTGCCACAGTGAAGAGAGACAAAAGTCTTTGCTTGATATGTATGATGGTGATGATAACAAACAATTTTTTTTAAATAAAAATAAATAGTTTACGTTAAGCTAATCTCAACTAATTTTAATTTAATGTAAAAAATAATATGCCAATCAACACAATATGTTCGAATGAAAAAAAAATCATAAAACAGCTATCTCCTATATCATGGACCGCGCTATAAGGTAGGCGAGTGAAGTAACGTGCTGAATACGTGAGGACGACGTCTCAGCGCTTTACCGCTATGATACATGTAACAATGAATAACTTTATGCATTTGAGAGTTTGCTTCATGCGCTTTATAGGGAACTATGACTTATATTTAAAGGATATAGGGATAATCTCTGGGTTTCCATTCTTTATAAACAATTTTAACGACAGATGTTTTTAATGACTTCATTCAAATGTTAAGCATCAAGTTATTATTGTGTTATGGAGAAATAAAAGCAGTAGGACAAGATTGTCTGTACCTTAATTTTAAACTACAATTTTAAGTTCCATTGCAAACTATATTCTTTTAACATTTTTAAATATTTTATTTATATTATATTTTTAAATATAAACTTATTATAAAAATATTATAATACATTATTATGAAAATATATCTTGTTTGTAATAAATCGATAAGAACTCTATCTCTTATAACATGGACCGCGCCATAAGGTAGGCGAGTTAAGTAACGTGCTGAATACGTGAGGACGACGTCTCAGCGCTTTACCGCTATGATACATGTAACAATGAATAAACTTATGCATTTGAGAGTTTGCTTCGTGCGCTTTTAAGGGAACTTTAGTCATTTTGAGTCGTTGCGCCGGTTTTCGGAATATTTTAGGGATAGGATAGGGAGATAAGTTCTTTGCAGACCATATTAGCTTGAGTTTTTAACTACCTAATTATTATACAAACACAGTTTTGTATTAATTAAGTAAGTGGTTTTTTGATATTTTTATATAGGAACACATTCAATAACCCAGCCTCAAGTTATTCTAAAAAAAATATAAATAAAAATCAAATTACACGTAAATTTTTTTTTTTTTTTACCTGCGTCGAGTCTATATATTTACACTATCTATTTTTTACGCAATAGTACGCAATTGTCGTTATTTGTAGTAACAAATTTGGCCAGGCATAAAGATGAGTGTTTAAGTTGATAGAATGGATTAGACCGCCTTAGTCCGATAGCAGTAGTAGTAGCATGATTTTTTTATTGGATATAGTCATGCCCTTATTTTATATCGACCGATATGGCGTAATTCTAAATTAAAAGTAAATTCTAAGTTCGTGAATTTGATGACTAAGGACAAATCTTTGTGTGCATGATCATGAATATTTGTTCTCGTCTGAGTGTTTTCCTATGTATATTAGGTATGTATTTACAAAAAAAAAAAGTGTTTATGTACGTTTATCTGTTATTTAGTATCCATAACACAAGTTCTTAATGATACTTATCTTGGAACTAAATAATTGGTGTAAGTGTCAGAAATATTTATTTATTTGTTCTCGTCTGGGTGTTTTCCTATGTATATTCAGTACGTATTTACAATAAAACAAGTGCGAGTTTAACTCGCGTCAAGAGGGTTTCGTACGATGTTACGTATCATGTTTTTTTAAATCTGACCCAAATTTTATTTGTGGTAACTAAAAATTAAATAATATTTCCTAAAATATTGGTCGTAGAATGCTCATTGTGGGCTTATTTTTTTATTAAATATTCAATTCATTTATGATAACCTGGTTTATGTACATAAGAATACTGATCAATTTAGTAAGAAAAGCTGTATACATAACCTAAACACAAGGAATAAGCATAAATTAGTTGTACCTGCCACTAGGCTCCAAAAGATAAACAAATCTTTTAAAGGTCAATGTGTACGATTCTACAATAAAATCCCAAGCAACATACAGCAATTGAGCCTAAATAAATTTAAATTAACCATAAAACACAAGCTGTCTTCAAAGGGATACTATTCTATTAAAGACTATATGGCAGATAAAAATGCTTGGGATTAAACTGCCGTTTCATACAGGCTATTCTAATATGAATGACTTGAAAAAATAAATATTGTTAAGGTTATGTTATATTGCATTGTATAGCTTCACAGACAAATGAAGATTGTAATTCTAGTACCAAACTAATGGACATATTTAAAAGAGCATAGCCTGTGAGTTTCTTGCCAGTTCTTCTTACAGAGCGGTGGCTCGGAACTGGCACTTAGATTCACTTACACTTAATTATTTTTTGTTTTTAAATTGTTTTTTTGCATGTAAGTGAATCTAAGCTTCGTGATTTAGTGTAATATTATTTCGATTGTATTTTTTTTTCATTTGTAATCATGACGTTTTCAAGTACTATGTATAATAGTTTATGAAATAAATAATTTTTTTACTTTACTTTTACTTTACATCTACAAACCGATTTAACAAAACTTAACATTGGAGTTAAAAAATATGTTCTCCCACACATTCCACCTGCAAATGTAAGTTGGTACTTTGTGAGTACCAATTGAGTGATATTGAGTGATTTACCATGTTATTTTAATATCATGGACTTCTTATAGGTTTTCCTATAATCTATAAGGAAAAAACTAATTTCTGTATTTTTTTCAAAATTTTAGGTTCAGTAGTTTCGGAGATAAGGGGGGGAATTGGTCAATTTTCGTCTATTTTCTTGAATAACTTGGAAACTGTTTATTTTAAAATTACAAAAAAATGCATTTAAGATCTTCTCAACAAGACCTTTCATTTGATTTGCCACACGATGCAGTTTTCAGAATTTTTTTTTTAATTTTCCTCTTCCCCCCCAAAAATGACCCCCCATATACAGATTTCATCTGTTCACGTCACACCTCTGTGTTTGGGTTACAGGAATTGATATGTGTCCCAAATTTCAACTTAATCGGTCTAATAGATTCGGAGATAATTGACTGTAAGCGACGGACGGACAGACACACGAGTGATCCTATATAAGATATGTATGTTTATCCGTTATTTAGTATTCTTTCTTAGTAATTATCTTAAAACTAAATAATTGGTATAATTGTCAGAAATCATTATGTAATTTATTGATTCAGGCGTAACTTTGCGGAAATCCATTGTGCAAGTGATGAATTAAAAATATCTTTGTAACAATTCCCGCGCTACTATAATTTTCCAAAAAATCGAGAAATGTTTTGAATAGTTTCTCGATTTTTCGGGAAATTATAGTAGCGCGGGAATTGTTACAAAGATATTTTTAATCCATCACTTGCTTATCATTATGTAATTTATAGTGATAACCGGCGGCTTTCCGTATTTTCGGAACCCAGGGACCCACGAGAAAGAATCTGTATAATTTGTTTAAATTTATATATTGTATCTGACACATCGTTTGGGAGCAGCAGTAGCTCAGTGGCGGCAAAGCCTTTAACTTCAAAGGGTCTTGGGTTCAAATCCTATGAGTTTCGTATTTGTCGCTTGCTCCGTGCCTCGGGAAACTCGTTAGGTCGTAGGTCCCGGCTGTCATGAACATTTATGGCAGTCGTTATTAGAAACTGTGCTTTCTAACATCCTAACAGCTGGTTTAACCATAGAATGATATTTCCCGTTCTGTTACGGAGGCCAGATGGCAGTCGCTCCTTTTGATAGCTGAAATTCATCAAAAGTTGGTTAAATCAGTGAGCAGACTAAGCCCTAAGCACTCTCTATGAGTACAATAGCCACGACGCTTAAAAAAGTATATGGTGGAGAAACATCTATCGGAATGGCAGCTGCTACCGGCGCTTAAGCATTCAAAGGCCTTCATCGGGGAGATAGGGAGCAGCTGGTGTAAGGCCCTCTGCGAAGGTAGCAGGAATCAAGCCAGACTGATAATTGGGGCTCTAACAGGGCATTATGCCACAAACAAAATGCTCCACAGGATGCGACTAGTGCAATCAATCACCGCTATGTCGTAGATGTGGTGACGAAGAGGAGTCTATGGAACACCTGCTGTGTACCTGTGACTCGTTGGCTGCTTGCCGAATGAGTCTCCTGGGGGTGGCCTACCCACAACCAAGGGACTTTGGGCTCCAATCTGCAAAGACTGTCATAAAGATGATGGTAACAATATTTGGAGATTTGGAGTGATAGGCAAGGGGAAGCTTTTGTGCAAAAAGATCCGGCATAAGGGTCAAAGTGCGCCACGGTTAGTCTGTGGCCCCCGCTATAAGATAAGATAAGATAAGCCCTAAGCTTAAGTCTAGAGCAACTGGATTAACTTTAGGATATAATGATGATCGTTTCTGACACGCAGACCTAGGAACTTTTTTAATTATTTATGAAAAAAAAAGTAGTATTTATTTATTTACTTAAGCTTTTTAATACTACATAAACATTTGGAACAATAAAACCACCAAGTCCAATGCTTAACTCATCTTCTTTATGGCATTTAATTTAGTCCTCCACAATTTTTAATAATGTTCACATAGCTAAAAAGAGTTAATTTCTACCTTTCCTTTCAATCTAATGACTGCAAAACACAGGTTTTTGTAGAGTTATCAAATTGTTTAAATATTAAGTGCCTACTTTTTTAATAACTGGCGGGACAAAAAATTTACTTTGATGGTTTTCTTGCCCGTTCTTTTAGGATCAAGCTCCCGCCCGCAGCGAATGAGCGCGTTGGTTTATAAGTTTTTAATTTTAAGAGCTCTATTGAGCCAAACATTAATTAATTATTTTGACTTAGACTTGAATCTGTATCCCTCTTTTCCAAAATATCAACTTTTAGTCCTCCCACCATATTCCCACTAGACAAGCACCCCCGACCGTGTTCCAGAAAACCAAAGTGTCAACAAATAAGTTCCTGTTACAATAATACATAAATAAATACACGCCTGTTTTCCCGAAGGGGTAGGCGAGGCATATTATGTGCCCACGCTTCATCGATTACAATGTTAGTCCCACGTAATAGGGGCGAGCCTATTGCCGCTTACTGGGAACTGTTACATTCGCCAGAGCCTCGTCTGTTGATCGGAAGATGCACCACTTGCAGGTGAGGTTGGCTTGGGCTCCTTTGACGTTGGTAGGGTTCCTATTCCTAAATAAAATATTTTGTATTTTTTTTATTTTTTTTTATTCACCCGTTTACAATTAACATTACAATAATCTTAAATCAAATACATCCAACACAATATTATCAGTTGCAATAAAAATGGAAGAGCTCTCTTGAATATAGCAAGCAATTCAACACTTTATAACAAGTCATTAATCATGAGAAATAAAAAATTCCTACAATGAAAGCGAACTTGAGACGCACTTTTGGAAAATAAGCGTCAAGAGGAGTTTGGCGAAGTGTTTCGTGGCCGCCCGTTGTCATGGCAACAAGCTCTACCGTCGAGTAAAAGTTTTAATAAAACCACACGGTTTTCTTTATACTTTTTACACAACGCCATTAAGCCCAACACTGTTACCATTTGAAAAGTAATTTCCAGATTTCGTAATTTTTTTTATTTAAAATGTTCCTATGCCATGTACGTATTTATGTATGTAGGTTTATTTTATGTTTTTTAAGTAATAGTATTTATTTGTCTATTCAAATATAATTATGTGTTTGTTATTCTTTTTACTCCCCCGGTTTTCTTTTCATTTTAATCACTCTCCATCCTAAGGTTGGCTGGAAGAAATTGCTGTAAGCGATAAGGCCGCCAATTGTATTACTTTTCTTATGCAATTGTTTTCTTGTTTTATTTTAATTTGGTGTAAATCTCGTTGCCTTTTGGAAGCCTCGTTAGAGTCACCGACAGACTGACTGACAGACCGATAAGAGTGACAGACAGACTGACAAATCTTGAGAAAAACCACAACAGACGAATAACTGATAAACCTTGACAAATTCTGACAAAGAACCCATTTGCTTTTATTTCTTTATTATTGTACAGCTCATATCTCTTTCATTGTTGTTAAAAAAATATATCGAATTTCAATTTTGTGTCTGAATAGTAGAGTAAAATTGGGGGACCTGGATCAAGGAGATCCAGGTCACCCCAATTTCACTATTCATTTCATCAATATTCAAATATTAACTCATACTTTCAACTTACTATTAGTTTCATTTATAATATTAATTCACAATATCAGTTCAAAGTGTTGTCTATTCATGTAAAATATTATTAAGTAACTGAGTACTAATCGCTATCTGTGTTTGTTTTATATTCTAGATCATAACCTAACACTGAATACTAAAGGGACATACGATATCTTCATTATAAATAATTATGTACTTCGTGAGTCTGAATGAGCATTGCAGCTTCATATTACATTTATGTTTCCATGTAGGTACAATTATGATGAAGATGATGTTATAAAGTTTTTAAACCGGTTTTAAGATTTAGATAAATTAAATAAAACGCTTTCCAATGAATTAGTAGTTATGATTTATTTCAGATTCATATAATACAAATAAGTATACGAGTAAGTAAATTAAATGAATAGGTACACTTTATTCTTGTTCTACAGCGACTGGTAAAAAGTATTGTTCAAGTAATGCAGCATATCTTTTACTCTCAAGTAAATGCTGTCAGTGTAAACGTTCTTCACACTGTGCTGAAAACATATTTCAGCACTGCACTGACATACGGACTTTTCAATGCTTTCAAATTGATTTGCATTATAGACCTCAATCCGAATTACTTTACTGCCGGCTGACACAGTTTTGTAAAAACTTAACAACTGTTTGTTATCATCATTGTTTGCTCGTTCCTCCTCATCCAAGTAATTAACGACATTTTCAACTATGTCGGGATTTATCATTAATGGAGGGGATATCGGTGAGTAAGCCCAGCTCGGTAACTGAAATAGAAAAAATAATCTTGTAATTTTAATTATAAGTTATTAAAACAAATACCTAAATTATTAAATTGAATAAACTTACCGACATTGTAGTTTTAACAGGAGCACATCCGAGGTAATGGAGAAATTAAATGATGTTTTATTGCTCACGATTTTATATATAACTACTTACTATGTTTTAATTTGATATTGAAATAAAATAGCGAAACATGAGATCAGACCATATTTGTTTAACCTTCTTACTGATTTTAATAATTTTTAGCATTAATTAATAATATTTAAATTATAAAAAAATCCAGAGGAAGCTATATGTATGTATCTCTAGCACAGCAGGTATACCGTTAAACTAACCAAATACAATTTAATAATTTATAACATAAATTAATAATATTAAAATGTACAAGCAAATCCATAGGAACTAATATGTACGTATTAATAGCATTTAGGGTCTGTTTACATCGTACAGAATGTAACATCGTGTGCATACATTTAATAGAAAAAGTATATGATTTATTTACAATGTGAGTGTCAGTGTATGATCACCTTAATGAAACCAAACTTATTTGGATAAAATGCTGACAGTGTTCTGCGATCATTGATTCTAAAGATGTGATTAACTATATTGATTATGGTCTCGGAATATTTGTATGTTCGTTGTTGTTAAATATGTGTAAGTAAATGTATGTTTAGCATTTTTAAGACAAGCGAAGTCGTGGTATTTGTGTAGTATAATTCTAAGTCATATTTAACAAACCTTAAATGATAAGCAATTAGGTAGTATATTTTGTTTACAAATGTAAATAGGATATCTTGTTTTGCTTAGTTATTATATTCTTACACGTGGACTTTACATATTTGGAGGAACATCGTCTGGATTTTGCTCTATATAAAGTGCAAGAATCTTAGGCAAATCACAAACTGCTCTCTACGAGGGAAAGAATCAACACCTACATACCTGCTACGCTTCAACCAGAAAAAATGTAAGTTAACTTTAATTATTTTATTAAATAATAATGTGTACATACTATTTAGTATTTAGTCAAACTGTAAATTGTATGCAGCGTGTATGCATTCTGTTTCAATAAACAGAATAACACTACGACTAAAAATTATTGTCCCTACTTATTCAATATGGACTTAATCCTAACTAATATTATAAATGTCGAGTGAGTTTGATTGTAGTACAAACTTTGTATGTACAAATAAAATTAATATTGAATTTGATTTAGCTATTAGCGAAAATTCTAATGAGCAAATTATATTTTCCTTGTATTGTTATAATATGACATTATATTTTTTTTTTTGAGGTTTCTCTAGATTAACTTTGCGAGTCCGTCCATAACTTATTTGCTATCATTTTTAATAATATTTTTAATATATTGTTTTAGGTCCAAGTCAATGCCTCAATTGTTCTCATCTGGAGAAGAATCAGATACCGAGCAGCAGCCGATGCAACAGAAAACGACATCAACACCTCGGGTTGAGAAATCTGCTGCATACAAGCGTTCCAAAGCATCTGTCGGATGTGGATCTAAGCCTCGCGGATCGAAGAAGCCTCGGATAAATCCGGTGTCGTTGGCTGATAATAAGTTAACGGCACGAGACCTGTTCGGCAGTGACAGCGAAGAGGACGATTCACCGAAGCCGTCCACATCAGCCGGTAAAACACCGCCTCTTTATTCTTACTTCACTAAGAAAGTTGAGAAAGGCTATGCTCGTAAAATAAGTGAAACGAAACAAGGACCGTACTACGTGGAATTAAAGGTGTATAATTGTGATGAGATCGCAAATGTACCACCGGTAAATAGATGGCGTCACTCAATCGTTACAATTAAAACTAAAACTAATACGGATACAGAGATGTGGCGCCATCTAAAAGCATTTACGTCCTCAGTTGATAAAGACTTTAAGAACTGTCCAGTGACGTTAATTAATTCTTATTATTAAGTTTTTTTATTTGTGCTTAATTTTTTATTATGTTAGTATAATGGTGCTTCCTCACCGCGAGCATTTGCGTGTAATGTAACGTTCCAGATTCAAACAATCAAAGACAATAGAGTCTCAAATTGCGCACTTTTATGTTACATTACAGGTGCAGGTATAGGAATGCTCGCGGTGAGGCGGCACCTTTATCCTAGTAATTTTCTATAACCTTCTTTACTTATTTTTTTACTATATCGTTTTTTTAGTTTAGTATTGTTTAATTTGTCTGTATGCTACTGTATGTAATGTAATCCTAATGATTTCGTGTAACAAATGTGTTGTCTATTTAATAAAAAAATATGCAAATATTCTACTTATATCGTACGTTTTTATTTCACAGTTGTACAGTCCAGAGAACACAGAACACCATTCACAAGATCATGTGGTACAAATATGACTTGTATGCTATGTAAAACTGAAATACCACGAAATCAGTATGCATATCATATGAGAACTAATATACACAAGACTAATAGTTTATTGAGAACTGAATTCAAAAATATTTTTATTGTAGCAACAGCATTTAAAAATAGAATCGCAACTTATCGTATGAACTTAGCTCAGGATGACGAGCACCTCACTTCTGAGGCGATCCTGAGTAATGTTGATACACATAAGAGTCAGGATAACGAGCACCTCGTCCCTGAGGCGATCCTGAATTCTGTGCTTCCAGATATTAATAAATTAATAACTATGGTACTGAATAAGTATGACTGTATAAAAGTAAATTTTGAGCTTTTTGTTAAGTTTCTTTTACTGAAACCTGACAATGAACAACTAGAACTGAAATCTTTTAACACTAAATATGATATTATCTATAAAAATACTGATTTAAATGACTTCTTTTCGAATAAAATACATGTATTGATGCGGAAAATGTCTGAATTTGAACACATACAGTCAGGTTGGACATATCTTTCGCTAAGTCATATTGAGATGAATATAAGTAAATATTGCCCCATGAGAGGTGGCACATACATTAAGTTGCCCCCCAGTAATAAAAAATACTAAAAGTTGTTTGAATTTACATAATAATGATGAATGTTGTTTTTTATGGTGCGTCGTAGCCGCATTATTTCCTCGTACAAGTAATGTGTGCAGAACGACGTCTTATCCTCATTATAGCAAAGTTCTCAATATTCAGGGAATGTCATAACCTCCTTCACATAATGATATTAAACTTTTTGAATTGATAAATCCTACAATAAGCATTACCATATACGGTTTAGACAATAAATGTGCTGTCACCGGACCTTTATATATGACGAATAAGAAAAAAGAAAATCATATTAATTTATTATATATTGAAAGAAATGGTAAAGGACATTACTGTTTAATAAAAGATCTCGTACGATTAGTGCGACGTCAGATTACGCATCATCATGGTAAAGTTTTCCTATGCGATTCATGTTTACAATTTTTTACAAATGAAAATAAATACACATCTCATACTTGTTCTAAAATATTGACTATACTACCGGAAAAACATACTATATTGAAATTTAAACACTATAAAAGACAACTTAAGATTAATTTTATTATTTATGCTGATTTCGAGAGTTTGTTAATACAATGCGATGAAAATAGCTCTAAAAATACTGTGACATTAAAAATGCATCAACCATCAAGTTTCGCATATTACATATGTTGTTTTCATGATAACAAACTTAACAAATTTGTTACGTATAGAGGCGTAGATTGTGTTGAAGTATTTTTAAAACGTTTAGTAAAAGATGCTAAACGAATAAACAAAATTCAACTTCCTAAACGTTATCATCAAATTTTATGTTTATCCTTGTTCTATGTTTAGGTTCATGTAGTAACGAGTATATAAGTGTACGTTAGGTGGGGAATAAGATTAATATGCACTATGCGGTTGATCAAACAACCCGTATCTCTCAATGTTAATAATATTAGATTAAGTGACTCTGTTCACCACATCAGACATAGCGCTTTACTACCAAATACTATTCGCTGTTTAATATGTGGTCCATCAAACTGTGGTAAAACGAATGTTATGATTAGTTTACTGCTGCATGAAAATGGACTCAAATTTAAAAATCTTTATCTTTACTCTAAAACTTCTTTTCAACCAAAATACCGTTTCTTGGTTGAAGTATTGAAAAGGGTGCCACAGATTAACTTTTACGAGTTCAATAATGATAAAGATGTAATTTCTCCGAGTGAAGCTTTAACAAATTCTGTATTTATATTTGATGATGTTGCCTGTGAAAATCAGATAAATATCCGCAATTATTTTTGTATGGGTAGGCATAAACAAATAGATTGTTTCTATTTGTCTCAAACCTATTCTAAAATACCAAAGCAATTACTACGCGACAATGCTAATTTTCTTATTATATTCAAACAAGATGATGTGAATTTAAAGCATATTTATGAGGAGCATGTCAGTTCTGATTTACAATGGAAAGAGTTCAAAAATATTTGTCAAACTGTTTGGAGTAAACCTTATAATTTCCTACTTATAAATAAAGAATCGTCAATAAATAAAGGAAGATACAGACAGAATTTTGATATGTTTTTTAATTTTGACTGACTGTTTATACAAACATATAAGTAATTAATAACACAAAATCAAATCAGTATAACTTGTTCTTTAGGTGAATGCAGTTCTTATCATCGGTAAAACATGGAAAAAAATATTAAAATAGAATTAATGAAGTCTGTAGACTCTATAAAGAACAAAATAAAACAAATGAAGAACCAGGAACACTCAATGAACTTGTCATTCGATAAAATGCTAAAACCTGTCACAGATCCTCTTAAAACTCTAGTTGATTCGAATATAACTATGGAAAAAATTAAACGTTTAGAAAATACAAAATTCACTGATTCTACAGATATTGAATTGGATGACATTAATACTAGCTCATCTACAAAGTTTGAGGACTGCTACGATCCAAAACTAAAGTCTACACCAGTACTTAAAAAGTCTCCTACAAAAGAAATATTAGATGATTTAGAAATGTCACTAGCGGGTCGTGATATCCATGATATTTATGACGGTGTAAATATACCGTTTGGAATAAGAAGTGTAAACAAAACATTGTTAATGGGTAATTATATAGTCTCATTTTCTAAAATCGATAGTTTGAATGACGACAGTGTCATTTTAATTAAAGTTGGTGACAAATCCTATAATTTAACCCCTGGCTTGAAGGAACTTTTACTTCGAAGAAAGCCTGATTTAAAATTAATATCGAGCAAAGATAGACTTGTCTACAAAGACATGCTGCATTATACAAATGCTCATAAGAGAGATTTTAATCCTGATGGACAAATAAGAGGCGATAAGGGAAGAAAATATCGTGAAGTAATCAAACCATTATTTTCCGAATCATTAAATGAAAATTTTCATACTGGAGGAAGCTTACCAACTCTAAAGAAATACAAAAATAACACTGACTTGGTATATTGGGATGACCCTAACGAACTCGTTGAGAGATTGAAACTATTAGTTGCTTCCAGAGATGCTGGCAACACAAATCATGATAATGAAATATTGTCGATCGTTGAAGAATTGAAAGAAGCTGACATAATTAAAGAATAAATACTCACCACCATAAAATTTACATTCAGTATTTTAGACAGATTCAAAACGAATGCACTAAATTTGTGAATATGAGTAAAACTGACGTGGTAAACGAAATTCATAAAAATGCGAGGGTGAACTTTCCACGCAGATGTGTTATCATGAAAGATATAGATGACCTATGGCAAGCAGACTTAATCGATATGCAATCAATTTCAAAGCAAAATAAAAATTACAGATTTATTCTTGCTATTATTGACACATTCTCGAAATATGCTTGGACTTTTCCTCTAAAAAGTAAAACCAAAAATGATGTATGTAACTCTTTTGAGAAATTATTGAATAAAGGGCGTGTTCCTAAAAATCTACAAACGGATAAAGGAACAGAATTTTACAATAATCAATTTCAAAAACTTATGCAAACTTATCACATTAATCATTATTCAACCTTCTCAACAAAAAAGGCTTCAATAGTTGAGCGATTTATCAGGACATTAAAATCGAAAGTCTATAAGGAATTTAGCTTAAGAGGCAGCTACAATTGGATAGACAACATGCTTAATGATGTTATTAACAAATACAATCACACTTATCATAGGACAATTGATGAAGTTCCCGCTAATGTGAATAACATCAACAAAAAACGTATATTAGAGAGATATTTAAGATCGGTAAAAAATCATAATATCAGAAGCAAGTATAAAATTGGTGATTATGTGCGTATCAGTAAGTACAAAGGAACATTTGAAAAAGGTTACACTCCCAACTGGTCTACAGAAATATTTAAAATTCTAAAGATACAAAATACAAATCCTATTACCTACTTAATAGAAGATACAATCAGAGGTCAACCCATTTTAGGTGCATTTTATGAACAAGAGCTTCAAAAGACGAACAATTCTAATTTATATCTGGTTGAGAAAGTTCTTAAAAGAAAAGGAGACACAGTTTTAGTAAAATGGTTAGGTTTGCCTTCTTCTGAAAACAGTTGGATTGATAAATCGAATATTTATTAAGTGTTCTGTCTAAAATGTATCAGTCTTATGATGTGTATTAAAGAGAGTAGTCTTCTCAATTGGATTATAAATCATTTACCATTTGAATTACATTTACCTGGATACAATTATTGTGGGCCTGGCACTAAATTAATTAAAAGGCTGTTAATAAATTAGATGAATATTGTAAACAACACGACATAGCCTATCATAAGTCTTCAAACCTAAAAGATCGTCACAAGGCAGATTTACTTTTATTAAATATGGCTAAAGAACGAGCACTTGCCTCAGATGCAAGCGTTGGGGAAAAACTAGCAGCGCACTTAGTAAGCAGCGCTATGTCAACAAAAATTAAAACTGGATTTGGTCTAAAAAAGGATAGCAAAAAGTGTTCTCCTAAAATTAAAAGTGGAAAAGGGTTAACAAATAAATTTAAAAATGTTATCATCAAAACGAAGAAACATATTAAAAAATTAAAACCAAAATGCAAGAAAGTGGCAATAAAATTAGCTATGGCCGCTGTCAGAGAATTAGCTGATGATTCATCCATTAAACTTCCTCGTGTTATTCCTATACCGAAAACTGGGGGAGTATTGCCTTTGATTCCGATTTTTGCGGGATTATCAGCGGTAGGAGCTTTAGCAGGTGGTGCATCTGGTATTGCCAAAACCATTAATGAATTTAAAATGGCTAAAAAATTATTGACTGAATCGAAGAGACACAATGAAAAGATGGAAGCTCTCTGTATTGGAAAAGGATTACTTCTTAAACTACATAAAGATGGGTTACCCAACCAAGCCGGCTACCCAAACGAGCCTTGACTAATTTAGACATTTTGAAGTATGGAAATAATATTCCCTATTTCAGAGGTGTCTTTATGAGAGATACGCTCCCTAAACACCCTTTTAAAAAAGAATGTGGAGTTATAAATTTAGATAGCTCTAATAATTCTGGTTCTCATTGGGTAGCCTATGTCAAATACAATAATTATATCGAGTATTTTGATAGTTACGGAAATCTTAAGCCTCCAAAGGAATTTATAAAATACTTGGGATCCAAAGTACACTATAATTATGACAATATTCAGGGTGATCACCCTTTTAATTGCGGACACCTTTGCTTAAACTTTTTGAAGAATTTTTGGTACAGTGAAGGAATAAAATAAGCAGCATCTAAGAAAAAGTTTTAGTGTCGAAGCATGTCCACTACGGTTACCATCTCGGGTAATAAATCGGAGTTGACCTCATACTTTCATCCACCACTGCATTTACCAGATCAATACGAGTGTGGTTTGCTATACTTTTCAGTAATAAATTCCAGACCAAATATTTCTAGCATTAACAGCAGTCTGTTTGCGATCAGAATCGAATGTGATCTTGTGAACGGATCGTATTGCAACGGATTACCAACTCATTTTATTCACGAATTTGTGTCTGATACTCATCCAGGTCATCGGTGCATAGAAATACCGCAAAATATTATTTATTTTCCAGTGAACAAAAATATAATTTCTTCGATATCTGTTAGGATTGTAGATCAATTTGGTCACTGTATTAACTTTGGTGAAGAACATATTCAGCTGCGTCTTCATTTAAGAAAAACAAAATGATAATTCATTATAAAAACACTCAAGTCAGTGAAAAACATCTTAGTTCTTCAACAATTGCTAAGGTGCAACGACGTGAGAAAAACGTAAAGAAATTGACTAAAGCAAATAAAGTTTTCCTTAAAGCTCTTGGGTTTAAAGTATGAATATACTACAGATTACTGAATCACCACATTTCGACACTTCGATCGAAAGTTATGAAGTCCATTCTTACAATCCCTACAATACCAGCTTTAGAGAAAACGATGAAATCAGAATTCCCATCCACCAGCAAGACATATACGTGTTACCATCGGCCAGTTCAATTTATATTGAAGGACAAGCAAAGCTGTTCGGTAAAGATAGGAATCCGATCAAGAAGACTGTTACATTCACTAATAACTCTGTTTTGTCTTTGTTTCAAGACATCAGATACGAAATAAATGGTATTGAAATAGATCGCATAAAAAACTCAGGAATAACGTCAACAATAAAATCATACATTTCATTAAATGACGCAGAATGTAAAGTTGCCTCCCTATGGGGATGGAATTTAGAGGGACTTCAAAGTGATGGTAATTTTAGTGCTGTAATACCACTTAATAAAGTTTTAGGGTTTGCGGAGGATTATAATAAAATTGTGATAAATTGTAAACATGAACTTTTATTGAATAGAAGTAACACTAACCTAAATAGCGTTATTCTTACTGATGATATTGCTCATTTTCAAATAGATATACACAGAGTTCAATGGAGAGTACCGCATATAAAAGTATCAGATCGAGAACGACTAACACTTCTAAAGCATCTAGAAAGAGATAAACCTATTCAGATGGCTTTTAGAAATTGGGATTTATATGAGTATCCATTGCTGCCTAAAACCACGAAGCATTCTTGGTCAGTTAAAACTGCTTCACAATTGGAAAAACCTAGATATGTAATTTTTTGCTTACAAACGAATAGGATAAATAATAAAACTAAAGATAGTTCAGTATTCGATCATTGTGAAGTAACTAACGTAACGCTCTTTTTAAATTCACTATATTATCCATATGAACCTTTAAACTTAAAATTTTCTGAAAACAAATATAGTATATTATATGAAATGTTTGTAAAATTTCGTCAGTCGTATTATAACTGTCCGGTAGACCCATTGCTTGACTTAAAGGTGTTTAAAGACAAAGCTCCTCTCTTCATCTTAGACTGCTCAAGACAAAACGACAGTCTTAAAACAGGCCCAGTAGACGTGAGGTTGGAAATTGAATGTTCTACGCCAATACCAGACAAGACGACTGCATATTGTTTGATCATAAACGATCGACTTGTGGAATACAAACCTCTTAGTAACATTGTGCGAAGGGTATCATGATTGCTATTGTAGATATTCAGGGCTTTAAAACAGAAGCAAATGAATTTATAATAAAAGAAATTGCTATAATGTATGATAAAAAATTACAAGTGTTTTTAATTAAGCCACCATTTCCATTTAAAAAATTAACGATATCAGAAAAAAAGCAAGTTAATTGGCTTGAACGTAACAGAAAGATACATTGGAATGAAGGTTTTGTGCCCTATGGGAACTATCAGACTTTGATTATAAATATTTTAAGAGATATGTGTATCTATGTCAAAGGTTCAGAAAAGGTTTTGTGGTTAAAGCACATTTTAGAAAATAGTAATAGTAAAATATTCAATTTAGAAGATAAAGGTTGTTCTAGTTTGATAAGTTTGTATGATCAATATAAACATTCTGAAGATATATATAATTGTATTTATCATGACTCTGTTTGTGCCTTAAAGAATGTATTGTGCTTGAATAAGTGGTGCTTTGAAAATAAATTTTTATAATAATTATTTACTTGTTTAATTTTATTTAAGACAAAATATTTATATCTAAGAATTTTATATCCCCTCCCTATCCTTTTCAATCACATATAAGTTGCGGACAATAGCGGAGGCTAACTCATTATAAGTTAATAATTATCTGTGTCAGTGAATTAGATAGTAAAGAAATAGAAAATGTTTCTTGTTGAATACAAACCTCGATATAATATGTATAACTCACATAAAATGCGTGAATTTTCATTCCGTTGCTACTGGGGGACGATGAATTCGAAGAAAAGATTAGTGATGGAAATGGCTGACGCTGGATTCTTTTATTGTGGAAATAGTATTAATGATAAAGCGGCATGTTTCTCATGCGGGGGTATCATAGAAGATTGGGAGATTTATGACGATCCTTGGATGCAACATGCTATACACTATCCTAAATGTTTTTATTTGAATGCTGTCAAAGGAAACGAATATGTAACTAATACAGGCATCTCCGTCAAGAATGTATTCTAGCAACAAAATATAATTAAACAATGTCAAAAACATCTTGTTTCATTTTCTACTACCAGCAGCTTCGTCCGTGGAACCTTATACCTTGATAAAAAGTAGCCTATAGATAGGTATTCAATTTCATCCAGGTCAGTTCAGAGGGTTTTCAGTAATAAGGACCACTTACTAGTCAAGTCAGAATATATTGAATTCCTGTAAGTATCTGAAATGGTTTTAAAATGAACGGTGAAAATTGCGGGTTTCCATTACTCAGTTACTTAATATATTACATGAATAGACAACACTTTGAACGATATTGTGAATTAAAATTATAAATGAAACTAATAGTAAGTTGAAAGTATGAGTTAATATTTGAATATTGATGAAATGAATAGTGAAATTGGGGTGACCTGGATCTCCTTGATCCAGGTCCCCCAATTTTACTCTACTCTGAATGTTTGACGAATCTAAATGATAACTAAAACGACAATAAAGTTTATTTTATTTATTTATTTTATTTTGTACAATAAAGAATTTTCTATCTATCTATATTTTTTTTATATATCCGTAGGAGGACTGGAGTGACCGACATAGCGAGGCGAGTTTGCAAGCTGAAGTGGCAATGGGCGGGGCACATAGCTCGAAGAACCGACGACCGATGGGCCGTCAAGGTTCTGCAATGGCGACCGCGAACCGGTAAACGTAGTAGAGGACGGCCTCCCACGCGATGGACCGATGATCTGGTCAGGGCGGCGGGAAGCCGATAGATGCAGGCGACTCAGGATCGCTTAATGTGGAAATCTATTGGGGAGGCCTATGTTCAGCAGTGGACGTCGGATGGCTGAGATGATGATGATATATTTTTTTAAATTATTTAACTAAAGTCCATGTTTATTTCAGCGTTAGTTTATAATCGCAGTCGAACCGATTATTTTTAGCCTTACGAGACTATTTTTATAAATTTTGTTATATAAAATATGACATGTTAAAATTTATAATAGTTATAAATTAATTAACTCTTGCAATCACACCAATAATTTAGTTCCAAAATAAGTATCACTAAGAACTTGTGTTATGAATACTAAAGAACAGATAAACGTACTTAATTACCTTTTGTACATACATACTTAATATACATAGGAATCAATTAAATTCAACTCTACCTCTCACAACAATATTTCCTTAGACATATCACACAGCACCATCTAACCATAGACCGTTACTGTTACTGTTTTAATAAGTCAATAATATTACATTTACATATTTTACTAGGCGCCTTCTTGCCCCAAACTAAGCAGATCTTGTTACTAAACAGCAGATGAAAATACTTAAAGTAATATTTATAAGTCAAAGTCAAAAATCAATTATTCAAGTTTGGCTTAAAAGAGCTCTTATAAAGGTTAAAACTTAAAAACTCGCGCGTATAAGTTTAACTTAGATATAATAGATGCAGTGCGTTTCAAAATAAGCATTCTGCCGCGTGTTTTTGGCGTAAAATAGGCCTCTGCCTACCTTTCCTTTTGGGTCGCCTGTTTCCCAAAAGGGAAGGTAGGCAGAGGCGTGATTGTATGTATGTATGTCTAGGATATAAAAACAAATCGATTGCTATAAATAGACGAACATCCATTACTGCGGATAAACTAATTATTATTGATATGATGTCGTCCTCAAATCCGTATTCGACCGAGTGAGAATTTAGGGAGGAGTGCTATACTGAATATGTATACCTGTTCCGGTTACAGGGCTGTTATTTAACCTGATACCTGGATTTATACGACATAATTATGTCAGATATGCGAAAGTAAGACATAATTATGTAAGTTCAAATCTTAGTAGAAATATTAGTAAATTATAAAAACTGATTTTCTTTCATACATACATACATACATACATAATATCACGCCTTTTTCTCCGAAGGGGTAGGCAAAGGCATATTATACGCCCACTTTTCGTCAGTTATATTATTAGTCCCACGTAATAGGTGGCGAGCCTATTGCCGCTTACCGAGAACTTTTATGTTCGCCAGAGCAGGTGCACCACTTGCAGGTGAGGTTGGCTTGAGCTTCTTAGATCTTGGTAGGAAGACCCTATACACCCTATACTGTGCACCTGTCGATCAACGGATGAGGCTGTAACGTACATAAAAGTTCCCGGTAATCGGCAACAGTCTCGTAAACCTATTACGTGAGACCAACAATATTACTGGCAAACCTCGAGCAAACAGGCGAGATACCTATTATGTATTTAAAATTATAATATGTGACATGAATTAATACAATAAATTAAAATTTAACATCATCATAATCGACATAAAGCATGACTAAACAAATACACACACATACACACACACGCACACACGCACACGCACACACACATATACAATTTTCCGTTAGTAATAATAAAATCCTTTGTTTGTTAGATTAAATCTTTTCTCTTGACATTGTTAGTCTCTTGCCTAAACTATTTTGTAATAGTAATTATATATAAACACTTCTACAATTAGTATAAATAGTTAAGAAGAGCGGGGTCTCCTAGCACAGGTATTTTATACTTAAAAGGAGACTCCAGTGTGCGATCTACTGTAGTCGTTGTTTAAGTTTATGAAACAAATTATTATTATTATTATAATATCAGACTTATAAAGTCCACTGCTGAACATATTTCTCCCCAATGGATTACATTCTAATGAGGGTATATGCCCATAATTACCACGCTGGGCAGGCGGGTTGTCGGTCGCAGTTCTAGCCCGTACGCGAGATGACGCTGCTGCCCTCTATCCAGTAGGATTTCTCTTCGTCGACTCTTACGACTTCTTGTGAGATTATAGGCGGTTGCACTATTCTAGACCGGTATCACACGGCACAAATTAATATTACAATACTATAAGTACACGGAAGATCAGCGTCGTGACATCCTGTGGTGTCCGACAGTGTGCTGAGTGGACACCGTTTCAGTACACCGTTTCAGTACAATGTTGTATTTTGCTTCTTCGTTATCGTTTCTTCTTCTGTGTACTTAATTACTTTGTTTATTTGTACTGAATAAATTTATTTTCTTTCTTTCTTTCTTTCTTTCTTTCTTTCTTTCTTTCTTTCTTTCTTTCTTTCTTTCTTTCTTTCTTTCTTTCTTACTTACTTTCTTTCTTTCTTTCTTTCTTTCTTTCTTTCTTTCTTTCAAGTAGTAGTCCTTGAGACAAGTTAGAGGCACTATTGAGCAGCTTGAAAGGTAGTATTGTTGGCTCGTAAAGAGGCCCGAATGGGAAGAGATAGTGATGAAATAGGTCTCAAGCTGATGCTGCATCTAGTCAAATGTCTGTGTCTCAAGAATCAAGGCGGCAAGGAGGCTGGTATCTCTAGTCCTGATCTAAGATTTGTTCAGACATTTTTAATTCATCATATCCTAGCAATATCCCAGTTGCCCCAGACTCAAGCCCAGGGTCTGCTTACTTTTTTTTTTATTATCGTCGGTAAAGAAAATGCTGTTTACGCACTGCCTCCCGGCCAATGGGGGGACCGAGAGGGGAGAGTGGGGCTCACTGCGGCAGACGCGACCACCGCAGTCCTACTCACTAAAAAACTTCCGACGACGTCCACCGCTGTTGATAAGGGGCGAGGCACCAGTGCCTGGGTTTGTAGCTTCTGACACCCCGCCCGCAGGGTCTGCTTACTGGTTTACATATTTGGCTGTATTTCAATTATAATAATAATAATTATAATCCTTTATTGCACAAAAATAATTTTAAGTATTACAGGTATATAAAATAACATGTACAAAGGTGGACTTATCTCTAGAAGAGATCTCTACAGAATTATCACACGGAGCGGCTGCCATCTGACCTTTGCAACCGAAAGGGTAGCTTTATTCTATTGTTAAACCAGCTGTCAGGATGTTTCAATTGTATTGTAACAAAGAAAATGTTTGCTTATAGGTGGAACGAAAGTTCGATCTTATTATTAATTAAATTAATAAATACACGTATATGTATCTTATATCATATTTTTGTATATGTATATGTGTAATATTATCATATTGTAGTGTGTTATTAATGCCCGCTAACTATTTCTCCCACTTCAGTTAGGGTTGACTGGAAGAGATTTCTTTTAGAAATAAGTCCACCTTTGTACATCGTCTTTTTCACATAAGGTTTTTTTTGTTATTGTTTGCTTTTTGTGCAATAAAGAATATATATATATATACACACATTGATATTTTTATCTGTTCTAGTATACAAAGTGCAACTCTATTCCCTTTTCGGGCCTGCTAAATAAGAAAAGATTAAGACGTGCGACATTAGGAAACGAGACCCACACTTGGCAATTTATTAAGGGATTTTCTTTATAAATTACAGGACATTATTCTGGGCCCGTATCATTTTCGGGATCATAAGCATTAGGATGGCGTTTATTAAAACTGAACATTGTATTATAAGAACTCGCAGCTCAGCGAGAGTGGGTATTTTATTTAAACTTTATCGCACAAATAAAAAAAAATACAAAATGGCGAACTTAATGCTACAAGTCATTCTCTACCAGTAACCTTTGGGTTAGCAGAAAAGTATGAGGCAGTACGATCAAGGAAACATATAAAATTACATTCAAAATTTTTAAAAAATTGATTCAAAATCATATATTCAAGTTTGGCTCAATAGAGCTCTTATGAAGGTCAAACTTAAAATTTAACGCGCCCATTCACTGCGGGCGGGAGCTTGATCGTAAACGAACGGGCAAGAAAATCGTCAAGTTTTGTCCCGCCATAGAATTAAATATGTATAAACCACATTATATCTATACACAAAAATAATAGTAATTATGACTCCTTAAGAAAGGTATTAGAAACAGATCTCAGTTCTGCTACTGGTGACTCTTTGTCGACGAAGTTTGATAAAAAACGTTTCGTGCTTAATTAAATAAATAAATAAATATTTTCTAACAATTACACCAATTATTTAGTTCCAAGATAAGTATCATTAAGAACTTGTGTTATGGATACTAAACAACGGATAAACATACTTAAATACTTTTTTTTTGGAAATACATACTTAATATACATAGGAAATCACCTAGACCAGAACAAATATATATGTTCATGCACACAAAGATTTGTCCTGTGTGGGAATCGAACCCACGACCTCTGGAGTGAACTGTAGGTATAGGTACTGACCTCCACGCCATATCGTCGTCTAATTGGCATTAGACTTATTAAATTGTTTTTATGTTAAGTACATTTTCTTGTAAGAAAAAACTAACTAAACTTTCTTTTACGATCAAGCTCCCGCCCGCAGTGAATTTGTTTCTTTTGACTTTCGTAAGAAAAAAGCGCATTTGTTTTTAAGTAGACTATCGTAAGAGCTTTATTGAGCCACACTTGAATACATAATTTTGATTAATGTATTCTTTTAATATCATAATGTGGAACTGAATCATTGCAACTTGTGGACTCTTGCAACTTTGAGGCATTGCCTAGAAGACTAACGCGTTTGCCGAACCATTTCACACCCAGCAGGATATGCCCATGCAGTAAACTCTTTGATAAACCTAAATACCTAGATGAAATGTGGGCTAACAATATTGTATACATGAAAACTTAAAAACTAGTATACATTATCATCAAAATTCAGTCATTTAAAGTCGGCTGTTGAATACTAACCTTCCCAAAAGCTTACTTTATATTGAGAGGTATTTGCCCATAATCACCACACTGGGCAGGCGGGTCAGTGATCGAAACTAGTATTAAACAATTTTTTTTTTTTTAAATATTTTCTGACAATTATACCAATTATTAGTTCCATGATAAGTATCATTAAGAACTTGTGGTATGGATACTAAACAACGGATAAACATACTTAAATACTTTTTTTTGTAAATACATACTTAGTATACATAGAAAAACACCCAGACCAGAACAAATATTCATGTTCATGCACACAAAGATTTGTCCTGTGTGGGAATCGAGCCCACGACCTCTGGAGTGAACTGTAGGTATAGGTACTGACCTCCACGCCATATCGTCGTCTAATTAGCATTAGACTTATTAAATTGTTTTTATGTTAAGTACATTTTCTTGTAAGAAAAAACTATCTAAACTTTCTTTTACAGTGAATTTGTTTCTTTTGACTTTCGTAAGAAAAAAGCGCATTTGTTTTTAAGTAGACTATCGTAAGAGCTTTATTGAGCCACACTTGAATACATAATTTTGATTAATGTATCCTTTTAATATCATAATGTGGAACTCAATCATTGCAACTTGTGGACTCTTGCAACTTTGAGGCATTGCCTAGAAGACTAACGCGTTTGCCGAACCATTTCATACCCATCAGGATATGCCCATGCAGTAATCTCTTTGAAAACCCTAAATACCTAGATGAAATGTGGTCTAACAATATTGTATGTAAGTAAACTTAAAAAACTAGTATTCATTATCATCAAAATTCAATCATTTAAAGTCGGCTGTTGAATATTAACCTTTCCAAAAGCTTACTTTATATTGAGAGGTATTTGCCCATAATCACCACACTGGGCAGGCGGGTCAGTGATCGAAACTAGTATTAAACAATTTTTTTTTTTTTAAATATTTTCTGACAATTATACCAATTATTAGTTCCATGATAAGTATCATTAAGAACTTGTGGTATGGATACTAAACAATGGATAAACATACTTAAATACTTTTTTTTTGTAAATACATACTTAGTATGTATAGAAAAACACCCAGACCAGAACAAATATTCATGTTCATGCACACAAAGATTTGTCCTGTGTGGGAATCGAACCCACGACCTCTGGAGTGAAGTGTAGGTATACTGACCTCCACGCCATATCGGTCGTCAAAGTATGAAACAAAGCAATATATCTGCACGTAGGTAGTCTATATGGCAAATCATTTTATTCCTAAAAGCTTTTAGATGTACTAGCAATCTTTCAGTTACAGAAACTTATATGATCTTGGAAAATGTAAAAGCAATGGAGAGCTCCAAAGGAAATGGTTTCTAGAAAATGATGAGATTTATGAAGAAATATCGTAATAATATGAAGACGGACGAACAAAGTATTGCTGAGTAATACAGAGTTACTTTTAGACAATAATCTTGGGGTAAATTTCAATGTACCCCAAGATTATTGTTTATTTATATTTCAATGTTAAGCGCTCGTAGCTCTGCGGTGTTCGGTGGTCGGAAACGATCACCAAAGTACAGCAGAGTTTACAGAGATTAGTCCTGGGATGGGTGACCGTTTTGATGTCCTGCGCTTCCGTGCTTCGGAAGGCACGTTAAGCCGTTTCACTAAATGTGGTAGTCGTTAAGCCATGTTAGAGGCCTAATGGGCGGCTTGATAAAATCTAACAGCAGGACGCCATACAACTGCATCCGCCAATCCGCACTGGGTCAGCGTGGTGGAGTATGACCCCTCGGACCTTGTTATGTGAGAGGAGGCTCGTGCTAAGTAGTGGGACGTTAATGGGCTGTGATGATGATGATTTCAATGTAAAAAACTAGCCGTCGCCTGTAACTTCGCTCGAGTGCACTACGAGTCTTTTGTTTGCTATATTTCAGTGAAAATTCCATCTCAATCAGTCCAGCTGTTTTGGTGAACAATACAGAGAGACAGAGAAGATCTCATTATTAAGCAGAGACTTTTATTTTATTCATTCATAAAAAAAAATCAATTTTTGTATAGATCAGCTTCTAATCGTCATCTCAGTCCATTAACGTCCCTGTAATGATCACCGGGTTTAGATCATATTCCTCTGATGCTGCGTGCTGACCCTTTGCATATGGACAATCTTCAAATTCGAAGCATTTTAAACATTAAAGTGTAATAACGGTGGATTATTAACCGTTAAGTGTTTGTGAACGTACATGAGTGTTGGTAAATTAAACGATACAGTGCAATGTCACTTTTCAAATTCTCTCAAGAAGTCCAAGTTAGATCTCAGTATAGTCCCACATCTTTACTGAGGACTCTTTAGGTGGGCATCCCATTTATCGTCTTTACCCCCACTCATTCTCATTTACTAAATATGAAATATTATTAATATATCTCTTACTTGACACTGGCTAAATGTGTTAACCCCGAAGCCATTTAGGTAGGTATTGAATTGACAGTTAAGGCAATTGACAATAAGAGTTTAAGGCGGAACAACGTCTGTTGGGTCAGCTAGCAGTTTAATAAACCACGATTTAAATCCATAAAAATGTATTTTACTTACTAAGTAGGTTATTTTCCCGAACCTCAGTCAAGTATTGTTACTATAAAGCATATTTCTTTACCATGATGAGGGTACGGCACGATTCGCTTATCTTATTTCAAACTATGAAACTAGTTAAGCCTCGCTATGTAAAGTTGGCTGAAATAAGATTATTACTTAAGCAGTTTATGAATTTATGTCACGAGTTCCTTAGCGTTTATGGCAGTTCTTTTAATTTGCATTCTGTTTATAAAAAAAAATCGTTTTATAATTCATACCTACTTTTGTAGGGTTTTATCATATCAGCAATTTTAAGTCCACTGCTGAACATTTGCCTCCCCAATAGATAGCATTCTATTCGGGATATTGGGTCATAATCACCACGCTGCTGGGCAGGTGGGTTGGTGATCGCAGCTCAAGCCAGTACGCAGGATGACGCTACTGCCCATCATCTGGTAGGATTTCTCTTCGTCGACTCTTACGACTTACTGTGAGATGAAAGGGGGTGACATTATTCTTGGCTGGTACCACGCGGCACTGCTAGAGTTCTTAGTAAATAAATAACTTACTAGCCTGGAAAAGATCCCTTTATAAAAATGGTTAACAATGACGAAATGAAGTGACGAAGGTGACGAAGATGACGAAGTGAAGACATCGTTGTTCTGAGACTTATCTTACCTGAAGATGCTCTGTGTAAGGGCGAAACACGTGTCGTGTTGAATAGTTTCTATATTTTTCGGGAAATTATAGTAGCGCGGGAATTGTTACAAAGATTTTAATCCATTACTTGCTTACAATGGATTTCCGCAAAGTAACGCCTGAATCAATAAATTATTTAAATGACAAATCATCTATTTATGTTTTAATATACGAAATTACTATTATAATTGTTCATTTAATTATAGAACATAGAAAGCTGAACTTAAAAACAGTCGCACCTATTCACTGCGGGTAGGAGATTCGATTCTCAAAAAGGATAAAATTTCTGCACATGAATACAAGATTCGTCTGAGTCTGGATGTTTCCTATATTAAAAGGAATTTCTTAAAGAAAAGTACCCATCAATAAAGCTTTTCAAAGTTTGGTACCTACTAGAAGAGATGTGTGAGATGTCAAAGTATATTATTAGTATTATTCAAATCATATTGACGTCATAAAGAGGATATTAGGTAGGTAGACAGAAACTGGTTAGTTAAAATACAATTCCTTAAACAAGTAATCTTAGTAAGCACATACAGTAAATGAAAAATTGTACAGTAATTATCATAAAAAAGTAATAATTATAAAAGATAATGTAGAGAGTGAGAGATAAAGTCTACATGTGAGGCAGTACAGGTAACTCCGCAATCAACCTGTTTATCAGTTATGTTCGCCAGAGCCTCGTCCGTTGATCGGCAGGTGCACCACTTGCAGGTAAGGTTGGCTTGGGCTCCTTAGGTCTTGGTAGGATCCCTATACACCCTGATAGGATATTTTTACATACATACATAATGTCACGCCTCTTTCCCGTAGGGGTAGGCTGAGATCACATCCTTCCACTTGTTACGATCTTGGCACACACTTATAGCTTCATTCACACTCATTAACCTCCTCATACACGCCCGTCGGTTTAGGGTACTTTTGACCTGCCCTTTCTCTAACATTTTTTTGTATTTGGTCATGGAAGGTCTTACGTGGTCTTCCCCTCCCAACACTTCCATCCACTTGTCCATCATAAATCACTTTCGTTAATCTAGTTTCATTCATCCTCTCAACATAACCAAACCATCTAAGCATACCTTTCTCAATTCTTGTCACTATATCTTCTTTTACACCAGCTTTAACCCTTATCACTTCATTCCTTATCCTATCACTCAATTTCACACCAAGAATATTTCTGAGTGCTCTCATCTCTACTGCATTGATCTTACTCTCATGATTCTTCTGCCATAACCAACATTCGCTTCCATACATTAGTGTAGGTACCAACACACCTCTATGAACTGCCAGACGTGCCTTTTCAGACACTTTCTGACTGCTTACAAAGGCGTTAAGTGCCGCATTCAACATGTTTCCAGCATTCACTCTTCTATCGATATCGCTATAGGATATTTTTAACATTAAGTATTTATATTACTTGATTTGTATATTTCATTTGTTATTATAAAGGTGCGCGTAGTGATACTACATGGACACCACCTTCAGTACACAGACCAAAATGTGTATTTGTGATTATGTTTTTAAGCTTTTTGTATACTAGTTGGTCCAATTGTTTATTGTTTTTAATAATTTAAGATGTTATGTACGTGATGCTGATTAAATTTATTGGAACAAAGTTCCTTATCGCGCGTTGTGAAAGGGGGCTAGACGGATAAAAATCGAAAAAAGTTGTCACGACACTTTTTCACGGTCTAGTGGCTAGGATACCTGGCTTTCTACCAGGAGGCTCGGGTTCGATTCCCGTTACGGGAACTTTTTGTTTACTCTTTGTAAGCGTTTTATTATTTGATTTGTTTGAATTTTTTTTTCATGTTTATGAATAACATATATTAAATAACATATTTTTTTAAATATAATTTTTTTTAAATTTTATTACAATTCCTTTACTTATTAATTATCTTTCTTTCTTTATTTCTAACCATGGCTTGCCACAACGGCGACTCTTGTTTGTAAATAATAAACAAAATATTTTTTTCTGCCACTTTCACCAATTTTTTTGTTCCAAGATAACTATTATCAAGAACTTGTGTTATGGATACTAAATAACGGATAAACATACATTAATACTTTTTTTATTTGTAAATACATACTTAATATACATTGGAAAACACCCAGACCAAAACAAATATTCAAGTTTATGCGCTTAAAGATTTGTCCTGAGTGGGAATCGAACCCTCATGAGTGGAGTGCGGGTATACTCGCCACCACGCCATATCGGTCGTCTGTTTTTGACTAAGTGTCTTTGAGATTATGTTGTATAACGACATCTTCTGCGCAGCTCTCCATGAAATCCTGCATATGTGTACTGAAACGAATAATTTGACATTGAAATTTGTTTAATATCATCATCACAGCCCATTAACGTCCCACTACTGAGCACGAGCCTCCTCACACATATCAAGGTGTGAGGGTATTGGATCATACTCCACCACGCTGACCCAGTGCGGATTGGAGGAGGCAGGTGTATGGCGTCCTGCTGTTAGAATTTTTCAAGCCGCCCATGAGGCCTCTAACATGGCTTAACGACTACCACATTTAGTGATAACCGGGACCAACGGCTTAACGTGCGTTCCGAAGCACGGAAGCGCTCGATATCAAATACCACACAAACGGTCACCCATCCAAGGACTGACCTCTGTAAACTCTGCTGTACTTTGGTGATCGTTTCCGACCACCGAACACCGCAGAGCTAAGAGCGCTTCACTTTGTTAATATGATAACTTAAAATTATGTACCCAATCTAGTTACAACTGTAACAATGTTATCTGGTCGGGGGGCAGCGTTCACAGGGGCAATTTAACAGGGTAATCTACGGTCCTATCCAAATAGAGTTACTGGTAGTTTAATTAGTTTTACTATTTGAAAGTTAAAGCAATTTGTGATTTATACATTATCTTTTGGGTTAATGTGTAAAGTTGTTTTATAATTTTTAATATTAATTTGAATGAATAAGAGTTTTATTCAAAATTTCTTTATTTTATAAACTATTATTATTACATAGTACTTGAAAACGTCAAAATAAAATATGACAAATAATAAAAAAAAATGTCTACGCTACAATCACAGAGCTTAGATTCACTAAACTGAAAAAAAAATATTGTAAGTAAATCATCGTCTTAAAATCTCAGCTGATGGGTTTTCGTAGGAATTCCTTATAGTCAAACCTTGACAAATCCTGACACAGAATCCATTTTGCTTTTATTTCTTGATTATGGTACCGCTCATATCTTTTTCATTGTTGTTATAAAAATTGAATATCCATGTTGTTTGTGAAATTTGACGACTCAAAATATTATCCTGTTAAATTTTTTTTTTCTTTTAAATAATAGCTTTGTGCGGCTTGCATATTTAGCCAGTGTCAAGTAAGAGATATACTAATAAGATATAAATTTAAGTAAATGAGACTGAGTGGTAATAAAGATGATAAATGGTATATGAGATGCCCGCCCCCTAAACCCCTTGAGTCCTCAGTAAAGATGAGGGATTATATACTAAGATCTCACATGGACTTCTTGAGACAATTTGAAAGGTAATGTTGCACTGTTTTGTTTTATTTACCAACAATCATGTACGTTCAAAAACACTTAACGGTTACAAATCCACCGTTATAACACATTACTGTTCGAAAAATCACAAATTTAGGAAAATAAAACATAACTGCAAACATGACGCTTTACTTGGCCGCCAAGACGTCCCTCCTGTTGATCTTAAAGACAATACAATATAATTATGTTATTATTAATTCAAATCGGTTAATGATATAGCTTAACTTACTATTTCAACAATGTAAAGTCCATTACTGAACGTTAGCAAACCCAATAGTTTATTCTAATGGGGGTATTTGCCAATAATCACCATGCGCAGGGCCGTCTTTAAACTATTTGAGGCCCTGGACACGTTAGGATCATGGGGCCTCTATGACCTTGAGAAAGCTCACTCACTCCCACCTGTCAAAAAGTTCAAGCTATGTTGTACACGGTATAGCTATACGCATGCAGCAAGCTAAAACTAATAAGCAAGTAGGAATTGGAGTAAGTCATTATCATCAGATTTTTCAAAATTAATGTTTTTCGGTAATGCCTAAATATCGGTTATCATTTGGTAATCTGGCAGGAACTAGGGGGCCCCATTAGATCCCGGGGCCCTGGGCACGTGCCCATAGTGCCCAGTAGGGAAGAGGGGCCTGACCATGCGGGGTTGTGGTGCGCAGGATTACGCTGTTCCCCATCATCCGGTAAGTTTTCTCTTCGTCGACTCTTGCGACTCCCCGTGAGATGAGAGGGGGTAGGTTTTGGTAGGGGTAGGACCCCCTGCGGGGAATCACGTTGATGACCACGATCGATGCCATTAGTGAAATATTTTTTTAAATCGATCTATTAGTTTTAGAGCCTACTCTGTTCAAACAAACAGAACTTTATTTATTTTGACGGGACACTTCATAACGTCACGTCACTCCTGCCATCCTGCCATCCTGCCTAACGGTAAGCAGTCGATGTAGTCCAAAAAAAAATAAGACGCATCATTTTGTGGAGTAAGAATATATCGGTTATTGAGAGTACCCAATTTACGGAAGGCAGTTAAAATAACTGCACCGAAGAAGCATTTCGAGTTTAGGTTCTGTAGATATCTATGTCAAGAATGCTGAGGTCCACCGGAATGGGCATCGTAGAGTTCTGAGGAGAGGGAGGAGTAAGGGAGTAATTTTATACGAGAATGCACAAAACTAAATATCAAATCTTTTTATAATACTTTTTATAATAATAATCCTTTATTGCACAAAAATAATTTTAAGTATTACATGAGGTATATAAAATAACATGTACAAAGGTGGACTTATGTGGTGGACCTAGACGAGATCTCTACCAGCCAACCCTAGCAGTTGTAAGCTAAATAGTTGTACGGGATAAACGTTGTCCAAGAAAAGTGTTACTAATAAAACTATTAAATAAAAATAAGAATGTTAAATATCAAGTATACCTACTTGAAATATAACAAATTACTTTTTTCAGTTATCACATCTTTAACTGAACACCTACATCCCAACGGACTATTAAACCCAATTTTATTTATTTATGAACATAATCTCTCATCCCCAACGCGTTTTATCGTAACAGTAGGTACTGAAATAGGTATAACAAAGCTACATGGCTCGCTGCCTCCAAGTCCCTTGAGGGGGAGAAACGAACAGTGTCAATTCAAAGTCTGACAACAGTCAAATGGAAATTTTTGCTTTTACAGGCATGAATGGAATAAAAAATCAATAGAAGCGCTACTGAAGCGATTGGAAAATACTGCGCAATTTTTCATTGTGTTTTATTTCGATGATTCCGTTTTGTCAAAATGGAATTGAAGTTAAGCAAATTGGTTACAAAAATAAATAAAAACTAATCGTTGTTGCCTTTAAGATCAACATTATATCTTCGCACTATCCTGGTTGTCCTAGACTTAAGCTTAGTTAAAGATGTACCAAAAAAAAAAAATCGTTGTTGCCTTTAAGATCAACATTATATCATCGCACTATCCCGGTTGCTAGAGCCCAGGGTCTACTCACTGCATTAACCAGATTTTGGCTGAATTTCAGTTATTATATGAAGCGACTGCCGTCTGAAACCCAGAGGGAAACATCATTCTATGATCAAACCAGTTGTCAGGATGTAAGAAGGCACAGACTTTCTAATAACGACTGCCATAGATGTTAATGACAGCCGGGACCAACGGCTTAACGTGCTTTTCGAGGCACGGAGCAAGCGATAATTGCGCACATAATTTGCAAAACTCATAGGTTTTGAATCTGAGTCCCTCTTATTTTGCAGTATATTTGTCTTTCCAATGGGCTACCGCTGGCCTTAAATCCACGTCTGTGCATAATAAAAACGACTAGCTTTGTCAAAGCAGACTTGTGTCGTGAGTAAGGTCACAAGTCAAAATCGATTTACAAGCTCGGTGATCGCCACCAGTCACGATTTTAGCACCTGCCTGTTCACAGCATGCGATGCACTCAGCTTGTATTCATTAAATTACATATTTGAAGAACGGGTTACAGAAAATAATAATACCTGATAGGAAAATCGTGCAAATGCGTTAACTTAGAATTCTGATCAATAATAAAAAAAATATTTTTTATTTTTTTTTAATTGGCATTGTATTCATTCTATTACGCCTGTATCTCCAAAGGGGTAGGCAAAAGAATATTGTACGCCCATATTGTTGGCTAGTTCTATTGTTGATCCCACGTAATAGGTGGCGAGCCTATTGTCGTTTACCGGGGACTTATATGACTGCCAGAGTCTCGTCCGTTGATTGTCAGGTGCACCACTTGTAAGTGAGGTTTGCTTAGCCTCCTATGATACACCTATTTCATTGTTTATATTAAGTATTTCGGAGCTGTAAATTATGTTTTTAGCTTAATCTAATCATATAATCGCTTTGAAACCTTCCGTAAGCTTTCAAGATGTATAATAATTAGATATAAATGTAAAATTTTGTAACATTTTTACGTATCCTCTACAAATATATTTTTAACGGCTTAGGGCCGGGTTTTCGGTTTTTCTATAAAATTTATCAGTCGGATAAATTATTACCCACCAAAATTAAATGGCACAAGTAAAGTAGTAAATAAAAAACATATAACAACGCTAAATTAAGTAGGTTATATACGTGGGATCAACAAAATATTCGTAACTTTCGAAATATGGGCGTATAAAATGCGTCTGCCTACCCATTTGGGGACACAGGCGTGATTATATACATAATATAATCTTTAAATACAGGTACCTTATATGTACCAATCACTTGTTCCGTTTTCGAACGAACACGCTGTTTTCAGTTTAAAAATTGCATGATATAAATAAATAAATATTTCTGACACTTACACCAATTATTTAGTTCCAAGATAAGTATCATTAAGAACTTGTGTTATAATAACGGATTTACATACATAAATTTTTTTTTTTTTTTTTGTAAATATATACTTAATATACTTACTTAAAACACCCAGACCAGAACAAATATTCATATTTATACACAAATATTTGTCCTGTGTGGGAATCGAACCCACGACCTCAGGAGTGGAATGCGGGTATACTCCCCACCACGCCATATCGGTCGTCATGATATCTTATTACACCCCCTCGATATATCGTGATTTTGGACGAACCCGCTCCTCTCTTTCGAGACTCATATAATTAATATAAAAACTAATGTTGCAAATATTTTAGGTATACGAATGAAGGATTCCTATTGTTTCCCTCTGGGTTCCGGAGGTTAGACGGCACTCGCTGCGTGTAATAACTGAAATTCAGCCAAACTGGTTAAACCAGTATGCAGACCCGGGGCCCTAAGCTTAAGTCTACGGCAACCGGGATAATGCTGAGATAGTATTTAATTCTGATAAAATCTGATAGATTTTGATACATACATACACGCCTGTTTCCCCGAGGGGGTAGGCAGAGGCATATTCTGCCGCACTTATGATAATTACAGTAAGTCACATTTTGGTCGATATTGAGTTAAATATATATTTGGAATGTAGAAATTAAGACCTACATTTCTGTATACTTAAAATTTTAAAATGTGGTATAGAAACTCAAGTAAGCTTAAGCATAATTACAGTAAGACACCTTTGGCGCCAATGCATACTTATCATGATTGCAGTATGGGCACATACAGTTGATTTTTTCATAAAGTTAAAACTATTTCCTAGGTATTGCTACAGTAAGTTATAATACTCTTATTATTTTTAAGTTATGACTATTATTTAATAAGTATCACTAAACATATTAACAGCAAGTACCAATTGCTATTATTATATTAAGTGTTTGGAATAAACATTAGTATACTAAACCTTAACATATCTACAGTAAGAGTATATACTATATTAATGCTTAAGAGTTTCGCAATGTATTATTCTAATAACTTAGCATAAGTACAGTAAGTGGAAGTTACTGTGTATATGATTAGTCATGGAATTAAAAAAAAAAATTAAATGTGTAGACGTAGTAACAGCAAGATTCACTACTGTAATTATGTTTAGGAATATTACATTTTACGCGTAGACTTGCCTGGAACATATAAGGTAAGCACGTTACTTACTGCAAATATTCGAATGCGTTTAGGGTCTGAATGGGTAGTGCGGGGAGGGGCAAGTGCGTAAATTTGCAGTCGCGGTTCACGCAACAACAGAGGCTGACGTGCGTCGGAGAGTAAAATTGGCGCCAAAATCATCGTAAGTATACTTATTTTTGTATTCGGTTATATTAAAGCTTTTTATAACTAGTGCAATGTAAAAGAATTAATATTAACAGTTCAAAATATTAAGTTTAGCTTAGTGCTATTGTTTGCATTATTTTAAAAAATTTAGAATAATTTTGTCGTTTACGCTTTATAGTTCCTACCTACATACGTATAATATACAAATTACGTATTATTCTTATATTAAACATGCAATATACACTAGTGTTAAATAAATATGTAACTAAACTCCGTTAGATGTAATGTAAATGACGTTAGACATTAAGACGGTACCCTGAGCAAATGACCTTGAGCCTCTGCGCCATACAAACTCGGCGCAAGAAATACGTAGCGAGAACGCTCATATTTTGGATTAAAATGTTTATAAAATAAAAAGTTCGTGTTTTGAAAAAAATAAAATTACCATAATGTTTGTTATTCACTTACCTATCTATTAGTTCAGGTAGCAAATAAAAATAATAGTTACTTTACGAAGAGATGCATCTTATTGGTGATTATTTCTCATTTCTGTGTATTTTGTTGTGACCCTATAACTAGACATTATTCTGCTTAAAACTAAAAAAAAAATACCATTCAAGAGTCAAGAATGTCTACAAATTTTATGTATTTTTTATTAGTTGGTATTTGTTTTAGACAAAGAGAAAAAACTTCAAAAAACAGTACAATAAACGGCTTCCGCTGCGTTTTGCTCGGGGACGCGCCTTAAGAAAACCTTTTTTATTGTCCGTTCAACCGATTTTCAGTTTTATTACGCAGGTGGAATGATAAATAACGGCTGCAGTAAATAGTTGTTTTGTTTCACGACTTTTTTCTTTTAATGCCATTATTATGCTTACTGAATAGAAATTAAAATCGGCTGAACAGATAGTAAAAAAGATTTCTACAAATGCCTAATCTTGTCGCGAATAGAGTATAAGCTAGTTTTACAAAATATTTGTTTTATTTTTTTTAACATCGCCGCAATTGAACTAATATACAAAGCCTGTTTGTTGCCTTAGCTTGTTTGTGTAAATATGTTGCTTATAAATATAGTATTTTAATTGTTTTACAGACAAGATGACGTCCAGAAGTGACCGTATTCTGGCTTTGGCTAGAAAAGCAGCCTTAAATACTACCGACATGAATGAACAAAGTTTAGTAACGGAAGTGAAAGAAAAACGTGTAGCTACCGAAATGAATGAACAACGTGTTGTTACCGACTTAAATGAACAACGTGTGGTTACCGAAATTAACACAATGTGGCTGCGGTATGTGAATTTTAATGATCATCCAAAAATATTTGATTTTAATAATGAATTCAAAAATTCGCATAGTGCTGTAATGGCAAATGATATGACTGACTTTGATAAGTTGCTTTTTGAAAAAGAGCCTTTTGATGAAAATCTACTTAGATGTAATGAAATTTTAACAAGTTCGGATGAAGAAAATGAAAATTCACAAATTAATAATAGTCAAAGCTTATTCGAAAATTCTGATGACAGTGTTAAGGATAAAGATTATATACCTGCTTCTGACACAACCGACACTGATTGCGAAGATTTACTGAGCTCTCGTGTTAGAACATTTATTCCAGAAGAAGATACTACAGCCATTATTGAAGCCAATACCCCCGACATTAATATTAACGGATCTTTTCTAGAGCATAATTCAACTCAAGTTAATTATGAGAGTACAGTGAATTTGAATAAGTCGGAACAATTAAATCTAATCAATAATCTCGTACAAGAAGGAAAAGGATTAACTAAGTCTGGTTTACCACGGAAAAGACAAGTGTTTGTAAAGTCATTAACAGAAAGAAAGAAGATTAAAAAGCAATTATTGATTGAAAAGCTATCACTTAAAAGGGCATGTATGGAAAATTGTAGACGAAAATGTTCGACGAACATTAACGAAGACCAAAGAAAGGTAATAAACAATTATTACAGTAAGCTAAGCAAAGAATCCCAGGGTATATTTATTAAGGGTATGGTTGAAACGAAAGCTGTTGGAAGAAGAAAAGAAACAGATAGGGAAATACCGAAAAGAAAACTAACATATGCATATTTTTTAACAAATCCAGATGATATCAAAATAGAAGTTTGCAAATCATTCTTTCTAACAACTTTGGGATATCACCCTAAAAATGATCAGAGAGTTCTTGCTGCCCTAAAAAGACCTGTCAATCAGCAAAAAGATCGCAGAGGTGTCTACGAAAGAGCTAATAAAATAGACAGAAGTATTATAAAAAGTCATATTTTAAGCTACAATCCTGCAATATCCCACTACCGAAGAGAGCATGCACCTAATAAACTGTATCTGCCCAGTGACATTAATGTGCCAATTATGTACAAAAACTTTTGCGAAAAGTTTCCCAATTTGAAAGTATCTCTAGAAACATACCGCACAATAGTAAAAAATGAGTTAAATATATCTTTTACCCATCTAGGAAACGAAGAATGTGAATTGTGTGCGATATTTAAACTACATAACCCAGAACATAATGAAAATCCTGATACTACCTGTGATGTTTGTAACAAGTATAGTACTCATAAATTAAGATATACAGAAAGCCGAATAAAATATAAAGAAGACGTCGATAATGCCATTGTTGATAAAACTACAATCCGTTATTCCGTAGATTTGCAAAAAGTGATCATGTTACCAAGACTAGACCAATATAAAGCCTCAATTTTTTGCCCCAGAATAATTGCTTTTAATGAAAGTTTCGTGCCATTGGGAAAAACATCCAAAGAAGAAATGCCATTCGCAGTAGTTTGGAATGAGTCTATATCAGGTCGCCATCAACATGATATAATTTCAACATTTAGAGCTTTTTTGCTTCACAAACGAGATGCCAAAAATGTTATTTTGTGGGCTGATAACTGTGCATCTCAAAATAAAAATTGGGCATTGATGTCGTTTTTAGTACATATTATTAACAGTTCTTTAATTTCTGCTGATACAATTGAGATACGATATTTCGAGCCGGGGCATACTTTTATGTCTGCTAATCATTTTCATCACCAAGTGAAATGAAATTTTTCAGTCATTGGGCTTTTTACAAGCGAAGATTGTAAAGAGTCAAAAGTTCCCTGAAATTAAACCTAACGATACTCACAGAGGAATCAGTGCAGATCGCAAAGCAGAGATAATACAGAAGCTGGTACCTCTGATGCCTGATAATAGAAGGAGTTTTTGGCTAAATATTCCGGTTGCAAATACTGCAACCAATTTATTAACCGAAGAATTTTAAAACCCAAATATTGTTTCTGTAAGAGTTTCATTTTACTAGTCAGTAAAAGACATTAATTTACTATCTAGCTAGTTGCTACAACGGTACCAATTCCTTAATTTTTAAGACTGATTTTGTTAAGTTTGTATAACGACGATCTCATAATCTATTAATAAGTGTGAGTGAGTGTGTGAGTGAGTGTGTGAGTGAGTGTGTGAGTGAGTGTGTGTGTGAGTGAATGTGTGAGTGAGTGTGTGTCTGAGTAAATGTGTGAGTGAGTGTGTGAGTGAGTGTGAATGTGTGTGTGAGTGTGTGTGTGTGTGTGTGTTTTGTTAAGTGTTACACTTAGTGTAACTTGTAAGTATCTAATGTGCCTTCAAAGACTGTTTTTAAATTGAAAAGTCCAAAGGTCCAAATTTTTATTTTTTGGTAAAAAAAAGTGTGCGAAGGAGTACAAAAATGAATGAAAAAAAATACTGTGTTTTATTATAATTTTTAATGCTATAAATGGAACTGTTTTTTTTTAATTTTAAAGTAATAATAAAGCTGTGTTAAACTTAAACTATAATTGTACCATTTAATTTTATTAAACTATTATTTCAGATATCTTTTATTTCATTTATCTACCAAAAATATCAAGGAACAGTAATTAATTATGATTCATGGTAGTTGCTATAAGATTTCATATTGCTCCTAGCTATAATTACAGTAAGTGATTAAATAACATTAGGCAAATTTTGCAATTTTGTTATTCTGTTTAAACATTTAACTCAATCTGTTATCATAGTTGCAGTATGTACTACAAACTAAACATTGTTACAGTAAGTCATACACTTACTGTACCAATACTAAAAAAAAAAATGTTTTATAATTGTCCATTCCTTAACATACATATTTTTTCAAGCTTTACAATTTAAATATTATTATTAAAAATTAATAAAAAAATATATATTATTAAACAAACACATTTTTATCTAAAACTTTTAAAAAAACTTTGTTCTAACTTATAGTTCGGAAGATATGTCAAAAAAAAAATAAAAACTTTAACCGCCTTTTTCTCAAAAGTGTCTCTATGTCACTTACTGTATATATCACAAGCACGGCAGTATTATACGCCCACACTTCGCCACTTAAATAGTTTGTCCCACGTAGTAGGTGGGGAGCCTATTGCCGCTTACCGGGCACTATTATGTTCGCCAGAGCCTCGTCCGTTGATCGGAAAGTGCACTACTTGCAGGTGAGGTTGGCTTGGGTCTTGGTAGGATCCCTCTTTACCTAGATTTTGATGAAACTTTATAATGATATAACGTGTACATCAGAATAACACGGAGGCTTTATTATTTTAAAGATTGGTTGTATGAATTACTAATGCTGAGCTGATTAAGTCGCGGGTACCAGCTAGTACGCAAAAATTTTTTGAGGTTATTTTGTGGTTCAACGTGATTTAAATTTAAATATCATTTCTCTCTCCACTTCCACAATTGAGGTTTTTAGCCTATGTTGACGACAATCAATGATAAAGTACGAAATCTTTGATGAGAGTAAAAACAGCCTTCATAAAAAACGATTTACCATATAATTTTCAAAAATATTCGAGAATTGAGAATTGACATATGACAATGAAGACTTTATATCGTGAGTGAGGTATCGATCGTCGACTGTTTTTATTGTCTGCTCGACACCAGGCACGATTTTGGCACCTGTGCGCTTACATATAGCTATACTGAGATTTATTATACACATACAGACATTTACGCCCATATATCATCTGGGGTGAGCAGAAACCTTGCTAAAACTATGAAAAAAGTATCTATATGATTGTAGGAAAGTTCATTTTCAAATCAAATTACGAATTATAGGTACACAAACCCAATGGGGAAGCGCTCGTAGCTCCGCGGTGTTCGGTGGTCGGAAACGATCACCGAAGTAAAGCAGAGTTTACAGAGGTCAGTCGTTGGATGGGCGACCGTTTGTGTAGCATTAGATATCGAGCGCTTCCGTGCATCGGAAGGCACGTTAAGCCGTTGGTCCCGGTTATCACTAAATGTGGTAGTCGTTAAGAAATGTTAGAAAGGCTTGAAATATTCTAACAGCAGGACGCCATACACCTGCCTCCGCCAATCCGCACTGGGTCAGCGTGGTGGAGTATGACCCAATACCCTCGCACCTTGGTATGTGAGAGGAGGCTTGTGCTCAGTAGTGGGACGTTAATGGGCTGAGATAATGATGATGATGAGACCCAATGGGATTATATTCATTATCATCAACTCAGCCATTCGAATTTTACTGCTAAATATGGGCCTCCCAATTTGTTTTCTAAGTCAATTGACAAATGCATCCACCGACTTCCTGCCATCATGGCCAAATTCATAAAAACTAAACAAGGGTAACTGCTTATAGTCCCCACTGAGGACAGTACGTAGTATGACGCTGCTGCCCATTATCCGGTAAATTTTCTTTTCGTGTACTCTTACGAATCAAAAGGAGGTAAAGTTATTCTAAGCCTTCGTCATACGGCAAACGGGATCATCTTCATCATCATCAGCCAACAATCTGGAGTTAGGCCACTCCAATGGAACGCCACTAAACTCGATCTGTAGCTATACTGCTATGACTGCTCCCAGCTGTTTAGCGTGTTGTCGTTTCACCTAGCGAGTAATTACCTTACAAATCACAACAAAATATACATACATACATACATTCACGTCGGTTTCCCCGAAAGGGTAGGCAGAGGCATATTATACGGTCATACTTCGCCAATATTGAGAATGCCTTGCAGCATTTTAATTTTAATTTGTGCGATAAAGTTTAAAAATAAATAAAATATTGTTAGTTCTACGTAATAGATAGCTTATTGCCGCTTACTGGGCACTGTTATATTTGCCAGAGCCTCGTCTGTTGATCGACAGGTGCACCAGTTGCAGGTGAAGTTGGCTTGGGCTCCATATTAACCCTATACACCCAATAAAAATAAAATATCGTGACTCAAAACCAGATTAAAACAAATAAGTACCTGCCCATGTATTATTTTCAATCAACAGTTGCAATTCTCGAGTTCTCGATTACCCAACCACTTACTCGGCTGGCTTGAAGCCACAATTGGTTTTTTACAAACAGTGTACGAGTACGTTGGTGTCGTGACTGCAAACAGTTTGGGCGTAGCGTGACGTTCGCCACTCCCACTATTACACACACGTACAAATGCAGTCGATTTGGAACGGTTAGTACGTTTCACATTGTAATTGTACTGACTTCGTGGGTTACAGATTATCGCGAATAAAGATTTTTTTTTTAAATGTGCAGAGGTAAAACAGATGTTTACGTAAAAGAATGATTTATAAAAACTTGTAAGAAACAAACATACTTTTCATTATAATATAAACTCGTCGCTAAGCCAAAGCTATGCTTAACTGTGAGCTGAAATTTATAACGGCTCAAGAATTATTTATTTCTGATATAAGTTACCTGCTGTTAGCCTTATTTAGATTCATCATTATTCAAATTACATTAAATAAATAATTCAAAAAGTTTTTTTTTTTGTGACAGTTGTTGTTTATTGTGACACGTCATAATGACTACATCCTGCCTGATGATAAGCAGTCGATGCAGTCCAATAAGAAAAATGAATGAACGCGCTTTATAACGTGAAATAAGTACAACACATTTATTAATAAAGTTGCTATATCGCCACTTTGGATCACTGATCCATCGTAGTAAGTTAACTACATGATATAAGTGATATAAGTTAACTACAGTTAGCCTTATTCATATCTTCATTAGTCAATTTATATTTAAAAAAAAAAGTACACTACATTTATTAATAAGGTATCCACTGATTAAGAAAATAAACAATAAATTTATTCACTAACGTAGTTTAATTAACTCTATTTACTATAAAGCTTTTAGTAAATATGTACCAATAATAATAATTATAAAATACAGCAACGATTGTCCCGATAGTGGTTACGCTCAACGAGTTGATAGCGAAGAGCTTCGACCAATATCTTAAGAACCTCAAGCTAGGTAGCTGGGTTAAGGGTCAGATACAAAAAGCAGTGCTTCTCGATACGGCGCGCATTGTCCGGAGGTTTCTCTCTCTGCAGCCTTAGCTGCCAGTCGTTTGGGCTTTACCTCGCGGCCGGCGGTCTTCGTTTTTTATATTTTTTACAGTATTGTTTTTTTTTTGTTATATAATAATCTTGAAAACATAAATTATGTGTTAATAAAAAAAAAGTATATGAATAATAATAATACATTATTGATACTTTAAGAATTTCACTATTAAACACAGACATTGAATCCTATGTTAGTTTTCGCTGTGGTATAGGAGACAGTTCCTTCCCAAACAGAGATAAAATTAATTATGACAAAAGGTACTCCTTAAGGTCTAAACTAAAACCAAAAAAAAACATACAAAATTTAAGAAAAAATAGATATAAAAGTGTGTCATGAATAATGTCATGAGTACTTTTCGTTATTAACAATAACTGTTGCGTATCAATATTGTAAAATAATTAATTGTATGACAGTTTTGTTGACCCATCCACTTAAGTGATGATAGCCCAGTGGCGAAACCTTCAGACTTCTGATTCAGAGGATCTCGTGATCAAACCCTGGTACTTATGGCGCACCTATGACTTTACGAAGTTATGTGCGTGATTATCGCTTGCTCTGTGCCTCGGAAAGCACGTTAAGCCGTTGGTCCTGGCTGTCATGAACATCTATGGCAGTCGTTATTAGGAAGTCAATGCCTCCTTATATTCTGGCAACTGGTTTAATCATAGAATGATGTTTCCCTTTGAGTTGTGGAGATTAAACGGCAGTCGCTCCATGTAATAACTGAAGATCAGCCAAAATCTGGTTACACCAGTGAGCAGACCCTGGGCTTCAGTCTGAAGCAACCGGGATAATGCCTTGTTGACCCAGAAATGTTATAAAATATCTAAGTTTTATGTTTATAGACGACCGATATGGTGTGGAGGTCAGTATACCTACACTTCACTCCAGAGGTCGTGGGTTCGATTCCCACACAGAACAAATCTTTGTGTACATGAACATGAATATTTTTTCTGGTCTGGGTGTTTTCCTATGTATATTAAGTATGTATTTACAAAAAAAAGTATTTAAGTATGTTTATTCGTTGTTTAGTATCCATAACAAAAGTTCTTAATGATACTTATCTTGGAACTGAATAATTGGTGAAATTGTCAGGAAATATTTATTTATTTATTGATATAGAAATAAGAATAAACTAAGATATTAAAAGTAATTTAGGAAAAGGCCGAAAAGAGAAATCAAAATATTGGTAATTTGGTAAAAAACCAATACATAACCGGCAATATACGATAAGCGGCAATAGGCTCGCCACCTATTACGTGGGATCAACAATGTATTAGCGAAGTGTGGGCTCATATGCCTCTGCCTACCCCTTCGGGAAAACAGGCGTGAATGTATGTAAATATAATATTAATAATATTTTATGATAATTACACCAAATATTTAGTACCAAGGTAAGTATCATTAAGAACTTGTGTTATGGATACTAAACAACGGATAAACAAATTTTTTTTTTGTAAATACATAGGAAAACACCCAGACCAGAACAAGTATTCATGTTCATGCACACAAAGATTTGTCCTGTGTGGGAATCGAACCCACGACCACTGGAGTGTAGGTATACTGACCTCCACGCCATATCGGCTGTCGACATATATGATATATGTATGTATACCAATCACAACAATGGCACCTTCATAAAACTGAACTGGCCCTTCGTAATTAGTTGTGTACTAACCTACATACGTCCGAATTTTTATTATTAGGTAGAAATAACATCAGGGTAGTACTTTAATATAATATGAAGAATTCTTATTACGACAACGCAATAAAACGGCAACAGTAACCGTAATAACGGTTACTCCTCTATAAAACGTTAGTCGTTTCTCCGGTATGTGGGAGATAAAATCTTTGAAACATGGACACTCATTAAAAGCTGTTTGCTAGACCGTTTGCTGTTGTCAAACTTTTTGTTTTAATTTGCTAACTTTATATTGTTTTTATTAACCCTTGCGCCGAAAAGTTGGCTAAGTTAAACACATCACCTGACACACAGTTTTACATATTGTTGCTTGAAATTTTATCGGATTTTTTAGACTCCTATCTTGATCTGCACGGTTGAGTGTAACCGGGATCCCTTTTACCCTAGTTTCGGAGGGACACAATTCGTACTACGTATGACGAACAGTATAATTGGCGAATTGTGAGCGTATAATATAACACTACGCGTTCGAAAAACCAGGCATGAAGGTATGTTCGTATACAATCTACCAAAAATTACAAGCGGTATCTGAGACCATAAAACAAATAAATTGGCTTTAAAGCCAACGATAAACGTCGAATGGCTACTAAGGTCTACTAAACTTTAGACTTTCATTGCCTTCAGGGTATAGACTAGTGTACAAGGCAATGAGAATAGTGCAGTGTAACATCGTGAACAGGTTAAATCAGATACAATTGATAATATTCGACTGTCACACAGACTTACCTGAATTAAGACTATAATACCTAAAAACTGTGCCGTGTGGTACCGGCCTAAAATACCCCCTCTCATCTCACGGGGAGTCGTAAGAGTCGACGAAGAAAAATCCTACCAGATGATGGGCAGCAGCGTCATCCTGCGTGCTGGCATGAACTGCGATCACTAACCCACCTGCCCAGCGTGGTGTTTATGGGAATAGGGCACATACCCCCAATAGAGTGTAATCTATTGGGGAGGCTAATGTTCAGCAGGGGACTCATTCGGCTAATATGATGATGAACCTCGAAAACTAACTGCTTTTGAAGTTTGACTAGACAATTACATTTTTTTATTACCTATACAAAATACATTCCTTTTTGAAAGGAGGTATCTTATATCCACTACAATCTAGCCTATCTAAAGACTAATTAGTAACTTTCTTTTATCATAAACTAATACATATTTCAAAAGTAAGAATTTGTCCAATAACACTATTCTTATTGTTTCTATTAAGGCGAATACACTTTAGTAATATGTTCTTAGTCACAGTATTACACTTCACTGACACTACACTAAACTAACTCAAAAGGTTTTGTCCTTCTCAGTCTTCTTACTAGGTCTGTGTTGTCGAGTAGCAGGATAGCCTAGACAATAACATAGTAAAAGATTTAGTACCCAATTTGAGAAAGTCTTGCTAGCTAGCGATTGTAAAATTTTTGAGTAATTGAAAAATCACAAAAAAATTTTTTTATCAAACAATCAGCCTATCGCAGTCCAGTGCTGAACGTAGGCCTTTTTCTTTGTTTACCGTCAGTAACAAAAATTTGTTTACGCATTGCTCCCCGGCCAAAGGGGGACCGAGAGTGGTGTGTGGGACTCACCACCGGCAGACACGACCGCCAGCAGTAATACCCACTAAAAATCTTCAGACGACGCCCGTCGCTTGTTGAGGAAGAAGCTGGAGAACAGTACTTGGGTTGCAGCGCCTATCACCACGCCTGCGTTCAAATTCCCCTAGACCAAAACCGGGAGGACCTCCTCAGAGAGGCGCAGTGGACGCCCCCTGCCCCTGCTGCCTAAGACTGCGCCAGGAGGTGGCGCTGCTTCACGCGCCATCCAGGCCCGCCCGCTGCGCCCTCCACAGGTGCCTCTTAGATTCCTCAGCCGCCCCAACACGCCAAGGTGGAGACCTGTCCGGGGGGGGGGGGGTGCTGAACGTAGGCCTCCCCCAAAGAGCGCCATCCATCTACCAGCCACCTGCCTCTTTTCATATAATATAATTTGTAACATAGAAACATTTATAACATATATTTGACGACCGATATGGCGTGGTGGCGAGTATACCCGCATTCCACTCCTGAGGTCGTGGGTTCGATTCCCACACAGGACAAATATTTGTGTGTATAAATATGAATATTTGTTCTGGTCTGGGTGTTTTTCTATGTATATTAAGTATGTATTTACAAAAAAAAAGTATTTATGTATGTTTATCCGTTATTTAGTATCCATAACACAAGTTCTTAATGATACTTATCTTGGAACTAAATAATTGGTGTGAGTGTCTGAAATATTTATTTATTTATTTATTTATAGAGATATATTTTTCGTATCAAAAAGAAAAAAGATGCTTCTCTTTTCTTTGTAAAGGTATTTTTTTTCAAAACATAGGTGTATGAACGACGTTGACACATTATTACAGTAGCAGCGATAAGAAAATGGTAGGAAACTGTCACATTCCGCTGTTTCCACAAGAATCGTATAGAGCATTGTTTGTTTCAGGAAACGAACTCTTTTCATTTGGAGGCCTTTAAACGATGGCGTGACTCCACAGCCTAGCTGAAACAGTTGGCTTAGAAAATATTTTAGTTTGTACTATTTAAATTATCATTAATATTTGTCGGGCTTGGGTGTTTTTGATATACATCAAGTATGTATTTACAGAAGAAAATATATTTACAAAGGAAAATAAACTGTGTAAACCACCAAACATGACATAGCTAATGAATAAGAGTGTACTTTATGTGGCCCCACAAATATATATAATAAAATAACATTGGAGATTATACAAATAAATAGCTTTAACATATTTCGCGGGCGGCCCCCAACGCGATGGACCGATGATCTGGTCAGGGCGGCGGGGAGCCGGTGGATGCAGGCGGCAAAGAATCGATCTACGTGGAAAGCAATTGGGGAGGCCTATGTTCAGCAGTGGACTTCAGATGGCTGAAATGATGATGATGATGACATATTTCGACGCAAATTAAACGAATTATTACTCAAAAAGGCTTATTACAATATTAAGGATTTTTTGATTGATAAAAATGCAAATTCTAACAAAGAACCATTTGCTTTTATTTCTTGATTATGGTACCGCTCATATCTCATTCATTGTTGTTAAAAAACATATATCGAATTCCCATTTTATGTGTAAAAATTTGACAATTCTAAATGATCCTGCTGATTTTAAAGAAATTAAAGTATATATATACCATATATATATATTTATTTATTTTATAAAAAGGGAATTAGTCAGCAGATTTCAGGACCTTTAGCGTACGTCTAAGGCTTAGAATAATAACACCTAGAACGATAGTTCCCTCCAAAGCGGTCTTTCAAAAGCGAGGCAAGAAAAAAATCTGTGTGTGCGTAACATACTTGTATTACGCTCGACGAAACGCACACAGTGAAAAAAATCATGTTGTCATTTCATTCAATTTTCCCTAAAAGTAGGGAAGTTGAAACTTTTACACTTTAGGTTAGCTATTTATTGCATTTCGTTTCTGCGAAAAACCACTTACATTATAATTTTATTGAAAATGTATATATATATTTATCCTGCCTGGGGTGAATAATTTTTTACTAATTAATTATTTAATATATTTAGAACTATGAAACGCTTAAATTGTTATAGTTAGTCAACTGTTTTATGTAGATAGACCAGAATCGAATAAAGCTATTTAACCTTTTTAAAATGTAATTTATGCCATATCAATTGAAATCAATCAATCAATGAAAAAACAAAGATTTTTGTGTTATCGTATATTAACGAAAGGTATTCCACGCGAACAAAGTCGCGGGCGGAAGGTAGCAGAAGGTAGGAAGTATTAGATAATTATCAAATAACATTTTGTGAAATTTAATTATTGTCTAATTGAGACGTGTTTCACTTACAACAAAATGTAGGAGATTTTTTTCTCCTTAATGGCAACATTTTCATTAACTGTCACGTGACAAATATTGAAATTATTTTTTTCATTTTAATGAATGTTTTACTTAATAATTTAATTTCAAACGCATAATTTACTCGTGTAATGTTATGTCAATATGTTTCTTGTGCTTTTCCGATGTATTGTGATATCCGTTCATTGCGAAAACCGTCATTTTTAATAAAAATATCAGGAGTAGTTTTCAATACGACACGACCTTGAGCACTGACGGGCCGCTTAACAAACTTAGCCAATATGGCTAGGTTTTAGTTGCCTCACTTTGACGACGCGGACTGGGCTTCTAGGTGTAATTATTCTAAGGTCTAAGGCACAACCAGGATACATTCTAGCATAATGTTATAGTGTGAAGCAAGCTAGCTTTTTCTTCTTATCTAGGTAGTGTTTTACTAATGCCATTTTGTAAATAGTGTGTTAGCTTGCGGTAACGCCGAAATACACATACGAAACAATCCATCAATGTCAAAAGGTGCTAGTATAATTTGCTTTACAAAATGACTTACTTCGTTTATTGTAGAAAAGCTTATATTGTTCTTTAGTAGAAGTTTTTTGGAGAGAATTATTTTTATCAGACTGATAGCAGTTCTTAACTGAAAATAGCATATGTATGTAGGTATACAATCACGCCTGTTTCCTCGAAAAGGTAGGGAGAGGCATAATATACGACTACATTTCGCCAGTAATATTGTTGGTTATCGGGCACTTTAATGTTTTCCCAGAGCTTCGTCCGTTGATCGGCAGGTTTAGACTTGTAGGTGACTTTCTATTGGGCGCCTATGATGTTGATAAAATCCATGTCATTATCATCATCATCTCAGCCCACCCACTAATGAGTACGAGCCTCCTCTCACATACCAAGGTGCGAGGGTATTGGGTCATACTCTACCACGCTGACCCAGTGCGGGTTGGCGTCGTCGTTGTATGGCGTCCTGCTGTTTTATATTTTTCAAGCCGCCTATTTAGGTCTTTAACATGGCTTAACGACTACCACATTTAGTGATAACCGGGACCAACGGCTTAACGTGCCTTCCGAAGCACGGAAGCGCTATCTCGAATAATCTATAAGCGATATCGAATCAAATGCCACACAAACGGTCACCCATCCAAGGACTGACCACTGTAAACATTGCTTTAATCCGATCCGATCCGATTGCGCTTCAATTCCGAGTCCACAAGAATCCATATCCTTCCATCCACACCCTATCAATTCTCAATTCTATGCTATGGATCACAATCCACTCTGATACAGTTATTGCCAGCCTTATTAGAAAAATCAGCTAGAGTGAGGGCGCCCTATACAGCATTTGCCGTTCCGTGTTCATAAACACTTTAACTCTAATAGAGGTCGACTTTTCCTAAAGTTAGATACTCTATTAACGCTAAGAGGCATAAAGTCTGAACCCAGTATTGATAGACTATTAAGGGCAATTTTTTAATAAAAATACTGTTTAATAATTAACATCTTGAAAATAGTAAATACGACCGTACACTAATCAAGCATCCTCCTCTCATAAATCCTGATATAGTTTTTTCCTGATATTGTTTTTTTTTCCCGCGTGTAGTTATTGTTTATATTATATTGTTTGTTACATTTTCCCGTTAGTATTTAATTGTTAGATGTTGGCATTTTTTTTTCTTTTCTTTTAATTAGTCGTACTTAATTTTTAATGATAATAATCTGTCCGTGTACCTAAATAAAAATAAATAAATAATCGGTTAATGGATTATAATTCGTAATGGCTCGTTATATTTTATCTGATAAATAGATTCAAGTAGAATAGACAGATTCTACCGCAGGATCCGAAAATTCGACTTGAGATGAATACAATGAAATATGTTTTTACTCAATAAAATAAATAAGTACGAACCAGTATTTATGACAGACTATCAGCAGAAACGCGTAGTTGGTGTCATTATATTATCTGTAACAATAAAAACACATATTATTTATTATAGGTACATACATACATTTTTTTTTTTAATTGTGACACGTCATAATGACTACACCCTGCCTAATGATAAGCAGTCGATGCAGTCCAATAAGAAAATGAAAGCGCTTTATAACGTGAAATAAGCACGCTATAAAGCGCATCCACTCATGACGGCCTGCTAAAATGCCGTTTCACGCCCCGTTTAAAAGACCCGGGATCATAGGAAATAGGAAACACATGAGCCGGCAGCGAGTTCCAGAGCTTAGTGGTCTTGCACAGAAACGACCTCCCAAATACACACAACAAACAAACACACACAACAATACACACAAACATACGAGCGCGCCTGTTTACCCGACGGGATTACTATACCCATGACTAGAAAACCGGAGTAAATATAATTGCAGTATTAATTAGGTAGACCGATACGTAAACGATAATTGAATGCAGGTTAAGTTTTATTTAATTTAATGCGCGGACCCACAATACTGAGACCCTCGTTCTTCAATTATAATTGGATTCTTCATGGAGATAAAGGGCCTCAATTTTTGTTAACTACATTTTTTAAAAATTTGTGTCGAAGTTTACTTATGATAGGGTAGGGTTGGATCCCCCCGACTGGTCTCCACCTTGTCGTGGTGGGGGGGCTGAGTACCTCCCGGTAGGGCGCAGGAGGCGCTAGGGAAAAGGTAACACCCAGAGATTGGCGACTCTGGGTGCCCTTAGTACTGACTACCGGGGGGGAAACTAAGAGGGACCTGTGGAGGGCGCAGCGGGTGGGCCAGGAGGGCCCGTCAAGCAGCGCCGGGAGGGTCTTGGGCAGCGGGGGCAGGGGGCCCCTGCTGTCTAACTATGGACCCTCCGAGAAGTCGGCCACACACGCTATGGTCGCACAGGGAGGTAGGAGGGGCGCGTCCACTGCGTCTCTCTGAGGAGGTCCTCCCGGTTTTGGTCCAGGGGACGTTGGCCGCGGGCGGGGTGTCAGAGCTGCAACCCAGGTACTGGTGCCCCGCCTCTTTCTCAACAAGCGGCGGGCGTCGTTGGAAGATTTTTAGTGGGTATTATTGCTGGCGGTCGTGTCTGCCGGTGGTGAGTCCCACACACCTCTCTCGGTCCCCCTTTGGCCGGGAGACAGTGCGTAAATGCATTTTGTTACCGACGTAAATCAAAAAAAAAAAAAAAAAAGGGTAGGGTTGGATCCTACCAACTTCTTAGGAGCCCAAGCCAACCTCACCTGCAAGTGGTAAACCTGCCGATCAACAGATGAGATTCTGGGAAACATAAAAGTGCCTGGTAAGCGGCAATAGGCTCGCCACCTATTATGTGGGACTGGACCATCAATAATTGCGAGCTGTGGGCGCATGATATGCCTCTGCCTAGCCCCTCAGGGAAACAGGCGTGAACGTATATGTTTAATTTTAATAATAATTTATTTCTGTATAATAACTAGCCTAATTACTCTATATGTTACGATCATAAATTGAGTTAGTAATGCAGTTAATTACAGTGTTATCTACTTAAAATAAATAAACTTAATTACTTATGTCTTAGATATTCACAAAAAATATGTGTCAGATCTTATTCAACAAAATTCCTTACAAACAACAATGGATTGTGCTTACGCAAGTCAATTATTTTTTCCTATATTTTATTTATTCTAGCATTATTTATATTACTTAAATACTATCATACTACTTAACAACCAATACCCTAACACATTGATATGTGAGAGGAGGCTCGTGCTCAGTAGTGGGACGTTAATGGGCTGTGATGATGATGATGATTATACAACCAATAAGAAGTAAAAGTAAAAGTAAAAAGTTCTTTATTTCATAAACTATTACATAGCACTTGAAAACGTCAAAACAAAATATACATAAAAAAAAACATTTTTTAATGTCAACCCTGAAATCACGAAGCTTAGATTCACTTACATGCAAATAAATAAAAATTAGGTGTAAGTGAATCTAAGTGCCAGTTCCGAGCCCCCGCTCTGTGAGAAGAACTGACAAGAAACTCACATGCTATGCTCTTTTAAATTATTTTTATTACAAAACACACACAGTGTAAATTTGATGATACTGAAAGGGTCCCCCGAAGCTGTAACCAATAAAGTAGCACTAAGGGAACCTTCCATCACAGTCAAGTACTCTGATAATAAGTATATATGTTTATAGACAATAAAATTTTTCTTTCTCCAAACAGGTACCGTTTATTATAATGTATTGTACTTGTAAAACCGCATCAGTACCAGTCATCATCAAGTCTGAGTACTCAGCACGGACCTCTCATAGACGGTGAGTGGATCTCTACATGTTTACCGCTTATAATTACTTGTGAAGCCTCATTCAATACCGAGTCATTTAACTCCAACTTTCCAATAGGGGACGTTCATTAATTACGTCAGGTGTTTTTCAATTTTTTTTAACCCCCCCTCCCCATTGGTGAGATGTGGTCCCCCCCCCCTCACGTGAGATTTACCCAATATTTTTTAAATAATTGAATTTATTTGATTCGTCTGCTATGTACTATATTTTTCTGTGAAATAAGAGGAGAATAATGATGCCACGTTTAAGGTGCGCTATAACGAATGATGACCGGTATTGATATTGTAATACAAAATTTTACTGTGGTATAAAAATGTATATTCTCTGAAACGAAAAAAAAAGTTGACGTAAGATTTTTATTGACCCCCGCCCCACCCTTGGTGAGTTTTGGTGAGATGTGGCCGGACCCCCCCTCCCCTATTTTAGACTCACGTAATTAATGGACGTCCCCATAGATATCTTCAGAATCAAAAAATCTCCTAAACACCAAATCAGAGATAATGGAACTAAGCAAAGTCTTTGAGGAAACCTAAATATCTCTAGCTTTTCCAAACTTATCTCTAAAACAGATTTAAAAGCACGTTTAAATGTTATCTACAAAACGTTTTTAATGTAAAAGGCTGACCCTGCCGGTGGAGAGAGGCTACTTCTATAAATAAAACACATTTTACAGCCCGTGGAAACGATCCATCGTTTTTAAGAGAACGGAGAGAAGTGTTTAAATTTGGTTTCAAAAACATTTTTCGAATTTTGTCGCACCGCGATATTTGTTGAGTATGATAATTGACATTAAGTAGCGTTCTCAGGATACCCCTATCGTTTAATATTGCAGGGTATTTACAGGGTATATTATGCTGCTAAAGGTTGTCTGGTTAGTTTATAATAATGGCTATTTCTTCGGAAAATTAATATTAAGAAGAAGTATTACCTCCAGAAATCCAGAACGAGCTTGATAGAAATTTCTACACAAAAATTCACCAATCCGAGAATAGCTTTTTTTAACGACTAAAAACTTCTTATAAGTACCGCAGAGTAATAAAGTTCACTTACATACACACAAATGAATGAATGTAATGAATAAATGAATGAAGCGCTCGTAGCCTTGCGGTGCTCGGTGGTCGGAAACGATCACCGAAGTACAGCAGACTTTACAGAGGTCAGTCCTGGAATGGGTGATCGTTTGTGTGTTTCGATATCTAATGCCACACAAACGGTCACCCATCCAAGAACTGACCTCTGTCAACTCTGCTTTACTTCGGTGATCGTTTCCGACCACCTAACACCGCAGAGCTACGTGCGCTTCCTTCTTTCTGCTTTCAAATAAGGGAACAATAATAATTGGCTGAGAATTGTCCACCTAATTGAAAGAGCATATGTTTTCGAGGACTGATCTCTGTTAATGCTTCTTGACATCAGAGGTCTTGACCACCCAAATTAAGAAAACATGCTTGGCGTTTATCTTATGGAATTGTTCCACTTTACCCCAACACGTTGCCCTATTGCTGGGGAAAGGTAGATCGGTTTAAAATTTTCAGTGGAATCTGCATCACTATAACTGATTTAGTGGGGCAGGTTTAGGTGCAGGTTGGCTCGTTAATATTTGTGTAGGTAGATTTGTCTACTTGAGGAGTTTACAGGTAACATTAGATGTGGTACATCGGTGGTGTAATCAATTTAACTAAAAATAATCTTAGAAGAATTATTATTTATTTATTGTATCACGCATTAATAACACCAGTAGTCATGAAAACAATAAAACCTTCATAAATATAATTACATAAGAACATAAGATTATATTCAAAAATAATAGACATATAATTGAGTGGTAATTTTTGTTTTTTGTGCACATAAAAAGATACTAATTATTTTTTCATTCATACATATGTGCATATATACATACATACAATCACGCCTATTTTCCCGAAGGGGTAGGCAGAAGCATACTATAGGCCCACATTTCGCCAGTTATATTGTTAGTCCCACATAATAGGTGGCGAGCCAATTGTCGCTTATCAGTTACTTTTATGTTCGCCAGAGTAACTTTTCGACTATTGAAATGTAATTAACTAATTTGCTTATTAATTTCTGGTAATAAATTTGATAATAAATTTGAATGATACTTACTCTCTCTCTCTCTATCTCTCTCTCTCATCTCCAAAACAGTTTTATTAGGGCTTGCCAAAGATGCAATTAATCAGATTTGTACCTACGACCTCAGGATCGGATACAGGTATATCGTAGATCAGCGCTAAACTCGAACAATAAAGTTTATGAAACGTGAGAAAACAAACAGATAGCTTCATACCGAACTGTTCTAATACGTGACATAAACTAAGGAAACAAGATTTCCTAGGAACGATCAAACAATATCACATCCAGCTACTGCAAGGCTGAGGTTGAACTGGCTTAGAATTGTAGAGCAATAAGCCTAACATCGAAAATATATAAGCAAACAGGGCATGGATTTATTAACCGAAAAACCCATTAATTGATAATACTCATAGTTTATGGAGTATTCGGTTTGAGTGGAGACTTTTAAATAAATAAATTTAAAAAAAAAACATAATTCTTACAATCACACCAATTATTTAGTTCTAAGATAAATATCATTAACAACTTGTGTTATGGATACTAAAGAACGGATAAACACACTACATTTTTTTTGAAAATATATACTTAATATACATAGAAAACACTTAGACCAGAACAAATATTCATATTCATGCACACAAAGATTTGTCTTTTGTGGGAATCGAACCGAAGACCTCTGGAGTGAAGTGCAGGTATACTGACCTCCACGCCATTTTGGTCGTCAAATAGCAATAGGATTAAATATTTTTCGTAAAACAGCTGGATATTAGTCAGTGATTCTTTCTAAGAAAAAATAACAACGAAATATAGTATTAATCACATCTTTTGGAAGAGTTCAGTGAGTGACTGTTTGTGTGGCATTTGATTAAAAGCTTCCATGCTTCGAAAGGTTAAAGAAAAGAAAGAAGGTTAAAGAAAGTTAGATGGTGACCCCGGTTATGTATGTGTTAGTCGTTAAGCTATGGATAATTGAGCAGCTCAAAAAAAAAATTACAGCAAGACGAGTCACATCTATCATAGTATATTTATAAAAAAAAAAAAATATTTTTTTTATATTATTTGTGTATTTTATTCATATTTGACGTATAGTTTTAGTGTTTATTAATTTTAAAGTTTATGTGCTCTGCCTACTGCTTTCCAGTTCTTTCCTTTCCGTCGGGTTGTCTGGAAGAAATCGCTTTGAGCGATAAATAAATATATCTAACACTTACACCAATTATTTAGTTCCAAGATAAGTATAATTAAGAACTTGTGTTTTGGATACTAAATAACGGATAACATATATTATATAAATACTTTTTTTTGTAATTACTTACTTAATATTCAATTCTAGAACAGAACAAATATTCATATTTATACACACAAAGGTTTCTTCTGTGTAGTAATCGAACCCTCGCCGATCGAGTACTCGCCACCACGCCATATCGGCCGTCAAAGGCGATAGGACCGCCTAGATTGTCTTAATTTTCAATATTCATTATTATCTGTAGTTTTTTTTGTCAATTAAGAGTATATCTATCTATCTAGCTACCTCCGCTCCGCAGTAGCGTAATGGAATATAACTACTCCAAAAAAAATGTTCACTCAACTTGATTCTTGAGAGAAGACTTATGATCACTTAGTTGTGGGTTAATGGGATAAGATGATGATAATGGCATTGACTCCAAATAAACTGGGAGCGAAGCCCAAAAATGATGCGGGTCACAGTACACAATCATGTCATGCACATTGTATTGTTCTATCTCTCTCTGTAGCGTCGATTTTATTTACCGATTGTCATATTAGCTGAACACATATTTTTAACACATAGTAAACACTCAGCCTAGTATGAATATGCAAGTTTATGCAACTAATCGTGTATCCTTTAGGGATATCAAATCGTAAAAGCAAAGTGCAGATTCGACCTCGGGGCAATGTCGCTCGTATAATAATTTCAGAATGTGCTTTCTGTGTTTATTAAGTATGTTTTTATGAATAAAAAAGTTTGTTGTTTACCCATTAAAAATTATCCATAACACTAGATTAAAATAAGTTGCATAACAGAGACAAATAAAAAATATATATCCTATCAAGACCTAAGGAGCCCAAGAAACCTCACTTGCAAGTGTTGCTCCTGCCGATCAACAGACGAGGCTCTAGGGAACATAAAAGTTCTCATAAGCGGCAATAGGCTCGCCACCTATTGCGTGGGATCAAAAATATAATTGGCGAAATATGGGCGTGAATTATATACCTCTGCCTACCCTTTCGGGGAAACAGGAGTGTTAGTATATATGTAAATACAAAAATCTGTGATTGTCTCTGTCTCAACGGCACCGTGTCTCATCTCAACATTTAAACATAAACAACCTGCAAACGGGAGACAAATAAAAAGTCTGCTATTTATGTACGTTACTCAAGTAATTGTCAGTTGAAGTATTTACGACTGAAGGTTTGGACCCTGTGATTTATAAACGTAAGGCCAAAAGAGTCGACCTAACACAATATATTGCTACCGAAGCAAATTTGTAGAAACGGTTTTCTATTCTTTACTTCGATTTCTTTGAAAGCTTTTTTTGTATATTTTTTTCTACGGTATGCTTATAGCTACTATTTTTCTTTGTAATCGATATTCTCGTCGTGATACTAAGTGTATTTTTTATCTAGTAACTGCATAATATAACTTTTTCTTACTTATCATCACTACTATCAGTATTATTATCCTTACTACTGTCTTAACTACTAAAAAAAACCTTGACAATTTTCTTGCCCTTGTTTTACGACCAAGCTCCAGGAAATGGGTGCGTTAGTTTTTTAGTTTGACTTTTATAAGAGTTGTATTGAGCTAAACTTGAATAAACAATTTTGTCTTTGTTCGATCTTGTACCGCTTGCATCCGCCGGCTTCCCAGATCCATAGGCCAATAGGTAGGTGGGCACCCTTTACTACGTTTTACTCGTTCGTGATCCCCATTGATACAGCCAAATATACCAACAAAATTAAATTTTCCCTAAAATTTTAACTTTTAATCAATAGTACCCCATCCATAGCCCGCATTAATCCTCCAAAAAGTTGAAGAGACCAATATTTAACCCCGTACAGATTTCTTGGATTCTACAGATTTTCAGAGATATTTAGTTGAATAAAATGGGGACTATTTATAAAATACGCTAGTTCAATCCGGCTTCACGTGCCCAATCCGTCTCATATATCTACTAACGTGACTGCGAGATGTGCGCAAAGCTTGGTGACCATCTAAAGATATGCTAGAGTTAGACATGCTTGTGAGCTTCGAAAGAAATGATCATTAAAAAAAGTATATGCTAAGATTTTTTGCATCTGGTATGCAGTAATTGTAAATAAGCGCTTAGCGTGCATAAGTAAAGTCTAGCTGTGAGTTTAACTTTATTTTCAACACTGGACAAATTAATGTGTTATCATAGGCATGTGTCGAGTTTACGGTCAAAGGGGGGGTTTGAACCGAGTATTAAATATAGGGGTGTTTCTTATTCTGGCCCAGAAGCTGCAGAGGCATTTGCAAATTTTTTTGCAAGTGTTTTTCTTTCCGAAGTACCGGCACTTGATGCAGAAAAAACAAACCATCTTGATTATTGTTCCAACAGTAATTACATTAACATATTTGCATTTACACGGTCCGATGTAATCTCTGGGATAAATAAATTAAAGTCAAGCAGTTCTATAGGTCCGGATAATATTCCATCTATTATAATAAAGGAGGTTAAGGAGGAGCTCTGCACACCCCTTTGTCATATTTTTAATCTGTCATTAGCAAGTGGTATTTACCCTCCCCAATGGAAGCTTTCTAGGGTAACTCCAATTCAGAAGAGTACTGATAAATGTAATGTTGAAGAATATCGTCCCATTGCAATTCTATCGTGCCCGGGTAAAATATTTGAAGGTATTCTTCATAAACGAATATACGAGCAGGTCGAAAGGTACCTTTGTATGGAACAGCATGGGTTTAGAAACAAACGGTCGGTGAACAGTAACCTCCTTACCTTGGTGAACTATATTGCCAGTTGCCTCGACCGTGGAGGCCAAGTAGATGTCTTATACTTCGACTTCCGGAAGGCCTTTGATAGGGTTAACAATGATATTCTGCTGGAAAAACTATGTGCGATTGGTTTCGCTCCTAGTCTTCTTCATCTCATTGCAGACTATCTTCGCAATCGCCAGCAGTTTGTCAAGCACGGTCTTTATGAGTCTAAGCCCTATCATACGCGTTCTGGAGTGAGTCAAGGGTCAATACTTGGTCCCCTCCTTTTCATTTTAATGATCAATGATTTGCCGTCAGTCGTCCGTTACGCTAGATCGCTTTTATACGCTGATGATCTCAAAATTTTCATGGAAATTAAATCCATTGAGGACTGCTTGTTGCTCCAAAGGGAAATCGACGCCGTTAACGATTGGAGTGTCACTAATAAAATGGAATTTAACTGTGCCAAGTGCTATGGAATGACTTTCGGACGCATGTTTCACCCTTTTGAATTTCAGTACAAATTAGGCCAAAATTTAATAACAAAATCTACAGTCATAAAAGATCTAGGGGTAACATTCGATCGAAAACTAACTTTTCATGACCACATAACCGCTGTCGCAAAGGAGTCGTACCAACGTTTGGGTTTTGTATTGCGAAACTCACGAGACTTTAGGACTGACGGAGTGGTGAAACTAATCTTTAGTGCGCTGGTCCGAACAAAACTTGAAGCCAGTGCAAGTGTGTGGCATCCACATGAAAGCAAATATACACTGCTTTTGGAAAAAGTTCAGAAGGCATTCCTTAGGTTTTTGTATAAACGTAGATACGGTTACTACCCTTATATGTATCCTACCAAGTTTCTCCTTGGCCAATTAGAATACAATTCTTTAGAGGTGAGAAGAGCCTGTGATCAAATCATCACTATAATTAAAATTTTACGTGGTAGTATAGACTCTCCTGATCTTCATGGTGAGCTGTGTCGACTTTATGCACCCGATAATTATTATAGGAGCAGGAAACATAAACTGTTTGCTGGGCCTACCTGCCGAACCGTAGCCCGCTCAAAATCACCTATTCCGCGGACACTCAACGCACTTAATGCCATCCTGGAAACAGCACCCGACTGTGATTTGTTTGCGGATGGATGGCCTGAGATTTTGTCAGTGTGTCTGAGGTATTGTGAGAGAATGGGATAAAAGAAGTTTTTAAGTGTGAGATTTTAATATTATATTAACTTTTACTGTTTTTGATAATTAGTGTAATTGGTTTAATCCGTTCTAATTAAATAAATAAATAAATAAATAAATAAATAGGTTATATATATGATAGTCTCTGTATGAGTGATTTTTATGTACCTATTATACAAATGTATTTACAGTAAATAAAGAATTTACTATTCTTAAGTAGGTTTGTTTATCCGTTTTCTAATATCTAATGCTCTACAAGTTTGGTGAAAAATGACGCTGCGTAATATTTAACAGAATATTATTATTGTACGTAGAATATCTCGCATTGAGAAGTTACTAAAGTAGAATTTGTCGTTTATAAAACCACCTACTAAACCATCTTATCATTCACGGGGGCCACAGAGAAGGCTGTAGCGTATTTTGACCCTTAAGTAAGATCTTTTGTGCATAAAAGTGTAAACCATGGTCCTCAGCGAAAATGATAATGATCTTAGTCGGACGACACTTATTGCTGGACATAGGTCTTACCCAAAATTCTGATTTATATCCTTTCTTACCCTTTATAGAGTAATCTAGTAGCCTGCCCACGCCCTATAAGAATAAACATATTACATTTCATACACAGCAACACATACATTACAAACTTCATCATAATTTTATAGCTTCACAATTTTACGATGCCGGTTTAGCATATCTTTAAGTGGATGGACTCCTTTAGTTCGGAAAAGGCACATTTATAGAGGTGCTTTATATGCCGCAGGGGGCCGTAGCAGTTACATTTTACTGTTGCGGGTTCCGTACCAATAATTTCACCATCTGTTTTATGTTCGGTCGGAAACTGAAAATGTTTGAACGGTCGGAATACATTGAATTTTTTTTGTGAAAATATTGATAAGGCTATTAGAACTGAGTGCGTGTGTTGCATGGAATTCAATGTTATGTAATTAAAAAGGTCAATCGTCGAATCCAGCTCGCTTGGGCTGCGTTCGGGAAACTATGCAAAAGCTTCTCGTCCAAAATACATCAGTGTCTCAAGACGAAAGTCTTCGACCAGAGTTTGTTGCCAGTGATGACATATGGGACTGAGCGGACCTCCCATCCGATGGACCGATGGACTGGTCAGGGTGGCGGGAAGCCGGTGGTTGCAAGCAGCACAGGATCGATCAACGTGGAAAGCAAATAGGGACATAGAGGCCTATGTTCAGCAGTGGACTTCAAATGGCTGATATGATGATGATGATGAAAATAATTTATTGACTCAGATGTTACATTGCGCATATCCATTGTGATCAATTGAATGTTTAAACAACTAAATGTTACCGAAAACGCCTCACCGTCGTGATATTAATATTAACTAAGTAAGTATATGACGTCACTGCGTTTCATTTACACCGACATAGCGTGGGGACGAGTTTACCCGTACTACGCTCTTGAGGACGTTGGTTCGATTCCCACAAAGTACAAAGCATTGTGTGCATATCTATGAATATTTATTTTGGTTTGTGTGTGTTCCGGTGTATATTAAGTATGTATTTTCAAAAAAATTTACGATATTTAGTATCCATAAAACAAGTTCTTAGTGATACTTTTCTGGGAACTAACAAATTGGTTTGATTATCAGAATTTTGCTACCTACAGTTGCTCATAATTATTTGTATGAACGATATAGGTTTGGAGGAAATAGGAAAAAACGTGACAGTAAAAACTCAACCTCTAAAGAGACTGCATCTAAGATGGTCTGTGTCGTGTGGTACCGGCCTAGAAAAGTGCCACTTCCTCCCATCTCACGGGAAGTCGTAAGAGTCGACCAAAAGATATCAACAAGGATTATGGGCAGAAGCGTCATCTTGCGTACTGGCTTGAACTACGATTACCAACCCGCCTGCCTAGCGTGGTGATTATGGGCAAATACCCCCATTGGAATGTAATCTATTGGGGAGGCCAATGTCCAGCAGTGGACTTTATGATATTATAATGATTAAATAAGTAATTTTGGGGTGGAATTAGTATTTTTATTGCGCAATAAGGTGAGATTACCTTATATGATATAACACACGTAAAATACTGACTAAAAATCTTTAAAACTACTAGTATTTGTCGTTAGTAATCTAATAACATATTTTATTAGAATATTGTGTATAGTTTTTACTTTATACTAGTTCGCGTTCATTATCATATCAGCCATTTGAAGTCGATCGATGATGTTTATCGATCTCTGCCGCTTGCATCTACCGGCTTCCCGCCGCATTGAGCAGGGGGCCTACCGCCGAACTTGCTGGTAAGCGATTATTAGGCAAAATCGATATCGTCGAGAAATTTAATTTGAATAGAATAGCAATGAGCAGGTCATGGTCAACCGTATTAAAAGCATTGGAGAAGTCAATCAGAAACAAAACAGTGATTTGACAGCGCTTCATGCTATCTCTGATGTCCTCTGTGAAATTCAGCAAAGCTGTGCTTGTGCTATGGCCGGGACGAAAGCCTGACTGGAATTAAGAAAGGAGCGAGTTAACACGTCTACCTACGAAAAAAAAATTATGCGTCAACAAATATGATAAGATCTTCTTTTATGATGTCCCAAAATTCATCTCTTCGAGTTAAACTAGTGTTCCATGAATCCAGCGATATATAAAATTTGGCGTAATTTTCATCACGACATGAATAATGTTTACGAATATTAAGAGAAAACTTGTTATTGATATTCCTGAAATTTCATTATTGCGATGAATAATTTAATAACTGTTTCCACACGCTGCGATATATTCGTAATTTAATATTTATGACTTATTCCGGCTGAGTTCGGTTTAAATACGGGATCAATAAAGTTTCCATTAAATATTGCTTTAACGTTCCCAGTAACCAGGACATTATTGAAATTCTATTCTTTCTTTCAGCAGTCGCGCGCCAACAAGTACAATTTAAATCCCCTATTTCGTGCGCACAATAAGTAAAAGTCTAGTCCATAATTAGCTACTCCGTAAGAAGTCAGTAAACGAAGCATTGAAAATAATGTGCTACTCTCTAAGAAGTCCTGCCGTTTGGCGCCGGCCTAGAATAGCGTCACCCCTTCTCAACTCATGGGGAGTCGTAAAAGTCGACGAAGAGAAATGCTACCGGATGATGGGCAGCAGCGCCATCCTGCGTACTGGCTGGAACTGCGATCACCAACAGCGTGGTGATTATGGGCAAATACCCCCAAATGTAAATGACACTCACGCATAAACGGCCCCCAGTCCCCGGCGGCCCCGCTATTCCAGATTACGGTAGCGGTCTTGGTAACGACGGGGCAGGGGTGCTAAGAATCATCGGAAGAGATCCGGCTACCACCCCAAACGACGACTTCTGCACCTGGCAACTTACAACATGCGCACACTGAGGACCGACGAGAAGATTGACGAGCTGGAGGAGGAAATAGAGCGGTTGCACTGGAACATTATCGGGTTATCCGAAGTCCGTAGGCAGGGAGAGGACATGGTAATTCTCAAGTCTGGCAACTTGCTCTACCACCGGGAGGGCGATCACCTGTCCCAAGGTGGTGTCGGTTTTATCGTCCGGAAGTCTATCCGTAACAACGTCGTGTCTATTCGGAGTGTGTCGACCAGGGTAGCGTACCTAATACTCAGAATCACCAAACGGTATTCGTTGAAGGTAATTCAGGTTTATGCACCGACCTCGGCGCACCCCGATGAGGACGTGGAGATATTGTATGATGACATTTCTGCCGCCATTTATACTTCACCGACTCACTACACGGTTGTTATGGGAGACTTTAAATGGTAAGCGGCACATTGAGTATTAATATTAAGCTCGAAAGGTCCCGCTTGATGAGGTCTACGCTCCGACCCTCAGCTGCCCATATTCAAAACCCCGAGGACTTTCAGCTTGAGCTTCAAAATCGCTTCGCAGGTCTGGAGAACTGCGTCACCGTTGACGATATAAGCGGCGGGCTGGTTGAGACTGTTCCCGTTGTCGGGCCCAAACATTATAAGACTCGACAAACTAAAAACAATAAACTGTCGACTCAAACTCTTAATCTCATGGAAGCGCGACGAGACATGCGATTGCAGTCTTTAGAAGACCAACGAAGGCAGTCTAGCCACGTCGAGACCTGAGATTAGAGGGAGATCGAAAGGTTTTATGGACAGTTGTATACCAGTACGCAAGATCCAGCTACTTGTTTGGCTAAAGACCCTACAGCCAAACTAACTCGACACACCACCACCAGACATTCCGGACGTCAGCCTGTACGAGATTAGGATGGCCCTGAAACAACTAAAAAACAACAAGGCACCGGGGGAAGACGGGATGACAGCAGAGCTTCTGAGATCGGGTGGTACACCAGTACTTAAGGTACTCTAAAAGCTCTTTAATACCGTCATTCTCGAGATACGTACGCAACAGGCGTGGTCCAGTCCAGTCCAATAAATAAATAAATAAGTATTTGTGACACTTACACCAATTATTTAGTTCCAAGATAAGTATCATTAAGAACTTGTGTTATGGATACTAAATAACGGATAAACATATATAAATACTTCTTTTTTTTGTTAATACATACTTAATATACATAGGAAAACACCCAGACCAAATAAATATTCATATTTATACACACAAAGATTTGTCCTGTACAGTAATCGAACCTACGACCTCAGGAGTGGAGTGCGGGCATACTCGCCACCACGCCATATCAGTCGTCAAATTGGTGAAATTGCCTTTATTAATTCCTTAATAATCAAGCTAATATGCCTTGCCTAGTGGTTGTGGTTTCTCTACTGAACTCTATCATCCCATTTCAAACCCAAAAGTGGAGTAGAAGAAGACTAAGGGAATGGAGTCTTATGTGGTGTCTATGTGGGCGATAGAGCAGGCACCTCTCTTCTTTTCATACGTTTTAACCAAGTGATCTCCATTTTAACAGAGAACACTTCAGCAACTATAGATCCCTTAAATAGATGTATCAAGATTTCTGCACACCCGAAACTAAATATACGGGTATACATAACCCGTATATTCAACCCGTACGTACCCGGACGTCAAGCAAGGTGTATAGGGAGTCTACCAACATCTGGGGATCTCAAGCCAACCTCACCTGAAAGTGGTGCGCCTGCCGAACTACGGACGACGGCTGTATAGCCTAATACCGCTTACCAAGATCTTTTGTCTATAGGCAAATGTAGGCGTATGGTATGCCTCTGCCGACCCCTTCGAGGTAACGTGATATGATGAGCGTATGTATGTCAAGCAAACATTTTAACACATAAAGATTGTCAATATTTGCACTAATTTACTAGTTACTGCAATAGTGCAGTATCATTAGCGTATCAAATTCGCCCTTTCACACTACACAACCAAAACAAAATAGTTACATCCTTTTGCTTACCGTCACGCCGCGCGCACTCAGTAATGGCGGAAACCTTCCATCCGTACATATGTCAATGTAGTTATAACTTCGATAGTTATTAACACGTTGACGGACAGTACCGCCTGTGGCCGCCGAGATAGCCAAAAGTAATATGACAGTACGCCCTTCGACGTCCAAGTTGACGCCCATAGCCAATGTATGAAATAAAATACTGTCTCAGCACATATAATCTATAAGAGAGTAATGTCCGTCAACGTGTTAATAAGGTATTCAATTTCAAATTATTTATTTATTTTCTTTACAGAGGTTTACATTATAATATAGTGGTCGAAGCCGCCTAGTAAGCAAACAATGCCAGTGACAAGCGACTTCGCTCTTCCATAACAGTATTTCAATATAAAATTTTATTAAACTAAAGAGTTTATACATATAAAATATAATGGGTGTGAATTTAATTGTAATTGAATATAATTTTACAGCAGGTCACAAACATAAATTCTGCATACGAGTATGTGATATTTAAAGTGAAAGGAAAACCATGTTGGATGCGTGTGATTGTGTGTGTGTAATTGTGTATGAATGTATGTGTGTGTGTATGTAATATTTGTTTGTATCTATGTAATTCATTGTATTGGTTGTAATAAAGCTTCAGTAGCCTCATAAGTTAGTGGTATTAAAAAGGTAGTAATTAATATATTTCTTTCTCTCAGAGTCTTTCTGTAGATATTTTTATTTTTATTTACTTTGCTGTATAAGTACTCCGATCGAACTTTGCAATTGTATGCTATAAAACAGAACAGTTCGAACTCATTCTATTATATTCAAGCAAACATTTTCACAAACAAAGACAGATAGAGCATGTATAGTATCGCACTGTCATTAACATTAGTGTATCATTTTTTTTTGGCAAAATACATTACTAAATCCACAACCTTCCGTCAACTGTCACGCCGCGCGCACTTAGTTATAACGGAATCTTTCCAACGGCATATATTTCCTTGTTAGCATAACTTCGTAGTAATTAATTGCATCCATTTATATTCAAACAATAAATATGACATACAAAATCAGATAAAGCGTGTTTAGTGTTGCACTATCATTAACATTAGTGTATCAAAATTGCGCTGTCACACTACACAACCAAAACAAAATGGCCACATCCTTCCGTCAACCGTCACGCCGCGCGCACTTAGTAATGGCGGAAACTTTCCTACCCTACATATTTCAATGTTGGTCGCAATGCAGAAATGCATACATCCGACCGAAATTATGTTTGCACAAAAGATTTTTCATATGTCACATACGTGTGGGATGTAAAGTCGGATTTGAGCCGTTTCAATATTGAATATGGTCGCTCGTAACTTGTCTATAGCACTTGAGCGAGACGTATTTTATTGAGACTGGAATATTTTGATACTCTTTTTTTGGTTGCATGTGACAGTAAGTAAATAAAAAACTTTATTAAATTTAACTCCAATGATGCTTGATCAATATTTTTATACTGCATTATGGTTTCCAAATATCCGTACATTTTCCTCCATCTGATGAATAGTGGTCACCTTCTTCTATGGATGCTTGCAATACCATACGCATAAATAGCTTGTTTAAAACAACTTGCTGGACTTTACAGAAACCGAAGCAGGTTAAACTTGTTTCTAAAATGTACGAGTCACTATTGAAACTTAATGCTTTAAAAACCGAAAAATTTCTGCAAACCAAAATGCTTGACATTTTCAGAAGAACAAACAGCTTCATCAGTAGATACAGACGACTAGAACAGAAAGTTCAGTCTCTTGTGCTTATGGCATCAGATACTTAGTAAATCAAAAGCTTCCGAATGGCGACAGTTACATAACAAAAAGAACACCTGCAATTGTAGACTTAGTAATAAATTCCACAGTAAAACTTTAAATGCTGATATTTTGGTGATGATTACAGAAGCCACGAGTTCCCATCCTGTAATCAACAAAGCCGCCCTTAGCAGAACGCTGATAAAGGAATTATGCAATAGTTAATAACTATAGCTAATAGATGGCTGTTTCCATGAGTAAAAGTATTACTTACAGGATAAAATCAAAATGGGGGTAAATAGGTGTATAGGGGATCTTACCAAGACCCAAGGGGCCCAAGCAAGCCTCACCTGCAAATGGGGCACCTGCCGAGCAACGGACGAGGCTCTGGCGAACATAACAGTGCCCGATAAGCGGCAATAAGCTCACCACTTATTACGTGGGACCAACTATGTAATTGGCGAAATGTGGGCGTATAAAATGCCTCTGCCTATCCCTTCGGGGAAACAGGCGTGAATGTTTTTAAGTAAAATCAATATCAACAAAAACGAATATCTGTTTCCGTATGATTATACGTATAGTATACACACAATTATTATTAATTAATATATTAATTAAACAGAGAGAAGTGCTCTGCGCCCATATTGACACTAGACGATATCCTATACTCTTATTTGTCCACGACGCCTTCGAGCAAAACATGGTAAATGTAGTAAACACCACTTAAGTCAAATTATTTATTTATGAGAGAAAATAAGAAGTTACCAGAACGAATAACTGACCAATCAAAAGTCACGTCGGCATACTATAGATAGAAACAAACAAACAGTTTCACCAATAATAATGTAGACAAATGGAACAAACAGTTTAGCTTTTGTGCTAATGACATCAAACACTTAGTGAATCAAAAGCTACCGGAATTGCGACAGTTAAACAACAAATCGGACACCTGCAATTGTGGACTTAGCCACAAAGCCAAGCTCAATCGATTTCGAACAATCCAGAAACTTCTGTTCGCTTCGCGTTGTTTAGATAGAAATAATTTGAATAATATTATCAAGCTTGTTTACGTTTGCAGTTTTGGACTAGTTTCATGCACCTTACTAGATTCTAGGTTGATTTAATAAAGGTTCAGGAAGCAATTATTTTTTAGTGTCAAGTGTAGCGAATTTGTCCTTATATCCACTTGTTTGCGCACCTTACTAGATTGTAAGTTGGCTCTGGAAAGATTTAAGGTGCAACTTTTTGTGATTGTCAAGTAAAGATAAAAAAAAATGGAAGGGTCGGTTTTTCAAACGCTGGATAAAATTTCTCAACCGGATTGATTATGAACCCACCAAAAACTGATGTCACATGTAAAGTTGAATGAGAGATGACAACGCATTTTAAATTTGTATGTTAATTCAAATATTCTGTAAGCAAAATTTTACTGCTCCTTATTCAATTAGAATAAAAACGGGGAAACGTCCTATACTGCCTTATATATCTTATTCCAATAAATACTTTTTTTAAACCGAACCACAGCGATTTTTTCACTGACATTTCATTACAGCTTCTAAACGGACTTTCATTCCAGTAGGTAAGTATTTAATTTATAAGACAGTAATATAATTATAAGAGTTGTAGCATTTATAAGATATTTCCCTAAATTAAACTAATAATAACACGGTGTCACTAATATTCATGGTATCGAACACACAAGCCTTCTAAATATGAGGATGATTATTTTTGTATAACATTTGACATAGCTACAGCTTTTTAAATGAGTATGAATCCGGTAACATAATATATATTCGGTTTTCCATTTTTAGGCAGTATAATTTTAATAATTAATTCAATAATAACAAGGTTTTCAGGTCGCGGAATGAATGCGGGCGGAAAATAAAGTCGATGCGAGCGATCTTTACACATCAGGCGGCGGTTCACAGATATAATACCTCTCGTTCCAAAATACAAGTTAAGAGATATAGATTATAGATTACTTACACAAAACCAGAACGGCGAGCAGTTATTTCAACACCAAAATTTAGATAATTAAAAAGGTGTGCATAATGTAAGATTCATATAAGTTGAAATTTAGCGTTAAGTTGTTTATAATACGCAATCAATAATAAAGATATTGAGATGTCAATGTTCCTAAAATAAATAAAATAAAATAAATTCAAAGCAAGGAGACTTCTCTCATCTCTAAAGAAATATCTTTCATTTTAGCGTTGGTCGTGAGGACATCGTTGCTATGATGATGTCTGATATTTTACCAGAAATTTGAAATTGTTGTTTTTTGATTTTTCGGGAAATTATATGCGCTCGTATAATGTAACAAAAATATTTAAAATCCTAAACGTCTAAATAAATCATCACCAAGTTTTCATGTGCGCCACAAAAGAAGGATCGTTCTTATTAGGTTCTCGTAGTCAAAATACAAATAAGAAATGTAGTATCTATATAATCTAGTATTTTAATCGCTTCACTATGGGTGAACGACACTAATATTGATTAGATAAATAATGTACTTGAGGTAAAAAAGTATTTTAAAATAATAATAATCATGAATTCAGGCAGGCTTCATTGCCCATTTTGGTTAGTACCACAACAATAGAAACAGAAGAAAGTAATAAAGTATTTTATAAATATTTTCAGACCATTACACCAGTTATTTAGTTTCAAGATAAGTATCCTGGCAAACTTATGTTATGGATACGATAAACATTCATATTACAAAAGAAAACACCCAGTCCAGAACAAATATTCATGCTTATGCACACAAAGATTTGTCCTGTGTGGAAATCGAACCCACGAATTCGGAAGCAGAGTGCGGTTATACTCAACACCACGCCATATCGGTCGTCAAAACTAATAGTGTAAGCCCAGACTTGGCATTGGACACTCTTGTGAAGCAAAATTAGTCCGCTCGCGTCTAATCTGCGGCCTTAACCATTTATAACACGGAATTTATTTTTTAACAATTTTATAAAATGATGTTTTACGGTAGATTTACATGTTTCACGAGGTCCTATTCTACAATCATAATTTCGCGCTCAAGTAAAAGTTGATTAAAGAATAATAAAATATTGTTGTATGCTAAAATTTTAATGGCTTACCTTTCGATCTATGCAGTAAATTAACATTACATAAAAACATACATACTATCCAGCTTCCCCGAAAGGGTAAGCAGAGGCACATCGTTAGTTAATCGGCAGATGAGGTTGGCTCAAAAGAACAGTGATCAATATAATTTTATACCAGAAAATAAACCTCATGCAGGCATATAAAGTAGGATACAAATACAAAAAAACAACCGGCTCTGTACGTTAAAGGCTGAACAGACAAATCGTCGACAGCTGTCGCTTGTCCGTACCATTACAAGAAAGCACGTAATCTTGTCTTCTAGGATACGTTATCCTTTCTATGATAGGTTCATAAAAAAATAAATCGAATATTTTTATCACTAACAACTTATGTAGTGCATACTATTACGCAATAATACACTTTTAGTTAAAGCCAGAACGTCAAGAGGCGTGTACTGAGCCTTGAGTACATTTGAGAGATTTTTATAATGAACGATGGAAAATATCGGAGGGAAATAAAAATCTGGTAGTTTTCATAATAGATTATTAGTCATACGAATAACTTGGATGCGTGACCCTGTTATTTCAAAAGAAAAAAACGACAGAAAACGTATTAAATTATATTATTAATATCTTAGTATTTATCACAATGCTACTTATTTTTTATAAGACAGATTCATTTTGGTCCAGGACCAAAATAATTAGTATTTACAGTTAAGAAGACCAACGTCTGATTTATTTTTTAAAAATATTTTTGAAAAAAAAATTATCGCTTTTGTCTGTTTCCCCAAATGGATTAGTGTGAATTTTGTAAAAAGCTCTGTATCCCTTTCACGAATTATTGTAGTTAGTGCAATAAATTCATTCACTCGTGTACAACTTGGAAACTATAGGGAAGGCTTATGCTTCATTCTTTACAGATAATATGTGTAAAAATAAAGGCCTAAATCTATTGATGGAAGCCAGTATTAAATTATAAAATTCTTTAAAATTATTTGGACTGAATATTTTGATAAGCCTTTTTTTTTTCTTCTTTATTTTAAATAATGGCTTCGTGCGTCTAGCACATTTAGCCAGTGTCAAGTAAGTGATATATTAATAATATATAATTTATAGTAAATGAGAATGAGTGGTGATAAAGATGATAAATGGTAAATGAGATACCCTCCCCTAAGCCCCTTGAGTCCTCAGTAAAGATCTGAGATCTCACATTGACTCCTTAAGAGAAAATTTGAAAAGTTATGTTGCACTGTTTTGTTTGATTTACCAACACTCATGTATGTTCACAAACACTTAACGGTTAATAATTCACCGTTATTACACATTAATGTTAGAAATATCACAAATTGTATAAAATAAAACAAAACTGCAGACATGACGCTTCACTTTCCCGCCAACCGACCGATAAGCCTTGTAATCAAAAAAGTCTAACTAGTTGGTCATGTCTTGCAAAGACATCAACAAAAGAAAATCGTTGATCTAGATGGCCGTGATTCCAAAGAATACTGCGCCATCTGATGGTATCGTGCCGAATCTAATTGTCTTATCATAGAACAATCCAAATATTTGTATCCATGCATACAAATATATGTTCTGTGTAGGTTGTTATGTGGATTTGTCGTGGTCGTTAATTTTGTTTGATTCGAATAGTGGCTGCTATACCTGCACTCTACTTCTGAGACCACACATAAACGTGCAGGAGCATATAATGGGCTATTATTATAAAGTTTGCATTAGCTTATGAAACTAATGCAAAAACAATTGACAAGAACACTGTTTTAACTATACAAAACTAGTTTATGCACTTTTTGCGGCAATGATAAAGATTTAGACTGAAAACAAGCGACGCGTGAGCTTATGGCGATACGACAAGAAGAGCGATTATATGGTTAAAGATGGCCAGCGTACGTTGAAATCTGCTATAAAGCATATTTCTTGTGGACCAAGGTCATGGTTTAATTAAAAATATTCTGATTAATAATTTTATTTATTACATTTTGAGGAGAACCGACTGCTTGCTAAACATAATAAATTAAACATATAATCTCAAAAAGCCATTTATAGGTCCCCTCTGATAGAAACAGAATCTCATATAACATAATCTCATAAACACAAAAAAAAGCTAGAAATGAATGCCCGAAGAACCTGCTATTTAATTTAATCCTTGCCGAAACAATATTAGTGCAGAAAAGAACTAAATCTAAGTTATGACTATTTTTATTTAAAAAGTTACCGGCTCGCCACATAAAGGAATTCTGTCTGTAATTGGTCGATGCGAATGGAAGATGCAACAATGAGTTGGAACGCCTAGAAAATGATAACATTAACTTATCATGAATAGGTCACGGAGTATCGACTTATCTTGGGTACTTATACTGGTTTAATGCTGCTTTTTATGGAATTTGTTAACGAACGTGATTTTATTTAATATTGAAATAGTCTTACTCTTACGGCTTATATCGCCACAAACAGAATGACGTATACCTACATAAGCACGAATATGAGGTGCCAAACAAATTGCCTGGTGAGTGTAAATAACATTGAAAATCCATTGCATAGTCGTTTTGCCAGTCGGCACACGCCCCGCTGCCCTCTCTGCTCATCATTCCGCTGCCGCGTGAATTATTTTCGTAGCCTTAACAGCAGTCTTACGATGAAACTTAATATTTCACAAATGTATAATGCAAGAGGCAGCTGACGAATTCATTATTTAGGACTAACAGAACCTTAACAAGCTTGGAACGGTGTTGGTGGAACAATAAAATTGCTATGCTTTTAAAATAGGGTTGCTACAGTAAATAAAAAGGTTCTCTTTTTTTTATTGCGTTTCAGTAACTTCAACTTCAAAATCATATATTTAATAAACTATTACAGAGTACTTGAAAATGTCAAAATGACATTCAAAAAAATTTATCGAAATATGATTACATTGAAATCACGAAGCTTAGATTCACTTACATGCAACAAAACAATTAAAAATTACACAAAAAAACTTTTATTTAAATGCCCTAAAAAGAAGGAAATAAATTTTTACTTACAAATTTAAACTGTCTACTTAAAGCCTATTCATACACAATTCATAAAATCCAATCTAAACATGCTTACAAAATTTCAGCCAAATCGAGATATCTGCTTCAAAATCGGGTCGCAAGATTCCACCCGAACATCCTTACATACATTGCAAGTTAAATAAAAGCTTCTGAAAAGAGGCAAGTGAATCTAAGTGCCAGTTCCGAGCCATCGCTCTGTAAGAAAAACTGGCAAGAAACTCACAGGCTATGCTCTTTTAAATTTATCCATTAGTTAGGTATTTATTTTATTTCCAATCTTCTTATAGCAAATGTACATACATACATACATACATAATGTCACGCCTCTTTCCCGTAGGGGTAGGCAGAGATCACATCCTTCCACTTGCTACGATCTTGGCACACACTTTTAGCTTCATTCACACTCATTAACCTCATTAACAGCCCGTCGGTTTATAGCAAATGTATTTCTTTATATTATTGTAGACTAGTGTTCAGCCAGTGTATTGTAATTAACGCAGCATCCAGGACCTCAGCACGCGTACACTGGGAAGGATGTATGTATGTATGTAAAGTGTATGGTCATCGTTTTCCTTTTAAAGTAAAATCATCATCATCATTAAAATAAATGAACATTTGCGACCACTATTGGGCCGGTATGCTGGAGGGCCACCAAGTGGATTTTTTTTTAAAACCAGTTTAATGTATTTCAAATATTATTCTACTATGCTGTATATCCAGTAACATACTAAGTAAGGCAAATTACGTGTAAAATTACTTTCAAAGTTACAATTATATACAAACAATAACAATCTCGATGGAAACTTAAAGAAAAGTATAAAGTCACTTAAAGTATTAGTTTATCATAATATTATTTCAAAGAGTTGAATAGAATTCTAACTGAATGAATGAATAAACACTTTATTGGATACTAAATATTAAAAAAAGGTAATAAAATCACATAAACAAATATATGGTACAATGGGCGGCCTTATAGCTAATAGCAATTTTATCCAGGCAACCGTTACCTAACTGATATTATTTGTATGAAATGAAATAAAAAATATTTAGACATAAATACATAAGAAAACATTACAGTACAAATTTTAATCAAATAAGCATAATATAATACCTATGCCTAAATAGAACTCCGTTTAGAATTTGCTGCAGTGGAGGACCACAATAGCGCTGGTCTTCCGTGGAGACCTAACAATGTTGGATATTTTGTTTGAATAAACAATGCCTTATTGCAACTAAGTAATACAATAAATAAATAAATATTTCTGACACTTACACCAATTATTTAGTTCCAAGATAAGTATCATTAAGAACTTGTGTTATGGAAACTAAATAATGGATAAATATACATAATTACTTTTTTTTGTACAAACATACTTAATATACATATAAAAACACCCAGACCAGAACAAATATTCATGTTCATGCACACAAATATTTGTCCTGTGTGGAAATCGAACCCACGGCCTCAGGAGTGGAGAGCGGGTATACTCGCCACCGCGCCATATCGGTCGTCAATAACAAATAATAAGGGGGAACTTGGAATTTCCTCTTCAAAGTTGCTAATATAGGTATACGGAAACCACTTTAATCTCGGTCGAAACTTTCACATATTAATTTGCTGAGTTACTTCATTGTGTTGCTGTTATTAATAATTTGAATTGTGTATTGATACTGCTTTTATTGGATACCGTACTTTACACATATTTTTTTAAATCTATTTTATATCATTTTCTGTGTGGTGCGGTGGTGGTGTGTGGCTCTGGCGAACATAACAGTGCCCAGTAATGGCAGTAGGCTAGCCACCTATTCCGTGAGAACAACTATACAATTGGCGAAGTGTGGGCGTATAATATGCCTCTACCTACCCCTTCGGGGGAACAGGCGTGAATGTATGTATGTGTATGTATGTGTGGTATAATGAGATATCAGCCTTATAGACTCCACTGCTGAACATTGGCCTCACACCGCTGTACCCCTTTCTATCAGTCCCGCGACTCGCTTCTATCCCTAGAGATTTGCTTTCCTCCCAGTGTTATTTTGAGGGTTTTGATGGTATGTTCACTTTTTTTTTGTTTTACGTCGGTAACAAATTGCTTTTACGCACGGCCTTCCGGCCAAAGGGGGACCGAAAGGGGGTGTGGGACTCACCACCGGTAGACGCGACTTCCAGTAGTAATATCCGCAAAAAATCTTCCGACGACGACTCTTGTTGAAAAAAGGCAGGGGCCAGTATCTGTGTTGCAGCGTTTGACACCTCGCCTGTGGCCATCGTCCCCCGGACCGAAACTGGGAGGACCTCCCGGCGCAGTGGACCCGCCCCTCCTACCTCCCTGTGCGACCATAGCGTGTGTGGCCGACTTCCCGAACGTCCATGGTTAAACAGCAGGGGCCCCCTGCCCCCGCTGCCTAAGACCCTCCTAGCGCAGCTTGGCGAGCCCTCCTGGCCTACCAGCTGCGCCCTCCATAGGTCCCTCTTAGTTTCCCTCTGGTAGTCAGTACTAAGGGCACCCAGAGTCGCCAACCTCTGGGTTTAACCTTTTCCCGGCCTCCGGGAGGTACTCAGCCCCCCACCACGACAAGGTGGAGACCTGGTCGGAGGGGTGGGTCTGTTCGCTAGTCTAACCTGATTTGGCTGCATTTCAATTATTACATGGAGCTACTGCCGTCTGAACTCCGCAACCCAGAGAGAAACCTCATTCTATGGTTATACCAGCTCAAAATATTGGACGCACTAACTTCCTAACAACGACTGCCATAAATGTTCACGACAGCCGGGACCAACTACATAAACTCCAGGACCAACTGCATAAAGTCCAGGACCAACTTTTGAACCCGAGACCTTTAGCCTGGGTATCACTGGGCTATCGCGGGTATTATATTATTTTCATAGAGTATTTACAGACTTCTGTATCATCCGGTTTATCCACACAACACTACATTGGAACTAAGTAAGACAATAACAAATTGCGTGTGGGAACTTGGAATTCCCTCTTCTCGAAGTTGCCAATATATGTAGAAACAACCTCAATCTCAGTGGAAACTTCCACATATTAATTTACTGTGTTACTTCAGTGTCTCTGGCAATTTGCGACACTTTGTGTCTGCCGAGATTTAATATCGCGAGTTTGTATGGTTGTTCAGTCAGAACGTTGCTTAAAAAGATACTTTCGTAAGGAGTTATCATGCGATTGAGTCTACATATCATAATTACTATTAATTTTGTGTATAGGTATATGTAGTTAAGTACGTATTGTTTCCTTATTCGTACTGTCTCATACTTTTCTGCTAACCCAAAGGTTAACTGGTAGAGAATGCCTTGCCTCGCCTGTTGTACATTTTAATTTTAATTTGTGCGATAAAGTTTAATTAAATAAATAAACGTGCTTATATAGTTTCGAAATAAGGGATTGGTTGAAGATAGTACGATTCTTCTAAGTCATGACTTTCTTAACCCAAGGAGATCCTCCAAAAATTCCAATGTGACCGTAGAAAATTAAATGACTTCTAACATCTAGAACAATAATTGTTCTTATTGATCACAACCATAATTTTTCTATTTGTAATACATTAATGTTGCATTGTAATTTTATTTTTAATTATGATAAAAGATACTGGCCTCCACGACACAGCAAATCCTAGTGTGGAGACCAGTGACATATGTTGTAACTATGTATTTTTCTGAAAAATAAAGCATTTTTATTATTATTCACATATATTTATTTCATTTACACATAATTTATATTTTTCACAATTATTATATAACAAAAATAAAAAATACTATACTGTAAAAACTATAAAAAAACAGAGACCGCCCGCGACGGCCGCGAGGTTTTTTTGTATCAGACCTTTAACCCAGCTACCTAGCTTGAGCTTCTTAAGATATTAGTCGAAGCTCTTCGCTATCAACCCGAAGACCGTAACCACTATCGGATCAATCGTCGCTGAGTCCACATCCCACATGGCAGAAATCTCGTGGGCCAAGTCCAGATATTTACTTAATTTTTCCTTTTCGGCCTTTCTTATTATTATTGTATCTTTAGCCCGAGAAAGAACAACTGAACAGAGACCTCCCCCAAATAATCCAATTTGAACGATTGTGGGTGGCCTGCATTCGGCTTGATCCAGGGAACTTCATCAGATCGTCTGCCCATTTGACGTTTTCTGTCCCAACGGACGTCCCATCAGTTCTATGCCCCTAATCATCTTCATCATCACAGACTTTCGTTAATTGTCCAGAGTCTGCTCAATGGCTTAACTTTTTTATTTTACGCGTTTCATATAAAGATTTTTGTCCTTAAAGTGAATTTTGATACAACTATATAGAATGCCTTTAGATCGTTCTAGTTCGGTTTGTGCCCACCGCAATTTCGGATATTTTGGCATGAGAGTATGTTATATAAAAATATGTAAGCCAGGTCTTCTGCAGGTCTCAACCCTATCGACAATCCAGCTACAGTGTTGCCGTATAATTAAACGCAACTTCAGTCCAACTTTTAACCCTCATTATTATTTCAACAGTTTTAAAACGAGCTTATTGTTATGTTAATAGTTTTGAAAAAGACGGTCAAGAACATAATTATAAATATTTACCCTGTTTTATATTTAGACATAAGGAATTGTTGTTCAGTGTTACTTTCAGGTCCGAAACGATTACCGAAGTAAAGCAGAGATGACAGAGGCCACTTTTTAGATCTGACCACTGAGGAGGCCCTCCCGGTTCTGATCCGGGGGACGTTGGCACTGGCGCCTCGCCCCTTTTTCAACAGCGGCGGGCGCCGTCGGAAGATTTTTAGTGGGTAGGACTGCGGTGGTTGCGTCTGCCGCAGTGAGCCCCACACCTCTTCCCGGTCTCCCCCTTTGGCCGGGAGACAGTGCGTAAATGCATTTTGTTACCGACGTAAATCAAAAAAAAAAGGCCACTTTTTAGATGGGTGACTGTTTGTGTGTTTTTTTTAATATCGACCGCTTTTGTGCTATCATAAGCATGTTTATGTCAATGGTATCTGTCAGTAATATCTGTGTATCATCATATTAGCCTTATAAAGTCCAGTACTGAACATTAGCCTCCCCAAAATATATTACGCTATATTAGGGGTAACTGTTCAATTTATATACCTTTATTCTTATCCTATCCTATAATACCTCTATATCTCTATCTATATCCTATATATCCTATATATTTTTGACGACCGATATGGCGTGGAGGTCAGTATACCTACACTTCACTCCAGAGCTCGTGGGTTCGATTCCCACACAGGATAAATCTTTGTGTGCATGAACATGAATATTTGTTCTGGTCTGGGTGTTTACCTATGTATTTTAAGTATGTATTTACAAAAAAAAGTATTTAAGTATGTTTATCCGTTGTTTAGTATCCATAACACAAGTTCTTAATAATACTTATCTTGGAACTAAATAATTGGTGTAATTGTCAGAAAATATTTATTTTATTTATTTATTTATATACCTCTATACCTTGTCAACAGATAAACAGTATTTTGTCTGTTGAGTTTTATTTAGACATTTTATTTGTCATTTAAAAATCAATAATTCCTTAACTCATTAAGAACTTATGTTATAAAAAACGGATGAACATATATAAACACTTATTTATTGTTAATACATTCTTCATGTACATCGAAAATTCTCGCATAATTTAAATTTAATACAAAAAATATCTTGTGGTTTAAAAAACAAAAATAGACGAACATACACTATCATTTAAGTATTACAAATAATGAAGTACTATTTCATAAAAGAATACAATGAGAAAAAGTGAATACAGTCTCATTTAAGTATTTATCACAAAAATATGCAATATCTTACATATAAAATTCTCGTGTCACAGTTTTCGTTCCCATACTCCTCCGAAGAGGCTTGACCGATTCTCATGAAATTTTGTGAGCGTATTAAGTAGGTCTGAGAATCGGCCAAGATATATTTTTCATCCCCCTAAATTTTAGGGGTAGCCCACCCCAAAATTTTTATTTTTATTTTTTAAACAAAACTTTTAGTTTTTATTCTTTATGATACAACATACAAAAATACATATAATCCTAAATTGTCACCCTTTTACGATCAACCCTTATTTTTTAATAGCTATTTTAGTAAATTTATAAGGCAAAACTACGTTTGCTGGGTCAGCTAGTTATTTCGTAAAAGGATACAATGAGAAAGAAATCGAATTATAAGTAAGTGTCCTTCACTTCGCTCACTTTGACACTTCTAAGATTAATTAGAAGCCAGTTTTGGGTCCAAACTGTATCCATTACAAGGGAACCAAGACTTTATAATGTCAAGCCATTCCGTAGGACCCGTAGACCTTTAAATCAATTAATTATATATGGGGGCTAAGTGGCTTAATGTAATATGGAAGGGTAGGGTTATTTCGCTTTGCGTGTGATCTGTTAATTGAAGGTATATGGTATGGTTGAGGTTTGGGATTTTAGTGTCTGACTTGGTTAACAACTGTGACTATTCGAAGATATGTGCATAATTATCGCTTGCTCCGTGCCTCGAAAAGCACGTTAAGCCGTTGGTCCCGGCTGTCATGAACATCTATGGCATTCGTTTGCAGGACATAATTGCCTTCGAACATCCTGACATCTGGTTTAACCATAGAATAATGTTTCCCTCTGGGTTCCGGAGGTCAGACGGCAGTCGCTTCACAAAAAATATTTAAGGGTAAGTGAATCTGTACCAGTTCACCACCGCTCTGTAAGAACTGTCATGAAACAGGCTGTGCTCTTTTAAATTATCAATTGGTTAGGTACTTAAATTGTAATCTTTATTTGTCTGTGACGCTATACAATGCAAAAGTATATATAAAATTAGCAATATTCATATTTTAAGTCACATATATTAAAATAGCCTGCAAGAAACGGCAGTTTAATCCCAAGCATTTTCATCAAAATTGTAATATACCTATATTATGCACTTAAATGATATGATCCCATCTATTTTAAATATTTCGCACCCTTATTTCGAAACCGTTATTAAACAAATGTTTCACGAAAATAATCTCATAATCTTTTTTTAATCGATGAAAACTACAAATAAATTGCTTCTCCTGTAAAATTATTATTTTTCGTTTAGTAACGGTTTTGAAATAAAGGTGCGATTTTATAAAAACGCTTCCTCAAGTAGAACTACTTGGGTTAATCTTTAAATCTGTAAGTGATTTATTTTAGACATATCGTGAGTCCTACAAACCACCCGGACAATTCTCAGTATTACTTACAAATAAAAATGTTCTGAAAGGGTTAAATTTATGGGCGTCCAATGTAAGGCGAGTAGTATGAGTGATTTAATACTTACTGTTTCTTTTCTTCTTATAAAAAAGTGTATACTATATACGACATATAAAAAATATATCAGGGGCTTATTACAAAACAAGATCTAAAGTTAAGCCAGGTTTAAAACTAGTAGTGGTGCGGTCCATAGCCCTGTATGGAGCCCCAATTTGGGCGAGCTCCATATCGGGTCGCCATCGACAGATCCTGCAGCAGTCGCAGAGGGTCATGGCGACCCGTGTCGTTAGGGGGTATCGCACCATCTCCCATGAGGTGGCATGCGCGCTCGCCGGGTCCCTGCCATGGGACCTCGACGCCGAGGTTCTCTCGGCGGTCTACTGGCGTGGCGCGCAATCCCGGAGCCAGGGTCTCCGCCCCACACCGGACACAGTGGTGCGGTGGCGTAGAGACGCTCAGACACAGGCTCTGGGCGCATGGCGGCGGCAGCTACACAGGAGCGCCGAACTACGTGCCGAAGGATCGAGGCGCCGTATCCTCGAGGCGGTCGGGCCCATCTTAGAGCGATGGGTCGGCCGTCGGTGGGGGTCGATGACTTTCCGGCTCGCACAGGTACTTTCCGGGCACGGGTGCTTTGGGAAGTATCTGTGCGACGTCGCCGGGGGGGAGTCGACCCGGTGTTGCCACCACTGTGACTGCGCGATGGATGATGCGCAGCACACTTCGGTGGCGTGCCCTGCGTGGGCTGGGCCGCGGTCGACGTTAGCCGCGGCCCTGGGTGGAGTGGCTCTCTCGCTGCCGACCATCATGCAAAAGATGGTCGACAGCGAGACGGCGTGGGAGGCGATGGCCTCCTTCTGCGAAGTGGTGATGTCGCAGAAGGAGGCCGCGGAGCGGGAGAGGGAGCGGGATCCGCTCTCCGTCAGGCAGCGCCTGGGGGGTCTTAGGCGGCGGGGGCAGGGGGCCCCTTCTGTCTCGCCATAGACCCCCCCCGAAGTCGGCCAGTTACGCCATGGCCGCACAAGGAGGTAGGGGGGGCGCTGCAAATTGCGCCTTCCTGAGGAGGTCTCCCCGGTTCTGATCCGGGGGACGTTGGCCGCGGGCGGGGTTCCAGAAGCTACAAACCCGGGCACTGGTGCCTCGCCCCTTTTCAACAGCGGTGGGCGTCGTCTGAAGTTTTTTAGTGGGTAGGACTGCGGTGGTTTCGTCGGCCGCAGTGAGCCCCACACCCCCTTCCGGTCTCCCCCTTTTGGCCGGGAGACAGTGCGTAAGCAGCATTTTTTTACAGACGATAATAAAAAAAAAAAAAAGGTTTAAAACTAGTGCTTTCATTTTTATTTGATAAGATGAAGACAATGACTATGACAATGAATTCTTCCAAATGAACAAAAGCTAATATACGACCGATATTTGACGACCGATATTTGACGACCGATATATGACGACCGATATGGCGTTGAGGTATACCTACACTACTCCAGAGGTCGCGGGTTCGATTCCCATACGGAACAAATCTTTGTGTGCATGAACCTGAATATTAGTTCTGGTCTGGGAGTTTTCCTATGTATATTAAATATTTATTTTCAAAAAAAAAGTATTTAAGTATGTTTATCCGCTGTTTAGTATCCATAACCCAAGTTATTATGATACTTATCTTGGAACTAAATAATTGGTGTAATTGTCTGAAAATATTTATTTATACTATTTAAGAATTATGCAACGATGAAATTGAAAATGAACAGTTATAATTTTATAGTAAAGGTTAAACTAGTTTAAAATACCAGCGTTGCTGTATTAGCAGATGTTGCAGCATTACACTGATGTATCGCCCCTTTAACACGTAACATGTTCATTTGTAATTTAACTTTGTTTAAGTTCTCTTTTTTTGATTATAATTTGTGTGTACCATCTTAGAATTTTATTTTTTATTTCACTGTGATTCTTTAGTACATTAAAAAAACAGTTCTTTTTGAAATCATACATTATAAACTAAATTGTAATTTATATTAAAATCTCGCAGTGCCGTACAAATCGGCCTGTATATTTTGTTATAACTTTAATGCGTGTGCCATTTGATTTTATACGCTTCTATAAATCATTTTGCCTTGTGACAGGTCATAATGTGCCTGCCTGCAGTCTACGCTGTACAAAAACTGAGAGCGCTGAACACCGTGATACCATCACTGAAACTATGATAACACTCATTGGGGCTTATTAGAAAACAAGATCTATAGTTACACCAGATTAAAAACTAGTGCTGTCACTTTTATTTGAAAAAAAAAAAAATTAAGACAGTGACAGCAAATGTGAACGATTACTGGCAATAGCCTCGCCACCTATTACGTGTGACCGTAAATTGATTTTATTATTATTATTTCTTTAACCTGACGCTGGCTTTCAACTAGACCCCATATCTGGTTAACCCAGTGAGCAGACCCTGTGCCCTAAGTTTAAGGGCAACTGGGATAGTGCTCTGATACAATGATGAGTTCAATCTTATTATAGATTATTTCAATATTAAATAATACTGGTTTAAATTTTAGTTTGTTCTAACTGAAAAAGTGATGTCATGCGAAAAGCTGCGAAACTAAAATAACGTGGATACACTTGAATAGAAGTGGCACATGTGAAATTTATTTTACAATTAATTAATTTCATGCATTTACATATCTGAATATGCATCTAAAATGCACTGATGTAGTGGTTTTAAAATTGTGATATACATAATATTACGCCTTATTCCCCGGACGGGTAGTCAGGGGCATATTATAATCCCACATCTCGCCAATTATATTTTTTGGTCTCTAGTAATAGGTGGCGAACCTATTGCCGCTTACCGGGTACTTTTTTATTCGCCAGATCCTCGTTTATCGGCAGGTGCACCACTTGCAGGTGAGGTTGGCTTGGGCTCTTAAGATATTTTGGTAGAATCCCTATACACCCATTATTATATCATGGCTCTTCAAAAAGGGCGTGAAACATCTTTTAAAAGATGGACTACGCGCTGTTGTTAACACTGATCTTGCAAGCCTTCATAGGACGTAGTAACCACTTTTCCTAATGTGGGTGGCATGCTTGAGCACTCGTTATTATATGCAGCGACAAAGTTTATTGTCATCAGCAAAAACATTCATAGCCGTGGGGATCGTGTACCTATCAGTCGTATCCTGTGGTTAATATGTGTTAATTATCGAATTCACACTATTTTTGTAACCTTATGTGACTAGACTAAGAGAGAACCAGTCTCGTTACATAAGCAGTCGCTAAAAAATTATAAATCTAAAATTGTATTATAAGTTATAAAACGAACTAACGTAATGATGGCACTTCCAGTGTCTCTAACTCAGATATTTCAAAATTAAATGCTGTGGACAATACCGTTTTGCCGTCTCTAGTTAGTGTACAACACGCGAGCACATCTGGCTTTAAACTTTCCTTTTGATGGACAACGCGATGGTTGCGAGCGGAAATTTACTCTTTTAATGCTCGTCATACAGTGAGCGCGACGGTTTTACGACGTTAGCGATAATTTCAACACTATAGTTTGAACGCTCTCATTGACAGTGACTGAAAAGTAAAACATTTTGATTCAATTTGGACTCCGATGGAGCATTTAAAAATGTCAACAAAGGAATAGGCAAAGGCATATTGTAAAAATATTGTACGTATATTGTTAGTCACACGTAATAGGTGGCGATCCCATTGCCGCTTATTGGAAACATTAATGTTCGCCAGAGTCCTGAACTTGGCTTGGGCTTGTCAGATTTTGGTAAGATCCTTATGCACCAACTACGGCACGAAAAAAGTAACGCGCCGTTCACGGGCAGTGGCTTGTGCGGAGATGAATCTAAAGAGAAACTTGTCAAGTCAATTCTCCCGTTATATAAATCCGACGGTTTAAACGCGATAAGATTTGTAAGTTGCATTTTTTTATCTAAGCAATTATCAAAGGCACAATGCGCGAGCAAAGAAGTAAACTGAACCAATGGGACTGTATGAGAAAACAAAAAGTCTTTTCGCATAACGTAGGTATAAACTTATTATAAATTTTTTTTGACTGTACTATTTGTGTCTGGCTGGTTTTGGTAACATTAAAAAGGTTCCATTATAAAGAAAAGAAAAAATAAAAAAAAGATGTTTCCCGCTATTTTTCATTTGTTTTTCTCTCCGTAAAAATGAGTGAATCTAATGAAGAAATTCGATACATTTTAAAATTTTATTATAAAAAGGCAAAAATGCAACTCAAGCAGTGAAAAAAAATTGTGATGTTTATGGACCTGATGCAGTGTCAGTAAGAGTAGCACAAATTTGGTTCAAACGTTTTCAGTCCGGAAATTTTGATGTTAAAGATGCACCTCGCTCTGGTCGCCCTGTTACGAATAAAATGGACGCCATTTTTGAAAGAGTGGAGCAAGATGGGCATATTAGTAGTTACGATGTAGCTGAAGAACTGGGAATTGACCACAAAACAGTTTTGACCCATTTGAAGAAAGCTGGTTATACAAAAAAGCTCGATATTTGGGTGCCACACGAGCTCACTCAAAGAAACTTAATGAACCGTGTACTCATTTGCGATTCATTATTGAGACGTAATGAAACCGAGCCGTTTTTGAAGAGATTGATAACTGGCGATGAAAAGTGGATCACGTACGACAAGAACGTGCGAAAAAGGTCGTGGTCAAAAGTTGGCCAGGCTTCACAGACTGTGGCCAAACCTGGCCTAACACGAAATAAGGTGATGCTGTGTGTATGGTGGGATTGGAAGGGCATTGTTTATTATGAGCTTTTACCGCCCGGCAAAACCATCGATTCTGATCTTTACTGCCAGCAACTGATGAGATTAAAGGAAGCAGTCGAGAGAAAACGGCCGGAATTGATCAACAGGAAGGGTGTGGTCTTTCATCACGATAACGCTAGACCACACACATCTTTAGCCACTCAGCAAAAATTAAGAGAGTTCGACTGGGAGGTCCTAGTGCATCCACCATATAGCCCTGACCTTGCGCCTTCAGATTTTCACCTGTTTCGGTCTCTGCAGAATTATTTAGGTTCTGTAAGGTTGACCTCAAGAGAAGACTGCCAAAACTATTTGTCCCGTTTTTTTGATCAGAAGTCCCAAAGTTTCTACAGTAACGGGATAATGTCTCTGCCCACAAAATGGCAGAAAGTTATTCAACAAAACGGTACATATATATTGTAAATAAATGTAAATAAACTTTGAAAAAAATGTCTTGACTTTTCATATAAAAATACGAAAAGACTTTTTCCCCAACCTATTATACAAACAATCGACATGCATCGCTCAAGGTGGCTCAAGCTCCCATTAGTGCCCAGAGAAAAAAATAATACAGAATGAATTTGAAACTAAGTGATATCAAAAATATAATATTTCTTACTATTGTACATACTATACGTTCTTTATTATTTTTAATGGTATCACCAGCCTATCTTCGTTCACTGCCTCTGGACATAGGCTTCTACAATGGCACACCACTGACCACGATCCTCAGCTCTTCGTCTTCAACCGTTGCCAGCCGTATTTTTTGTGTGGATTTATCATATGTTTCTATCATCTTTATTATCAAATGTATCATTATTCAAAAGCGGAAATAAAGTAGGTATACAAAATTTAAAAAGCTTGTTACAAAATTACTTTTGCAAAAGCGTTATTATTACTCAGTACAAGAATTCTTAGATGACAAGTGTGTGTAATTTATGTTCAAATGTAAATTTGCATGCCAATTGAGCTAGAATGTACAAGAATCCCTAAAACTTTATCAATCAATCAAATCAAGCAAATACTTTTTATTTCATAAACTATTACATAGTACTTGAAAACGTTAAAAAAAATTATAATACAATAACAAAAACAAATAAAATATAATTATACTAAAATCACGAAGCTTAGATTCACTTGCAACCAAACAATTTAAAAAAACAAAAAATATTTAAGTGTAAGTGAATCTAAGAGGCTTCTTGGCGGGAAAGTGAAGCGTCATGTCTGCGGTTTTGTTTTATTTTCTAAAATTTGTGATATTTCTAACATTAATGTGTAATAACGGTGGATTATTAACCGTTAAGTGTTTGTGAACATATATAAGTATTGGTAAATCAAACAAAACAGTGCAACATCACTTTTCAAATTTTCTCTCAAGGAGTCCATGTGAGATCTCAGTATAGTCCCACATCTTTACTGAGGACTCAAGGGGCTTTGGGGAGGGTATCTCATTTACCATTTATCATCTTTATCATCACTCATTCTCATTTACTATGAATTATATATTATTAATATATCACTTACTTGACACTGGCTAAATGTGCTAGCCGCACAAAGCCATTATTTAAATGGAAGTGAATCTAAGTGCCAGTTCCGAGCCACCGCTCTGTAAGAAGAACTGGCAAGAAACTATGCTCTTTTAAATTATCGATTGGTTAGTTACAATCTTCATTTGTCTGTGACGCTATACAATGCAACATAATACAACATTAACAATATTCAACTTTGTAACACCTAATGATTTTTACCTACGTTCCTTGCAAATAAATAAATCTATTCTATTATATTCCACTATAACATTTAAAAGCGTTTGATACGCGTCACTCTCCCGTCCCGCTCGTTGTTAAATCAGACATTTATAATTATTATTGAGTCCTTGAAAGTTAGTATCAGGCGACTGTTCCGGGATTCGTCGAGGACTTTGTTGTAGCCTGTTTTTGTTATGAGTATTATTTTTTAATAGGTGGCAGCGGCTTTGAATTGTTCCACCGCCTTTCATATCACGGGGAGTCGTACAAGTCGACGAAGAGAAGGCAGCGTCATTCTCCATACTGGCTTGAACTGCCATCACTAACCCGCCTGCCAAGCGTGGTGATCATGGGTGAATATCCCTAATATCATCATCATCTCAGCCCATTAACGTCCCACTACTGAGCACAAGCCTCCTCCCACATATCAAGGTGTGAGGGTACCCCTAATATAATGTAATCTATTTCGAGGCTAATGCTATTTCGTGGGAGGTGAACACCTGTAGACTTTCCATGGCTGATAGCTGATGAAGGTACGTATTTTCAACAAAACATTAGCAGTTCCACGAGGCTTTGTGGCTAGATGACCTTTTCTATGGCATTCAGGTTGCCTGGAAGAAATTGCTGTTAGCAATAAGGCCGCCCATTGTACCATATACTTGTTTATGTGATTTTATTACTTTTTTTATATTTAGTGTGCAATAAAGTGTTCATTCATTCATTCATTCAAAAACGCTTATGTGTTTGGTGGTCATTAAGCCAGTTTAGAGGCTCTATTGAATAGTTTCAAGAAAAAAATTTCTTCGTGAAATCCGTAGGGTTAAAAGTTAAGAATTACTAAAACTAAAAACTATGAAAACTATAAAAAAAATTACAGATGTGTTGTATATTGACCGTTATTTAGTATCCATAACACAAGTACTTACTGATACTTACTTATCTTGGAACAAATTGTTGTAATTATTAGAAATTATTTATCATCTATTTATTATAAATTAAAAGTTTGTATTTATATTTATTCCATTCCCTTTGCGTTGAAAAGTTAGGAATAGAGATAAACTATCGCTTGAACTGTCAACACCAACAATTGAATAAGAGAAAGTTATTTCAAGCAAGAGCGATAAACTAATATAAATGGTTAATTGTTGAGAGTCGACGGAGCGGGCGCGCCTAAGTGCTTTTGTAAGTGAAAAACAAAGGCAAAATAAATGAAAACTTTTAATAAACTATGCGGATACTTTACAGTAGGTATTCACCGTGTTTACAAAGTGAAAATTCACATCTTTGAGCTAGGGGAAACGTTTATTTCGTTTAATTGTAAATACCTATGTTAAGTTTGTTTTTTTTTAGTTTATTCTTTACGTTTGTTTTTTACGTTAAAAGCTTTGGAAGTACAATTGGGAAGAATACTTTTGTCATTGTATGCGTTGAATAATGTTGTTTTTAATGATGATAATAATGAGAATTCCTTATTAATTAAATATAGTCTTTAATGAAGGTGAATTATACCTAGGCACAAAAAAGATAACAACAAATCAAAATTATAAATACAATATACATCTAATTTAAATACATTTTGTTCAATATAAAAAAAAATGGAAAAAGTAAAAATTTTACAAACTATGTTTTAAATAAGCTAAAATAATAATAAAATGTTACACAAGACATAATTGAATTTTTTTTTGAAGTTAGTTTTAGGTTATAATATTTCAAAAAAATAATTTCTGCTGACATGCATGACACAGGTTATTTAACAATAAAAGTTATCAAATTAAATCTGAAGTAAATAAATTGAAATAAAAAATATTCTCGGATGTATCACAGTGACATCGGGGCCCACGGAAAGCAGAACGTAGGTTCTGCTTTCCGTGCAAGAACTTTCCGTACAAGAACATGTACTAGACAACGTATCAGCATTTCAGCCCATTAACGTCCCATTACTGAGCACGAGCCTCCTCTCACATATCAAGGTGTGAGGATATTGGGTTATACTCCACCACGCTGACCCAGTGCGGATTGGCGGAGGCAAGTGTATGGCGTCCTGCTGTTAGAATTTATCAAGCCGCCCATTAGGCCTCTAACATGGCTTAACGACTACCACATTTTAGTGATTACCGGGACCAACGGCTTACCGTGCCTTCCGAAGCACGGACAACGTATAAACAGACTGAAATATTTTTATCACAATGTATACTTACTCATCAAATATCTAATGACAGGGACACGTTTATACTAATTCAACAAATAATTCTTCAATGTGGGTTTGTGTGGGTTTTAGTAAGTGGGTACGTAGTACAAAGTGGGTATGTACCTACAAAAGGTGTGGGTAGTATGCAAATCTTTATGAAATATTCGTCTCCAAAAAAATATATATACTAGGTTACTATTATTCCCTCTTACAAGTGTAAATGTTGACTCAATGGAATTATGACTGGCATTTATGTCACCTTTTGTGTCTTTGTAAAGATATGTCTACACTTGTGCATTTTCTCTCTCTCTTCAATATTTTTCGAAGCGAGGGACTGAAGTAAATGGCAAGAATAGACACGCTGCGCTGTCCAAAAATTGGAATCAAGACAGGAGTATGACAAAATGACAAAAAAAATTGAGTATTTCTTACATTGTCTTTGGAAAATATAAAATTAAATTTTGAATTGTTATAAATAGTTATAATTGACGAGCAACTTACAAATATTTTTAGTTTGCTCAAACTTGAGTTCTCACTTAAAAATCCCACGGATCATGCAAATCTTAGTAAATATGATAAGCCGTAAAAAGCAAAAAATATCAAAAACAAGATACAAACCAAAAATAGATACCTGTCATACCCTTACACGATAGATAAACAATGTTCATGAGTGAATAAGCCCTGTGTAATTCTTCTACGCTAAAACAGACCTATACAACCGATGTCAGATATGTTTTTATTGGTAGCTCGATAGCTAGCATCACCTGTATAAGGTGTATAGGGATCCTATTAAGACCTAAGGAGCCCAAGCCAACCTTACCTGCAAGTGCACCTGCCGATTAACGGACGAGGCTCTGGCGAACATAACAGTGCCCGGTGAGCGCCGTTCGCCACCTATTACGTGGAACCAACTATATAATTGGCGAAGTGTGGGCGTATAATATGTCTCTGCCCACCCCTTCGGGGTATCAGGCGTGAATGTATGTATGTTATTTTAGTGCTAGATTTTTTATTTGTCATCATTAACATAATATCTTAATAACGTTCCACTACTAAGCCTCATGAGAAAGCTCAAAGTCGCTCAACGTGCAATGGAGAGAGCTATTCTTGGAGTGTCCCTACGTGATACGTGGTAGTAAAACCGTAGGAGGACTGGAGTGACCGACGTAGCGAGGCAAGTTTACAGGCTGAAGGGCGGGGCACGTAGCTCGAAGAACCGACGACCGATAGGTCGTTAAGGTTCTTCAATGGCGACGCGAACTGGCAAACGTAGTAGAGGACGGCCTCCCACGCGATTGTCCGATGATCTGGTCAAAGCGGCGGGAAGCCGATGTATGCAGACGACTCAGGATCGCTCAATGTGGAAATCTATTGGGGAGGCCTATGTTAAGCAGTAGACGTCATATGGCTGAGATGATGATGACTGAGCACAGGCTTCCTCTTACAAAGACGAGAGAGATTCAAGTCTCACTCCATCAACCAGATGCAATACGGAATAAGTGCTTAAGAACTTTATATACACTGCAATGGAATAGAATAACACGTTGGTATGACCACAGTTTTACTCAAATAATCCAGGTGCCTACAAGCCAGAAACCCTTCCAAGAAATTTGCGTAATCTCTCAAAGGGTCAACTCTTTCGCATAATTATACCACTATACACATTAATTCCTCTTTCCATTTAAAGCCTTCATGCCTGGGCATAAGGCTGAACTTGTCTTGCAGAAAAACAAGAGGATTCCATTAAAAAAATTGTATTTTCGCACTTGCAAAATTCACCTAGATAACTTCTATTAAATATTTTTGTAAAAAGATTTGAAGGTACGGCTTTAAATGTTCCTTTCTTTGCCTTGGTTTTATCTCTTTTTTCCCTTTCGTATTTATTTGCTGAACATTTTTGCGTGAATTATTTCAATAGCTTGGTATCATTAAAAATATGCCAGAATTTATTAATATTTCCTAAATCCGTTTAAGGAAATTTTCTCAATCTTCTATCGACAGTTTGATATATAACTTTGCAAAAAATTCAATATTGTTGGAAATCTCACAAACCGTTTCCGTAAATTATCTTTATTTATGCAAAGATGTAGTTCAAATTGTCCGATTAACATTCTTTTTTTTAATTAATGATTTGTCATTGTTAAATTATCTTCTCCCTAACAGGCTGCATTTCTAGAAGAAGTCTGTAGCCAATTTCCTGTACCATAATCGCCATCAGTTTCATTTTAATATCTGTCTTTCAACTTGAAATGCTCAGTAAAGATGTTTTGTGAATATTTATTGCTTTTCACTATATATATCTCCAAATATTCTTATGAAGATTCTCACGACAGCAGCAGACGTAAAGGAGTTAATAGTCTCTTTGCAGGTACCTTTACCATCATCTTCGGCATCTTACTTGTATCTCCTTTGCCTTTCAATCCATAATCATAATTATTAGAGATTGAAGTCGATAAAAGTATTTTGGCTGTTACCTTTACCTTCAACGCCACCAGGTGCCGTTAAACGTCTGTCTTCTAACTTGAAATGCTGAGTGAAGATGTACTGTGAATATTTATGCATGTTGCTTCACCAAAACAGTGGATACTCCACCGAAACCGCTTTTCATCGATATGCATAATTTAGACATCAAACATAAGAGTGAAATATGCCTGCAAGCATTCTCCTCGAATAAAATCGCTTTAAAGCATTGTGCCGTAACTGTTGCAAGCAGTGTATATGGTTTTAGGTTTTTATTACAAACTTTTTGCATAAAATTCGAAATGTCAAGAGTTAAAACATAACAAAACTATTCTCACTTGAACTACATGAGTAATAATAATTGTAACATGTTATTGGTAGATATTCTCTTGCTAAGAAGTTCTAATATTTAATGTTAGGATTAAATAGTAGTTACTGTGTGGAATCCTACCCGTGACTTCACAATTGCTTTGCTAATGTTTGAGAGGATAAGCTTAGTGCAGTGCCGCACAGAATTATTCATAAGTGAAACTGTAATATAAACTGATGAGGCATTTACATGTCGCAGTGAACAACTGGTGTGTCTCCTTGGCTCAATAGTATAATGTTGATACTTCACATACATTTCGAGTATGAAATTCAGGGCACTATTTCAGTCACTTGCAAACATTATCATTATTACTTAATCATATCAGCTTTATGAAGTCCACTGTTAACATTGACCTTCTTCATAGATAACATTCTGTATTATTTGCCCATTATCAACACACTGGGCAAGCGGGTTGTTGATCACAGTTCAAGCTAGTAAACAGGATGACGCTGCTGCCCATCATACGGTAGGATTTCTCTTTGTCGACTCTTATGAACTCCCCTTGGGATGAGAAGGGTAGCACTATTCTATGCCGTTACCACGCGGCAATCATTACATACATTGACGGTTAAACCTTTGTGCGCCCTATTTCTAACAAACTGTAGAATATTTTTTTATGAACTCCCCAAATAACCTATCTCGATTCTATGCTATCCACGAATGACAATCTATACCTTTATAAGGTAAAATAACCAAACCTTTGATTGAGTAGACTAGTATTGAAACCAAGGTAGAAGTCTATTTAATTTTAAAATTGATTTCAATTTCGGACTGCGTATAGGTAGGATAATTTCGGACATAAATCTATTCATTATTATCAATAGCTATGAAATAAACACCATAAAAGAAATTTAATAATTTATTTTTGCTAAATAATTTCAGCATTTTGTGATTTGCTTTAATTTGAAGTTGTTTTTTTTTCTCGTAAAATTCCTCGCGTAATGCGTCGTTGCCGCTGTAATGGTGTAAAGCTTTTAAGCACAAGTTCGCTTCAAAACTGGCTACATCATCTGCCGGCATTATTCAGAAGAGATCGTGTTAGAACGTTTGGCTTGTGAAGCTACTGTACATTATTAAACCAGAATGCTTACTCCTTGATAAACGTGATTGGTGGAACAAATACGGATGTATCTCGAAATAACACCACCATAGTCAAAGTTATTAATACATATACATAATACAATTAATACATACATACATTAGTGGACGGCAATTAACACTGAAGTAAAGCAAAGTTTCACCGAGGTCAGTTCTTATATAGGTGACCGTTGGTGTGGCATTTCATATGGGGTGCTTCCGTGCTGCCATAGGCACGTTGAATCTTTTATCCTTTCGTCATTTCCACAGTGATATCTAGCACAAAACTAAGCAGAGCAAAAACTGCTTAGAAAAACAACATATACAAAGCCTTAAAATATCCGTCAATGGCGAAGAAATATTGACTAAATATAACCAGCAAATAAAAGGCCTTACACACAAAAGAAGGCCAACAGCGTTGCTCTTTTCCGATGAAAGTGAATAAAGTGGATCATTAATTACTGCTAACCCGTCAGAGGCCCATAAATCTATTAGTGGAGTAATTAACCCACATTGGGACACTTGGCGGCGGGTAGCGACATTGACGTGTATGCACCAAATAGCAATCTAGTCTGCCTTTTTTTGGGGTTCCGTATTGAGCAAGAAAGCGCTCGCAGTTCCGCGGTTGCGATATAGTCCGGGGTAGAGGGTTGGTCTAAGTTCGATGGTCTGGGCTTATAAGTAATATGGATTATAGTTGTTATATTAGTTGTTATATATTATAGTTGTTACAAGTTATAAGTCAATAAGAGTCTGACACACCCCTCCCGCTTCACCCACTGCTGAGGCAGTCATTTAATGATGTTCCATACTTAAATAAAATATCTCAGCGGTACTTCACTTACACCTAATTTGTATTTATTTGCATGTAAGTGAATCGAAGTTTCGTGACTTCAGTGTAGTAATAATTAGTTTTTTTTTAAATTTATATTTTGTTTTGACGTTATTAAGTGCTATGTTATAGTTTATGAAATACAGAACTTATTACTTATGATCATCTAAGTATCCGAAGTGTGTCCGGGTTATTGATATATGTGGTAGTCCATACGCCATTTTAGAGACCTAAATGGGTGCCCTGAAAAATTCTAACACCGGGACGCACCTACCTCCGACAATCCAATCACCCCGCGTGGTAGATTGTGACCCAATAACCACCTTGGTTCCTGAAAGGAGCTTTTGGGCTGAGATAACAATAATGAACAAGCTAGGCTCTTGTCTACGACTTCGCTCAAAAGATATACTATAATACAGCTTATTCAGTACCATCATTAGAGCACCTTGTTATTGAAGGCACTAGGCCGCGTGGAAGGATACTTTAATGGTAATGAGAATAGGTCGCACCAAATGCTTACATTCCGATCGATCCTAAGCATCCTCAATCTCAATCATCCTCATCATCAACAACTGCTTTTTCGATATCATGCAACCTATACGTGTCCTGTGTATTGTTTTATTTCTTTATTTTGTTGTGTTCATTCAATTCATTTTATTTCATTTTGCTGATCAACACACAGTCGAATGTCGTAGTATGTCGAATCATAGGACCATCTGATAGGGCACCTCCTCTACGCACGATTCGTGGTTCGCAGTCGCCATTGATGAACTGTCAGCTTCCACTATGGCTTGCTGAATTTATAAGCTAAGCTGTTTACTTTATGTCATCTGTGGATATCCTAATTTTACATTCGAATTTCAAGTACAGACGCTATCCACTTTTCGTGTGAACTCAAGTAGAAAATAAATTATTTTTCAACACAAGTCACTGTCTAGATGTACTTGGTTCTTTGAAGGCGTAAATGCTAAAATTTCCTTATAAGCGATGTTAATAATCACTCGTAAATCCGTTTAGATAATAAGGTGTTTGTCGTTCAAAAATACACATAATAGCAGCTCATATCAAAAGCCTTGGTGCATGGAGAGCTTAACAAAAGGAGCTGTTGCTTATGCTTGAGTTAAGCTTTGCAAGAAGCGATTATCTTACATTTCCATTCATACACATTCCTGGCTTAAAAATTTAGATACACATCTTGCGTAGAGAAAAAAAATTATTCAAGATTAGAGCCAATTGTTTTTTTACTAGTTTGCATCGCACCAGAGTTTTATTGCATTAAATGAAATAAAATAATATCAAATAAAATGAACTAAAATATACTTTATTGTCTTTAAGCTCAACAGGATCATTTAGATTCGTCGAATTTTTACAAATAAAATGGAAATTCGATAACTTTTTTAACCACAATGGAAGAGATATGAGCGGTACCATAATCAAGAAATAAAAGCAAATGGATTCTTTGTCAGAATTTGTTAAGGTTTTTGGTTTAGCTGTATGTTGTGGATATTCTCATGTTTTGTCAGTCTGTCGGTGACTCTTATCTGGGGGATCTGTCAGTTAGCCTGTCGTGATTCTAAACGGGGGAGGAGATTGTCCGCCAGTCAGTCTGTCTGTTGATGACAAGGCTTCCAAAATGCAACGAGATTGAGAAGAATGCCTCAAGATCTCTCATATCATCTAATACAATCAAAAACAAATTAATATTATTAAGATTACCGCTCAGTTGTTTTTAAAACTACGAACGTCTAGTATTTATCTTGCTGTAGTTAAAGCTAAATTCTAGGGAATTAAAAAGTCGAATAAATAAATAACAAAAATGTTTAAAATAAACAAAACCATAACAAACATAACAAAAACCAGAGCAAATATAATAATTATTAATAATCAACAATCAGTGCACCTTGAAGCGCTCGCAATTTCCTAACTATCCGGAAACGTTTGCCGAAGTTAAACAAAGTTTACAGGGGTCAGAACTATTGAATTCGTAGTTGCACTCTACTAGCTAATAGATGGCATTGAGTTATATGTAACGTGTTTTCAATCGCAATTGCAAGATATTTTCCTAGACCTGTATATACCTTAATTCCCACGCTATGTTAAACTAATAAAATACAAAGCGTAGTAATTTAAAACCTAACAAAAGTATCCAGTTCTTTTTTAGATCAAGATTACACTTTAGTAGTATAGAAACTGATAAAAAATATAAAAACGAGAAATGTAATAATGAAAAGGCACAGTTATTTTCCATAAAGGCCCGCAAATGGAAACATCTCAACGTGTTCGTTGTAATAGAACAGTTTATGAATGGATTTTATTCAAGGTATCATTTAATTTTAATTTAATAAAATGCCTATATAATTAAACCTCACTGGACATCTTAAATCACCATAATTTAGTTTAAATATAAAGAATATATGAACAATATAATACATAAAATCACTATATGTAGACTAAGCTTAATAGTGCGGCTTCAAAAATTTTTCAAGTGCTCAGTAGAAGGCCGTTCATGAGCTGAAACGATAATGATACATCAAATGTGAACAAACCTTGGTATTAAATAAAAAGGCCAGGAAGGATTTAACCTGTATTGAACTGAAAGCACTTATAAAAATACAGCAGGCGATCCTATATGGGTCCGGAAAACAATAAACGCTTGCGCGATCTAAATAACGTTCCGTGCCATCTATTGGCGAACTTATGAACTAACATTTATATACAGTTTGAACATACCGCCCGCCAAGGACATATTGCAGAATGTCCTTAAAAAACATAAAATTAAACAATCTCTTATATATATACAAAATTTGTCATTGCCGACAAAAAACAAGTGAAAAAACAATTAAAGCAACCCTTACTTATTATCTGAATCAAAACAGTTATAAAAACAAAATATTAGTATCCTTGTATCGTGGACGCATACACATAAATATTTAGAACCAGACACTTAATTATTAAATTCTTTGTACGACCGATATGGCGTGGAGGTCAGTATACCTGCACTCTACTCCAGAGGTCGTGGGTTCGATTCCCACACAGGACAAATCTTTGTGTGCATGAACATGAATATTTGTTCTGGTCTGGGTGTTTTCTATGTATATTAAGTATGTATTTACAAAAAATAGTATTTATGTATGTTTATCCGTTATTTAGTATCCATAACACAAGTTCTTAATGATACTTATCTTGGAACTAAATAATTGGTGTAAGTGTCAGAAATATTTATTTATTATTTATATTTATTATTTATTTATTTGTACAAGTGATTACTACGCGTGGAATTTGATCAGGATAAAGGTGTTTTTGTTTTACATTATAATCATAAGCTAGGAGGCTTCCTCCTTTGTCTATACAACATCACTAACACTTGGTTCCGAACCTTTGTTTCCCAAAGCACACAAATCATCACGGTAAGTAAGCCACTCGTTAAATCAATTGCTTGGAATCATCTGATCGCAATCAGTGTCTACTAGCTCTTGGATTAAATAATTTACTAATGTCAAGAACCATTTGTCTTTTTATGACAGATTTTTAAAGAAGATCGACGGCATACTGGAATAAATCGGCATCGGATTACCAGGTAAGTCCTCAAATGTTCATATCGTAATCTTTGTTAAACATAATGTTTTTAATATTGTTAATTTCCCAACTTCTGTACCGCCTTTCAACCCATATCCTCGGCTGACCCACTCTACACTTGCGATCAGCATCTTTGAACGGAAATCCTACGACGTAACGACCGTATTTACTACGCTTGGTAGTGGCTGTACATATATTTTTACAACACACTTCTTCTTCACCCAAGATGTTTTTTGTGACAGCAGACTCTTGGTCTCCAGGGTGTAAACTAGCATGCATTGCTACAATATTGGTAAACGACTCTGTTTTAGACGGCCTGTCAATATCAGCGACCCCAGAAATTATCCATCCAAAAACGGAATTCTGTGCTAAGAGACGTCCGTCTGCACTGCGCTTGATGCCTGCCCGAATAATTTGGCTATAAATCTCAGCACCTAACAAAACATCTGTTTTGTAAGGTCTATGATAGGCAGGATCTGCTAGATTATCGTCATTCAAACTAGCCCAAATACCAGAACTCACCTTTACTGCTGGAAGAAGAGATGTGATGGACTTCAAGACGTACCATCATCATCATTTCAGCCATTCGAAGTCCACTGCTGAACATAGGCCTCCCCAATTGCTTTCCACGTAGATCGATTCTTTGCCGCCTGCATCCACCGGCTCCCCGCCGCCCTGACCAGATCGTCGGTCCATCGCGTTGGGGGCCGCCCTCTACTACGTTTGCTGATTCGTGGTCGCCATTCAAGAACCTTAACGCCCCATCGGTCGTCGGTTCTTCGAGCTATGTGCCCCGCCCATTGCCACTTCAGCCTGCAAACGCGCTTCGCTATGTCGGTCACTCTGGTTCTCCTACGGATTTCCTCATTTCTGATTCTATCACGTAGGGACACTCCGAGCATAGCTCTCTCCATTGCACGCTGAGCGACTTTGAGCTTCCTTATGAGGCCCATAGTCAGGCACCACGTCTCAGTCCCATACGTCATCGCTGGCAACACACACTGGTCGAAGACTTTCGTCTTGAGACACTGAGGTACTTTGGACGAGAAGATTTTGCGTAGTTTCCCGAACGCAGCCCAACCGAGCTGGATTCGACGATTGACCTCTTTCTCGAAGTTGGACTTACCTAATTGGACTTTTTGTCCCAGGTATACGTACTCGTCGACAACTTCGAGGGCCGAGCTTCCCACTATTACTGGGGTAGGCACAACATGGATATTTGACATGATTTTGGTCTTATCCATGTTCATTTTAAGACCTACCCTTCGGGAAGCTCTGTCGAGGTCTCCGAGCATTGTGCCCAGATCCACAAGCGACTCCGCTATGACCACTATGTCGTCGGCAAATCGAAGGTGAGTCATATACTCGCCATTAATGTTGATGCCGTAGTTTTCCCAGTCCAGTAGCTTGAAAACATCCTCCAGAGCAGCAGTGAACAGTTTCGGTGAAATGACATCACCCTGTCTCACGCCTTTCTGCAAGAGGATAGGATTCGTACACTGACGCGATTTCTGAAAATTCCTTCTTGCCTTTACAATTGTGGCCATAGTGGCCTCCTGAATATTAAGAAAAGTTTCCATAATAAAATATATTTTAACAATTTAAGCAACTAATACAAATTTTATTTAAATATAGGCAATGAACTAAGTGAGTACGTATATAACAGTAACACTAAAAATTAATTAAACAACCATGCATGTCACTTCAATAAGTCCAAGTTCTTCATTAGACACCAAGTAATAAATCCGACGTAATTTTTCTAAGTCTATTTAGTACAATTTTGGAGAAAATTGGGCATAGGTTCCCCGTCTTAACCACATTTGCTTAAAATTAGGCTAAGTCCCTGAATTTTTCTAAGTGAAACTTCCTATAACAATAAAGTTCAAAATGTACTCACAATATCCACTGCACTTCACTTAAAACACTTTTACCACATCGATATAGGGCTCCAAGTAGCGCTCCGCGGCTTCCAATTCAGCTAGGCTCCTCCTGCACGACGTAGTACCACCGACCGATGTACAGCTGGCTGATTCCTCCTCCACTGTGACGCCACCGCTGATGTCACTGTAGGGTTGCTCTGAATAGCGATCCACTATCCAGTACTCACGTGCAGGTGATAATCATCCACCACCGAAGACTATCAAAATTAACACTTCCAAGACACTCCGACTCGTAAGGACCATGAACAAACCTTGGTATTAAATAAAAAGGCCAGGAAGGATTTAACCTGTATTGAACTGAAAGCACTTATAAAATACAGCAGGCGGACCTATATGGGTCCGGAAAACAATAAACGCTTGCGCGATCTAAATAACGTTCCGTGCCATCTATTGGCGAACTTACGAACTAACATTTATATACAGTTTGAACAAGTTTAATGACCAGTTTCCTATGCATTGTTAATTAATATGATGTATCAGTAATTACAGGTTTAATCGCCAATATATAAAATAATTGCCGCGTGGTACCGGCCTTGAATAGTGCCACCCCCTCTCATCTCACAGGGGGTCGCACGAATCGATGAAGAGAAATCCTACCGGATGATGGGCAGCAGCGTCATCCTGCGTACTGGCTTTAAGTGCAATCGCCAACCCGCCTGCCCAGCGTGGTGAAAAATAATTATTAATTATTACGTTGCATTATTAGTTGAGTGAGTTTCCAAATTTGTTAACACACTACAAAAGAGACACACGATTTTGTATTTAATCGAGGGACACAAACTTTGTAGTTTGAAACACCTTATATATCGGAAAACAAAGCTCAAAACTATAGAGGAAAATACAGAGAGAATTGTCAAGCAATTTCTAAAGTTACAGGTAGCCCTCGACAGTTAGAAATAGAAAACCAATATTGGACAGAAGGTATGGCCATCGAAACAGCGATTTCTTTGAAATAAAATACAAAATCTTATAAAAGCAATGCATACAATTTTATGTGAACATACTTGCCAGCTTTTACTGAAACCTTTCCTTTCGTGGGCCAGCTGTAAGACATTTCTATTGGGAAAACGCTGTGCCCTGTACCCAATTTTTCTTAGTTTTTAGTTCTTCTTTTACTTATTCACAGAAAAAGTACCTATTATTACGCGATCAAAGTCACAGGTGGCCATCAGTTATCAATAAACTAACTAATCTTCCAAAAAAGATTGTGCCATGCTCAAAACTGAAAAACTCGATAATATTATCGACCTTTCTCTTTTAAAATTACCATCGTCATGAACATTTCCGTGCGCAATTAGATTTCGTAGCCCAACGTTCGTCTAGGATAGAGTCAAATATAATACAAATGTGGCTGTTATTGGAAACTCTACATGGAATTTTAGAGCCACGAAGGCGAACAGAGAAGAGGAGAAGAATAGTCATGGGGATAGCAAATAAAGCTGAGAACTGACAGGTGTTACAAGGCGTAATGTAATATGTTACGCAGCGAGCGTTCGTGCTATCAAAGTAGTCAAAATCATTTATTCAAGTTTGGCTCAATAGAGCTCTTATGAAATTCAATATTTCTAATCAGTACGGGGAATCGAAATAACCGAGTTTTTCACGGATTTTAGCATGCATAATGCTTTTTACTACATCATACACATGCATTACACCTTGTCGCACTTTCATATGTTCTTTCTGTTTTTAAATGAAAGTGAAAATCATATACATATATGCTTATTATAGGTATATATACATATATGGGGTATATAGGAATCTTACTAACATCTAAGGGGGCCAAGCCAACCTCACCTGCAAGTGGTGCACCTGCTGATCAACAGACGAGGCTCTGGCGAAATTAACAGATCCTGGCAAGCGGCAATAGGCGGCACCTATTACGTGGGACAATGTAATTAGCGAAGCGCGGGCGTATAATATGCCTCTGCCTACAGATTCGATGTAACAGGCGTGAAAATTATATACATGTATGCCTGCTTATTTGAAGGTACAGGCTAAGGCATATTATGCGCCCACATGTTGCCAACTGTTAGTCCATTGTTTGTACCACGAAATAGATGCGAACCTATTGCCTCTTTTGTTTACCAAAACGTCGTCCGTTGATTGGCAGATGCACCACTTAATAATAATAATAATAATGCTTTACTATTCAGAAAAAATACTTGCAGGTGAGGTTAGCTTGTGCTTCCAAAATCTTGGAAGGATCTCTATACGCGGTGCACAATCAGATTTCGTAGCCCAACGTCCGTCTAGGATGGAGGTAAATATAATACATACGTGGCTGATATTGGAAACTCTACATCCACATATAGTGCCACAGAGTTGGCTTAACATTCGAAGCTGCTTTTGATGTTACTACGCATTTCCCATACCTGTTGTGTGTTTTAAACGTGTTCAATGACTCGTGGCTGAAGTTGGCTCAAACTATTTTAAATTAGAACTGCAAGTCTGCAACACATACTTTTGAAATTTATCTATTTTCTAAACTATATCATAAATAATAATAAATATTATCTATATATGTGTGTAAAGGGCTCCTATCAAGATCTGAGGATCCAAGCCAACCTCACCTGCAAGTGGTGCACCTGCCGATCAACGGACGAGGCTCTGGCAAACATAAAAGTGCCCGGAAAGCGGCAATAGGCCCGCCACCTATTACGTGGGACCAACAATATAAATGTAATCTCACTTTAAAAGTAACAAACTATCCATCAGTAACATAGGTTAACTGGTCAGTGTGTCAGCACTCAAACCAATAAATCTTTTATTTGTAAGACTATTAGTAGGAATATTTGCTGCTCCATAGCTTCGGGTATATTAAGGAGATAGCATTTGCAAGCTGTCATGAGTCGGTGGTCGGTTTGAGACTGCATAGACTGCTTCCCACTAATAATAATAATAATAATGACGATGATGAACTCAGCTACGATTGTTCCGATAGTGGTTATGGTCAAAGGGTTGATAGCGAAGAGCTTCGACCAATATCTTAAGAAGCTCAAGCTAGGTAGCTGGGTTAAGGGTCAGTGCTTACGGCGCGCATTGTCAGGAGGTTTCTCTATGCAGCCCTAGCTACCAGTCGTTTGCGTTTTAAGTCACGGCCGGCGGTCCTCTTTTTTTTAATTTATTGTATTTTTTTGTTGTATAATTATTGTGTAAAATAGAAATGATGTGTAAATTAAATAAATATATGTGAACAATAATAAGTTCTTTATTCAAATAATGCCCAATGCACAGGAAAGAAAATAACAAATAAATACAATATAGTTAATATGATACATAATGTTGAACATAGAAATAAAAAAAATTAACCAAATTACGTTTTTAATAAGCTAAAATAATAACTAATAAAATGTAACAATAGAAAAAAAAAAAAATTATTTTTTTTATAATTAATTAAGAATCTGTATAATTTTTGGCTACGTTAAGGAACACATGCAAAGGTAATTTATATCTAGAAGAATACGATCAAAATAAAAACTTTTGAAAATCCAATAAAAGTAAGTAGAAATGATTGAGGTAACAAAAATAAACTAAAGCAATTTCTTTGTCATTAAATTTAGATTAGTTTGCTTGAAATAGATAAACATCGTGTAGGACAATACGTCACCTAATAATACCATTTTTTTCGGTCAATATGACTGAAATTGTGGATTTTAATTGTATTAGATTTTAAGACATAATTTGAAAAAAGGCGCGAGATGAGTTTCGTGAGGCATGTTTCTCAATCTCGTTACCTTTTTGGCAGCCTCGTTAGAATCACCAACCGGCTGACTGACGGACAATCCTCTCCCTCCTTTAAAATCACGACAGGCTGACTGACAGCTCCCCCCGATAAGAGTCACCGACAGACTAAAAAATCTTTAGAAAAACAACAGCAGATAGATAAACTGACAATACTTGACAAATTCTGACAAAGAACCCATTTGCTTTTATTTCTTTATTATGGTACCGCTCATTTCTCTTTCATTGTTGTTAAAAAATATATCGAATTTCCATTTTGTGTGTGAATATTTGATGAATCTAAATGATCATGTTGATCTTAAAGACAATAAAGTATATTTTATTTAATTTTTATTGATTTGTAAATCAAACCTGTCATAAATTGTACAAAAACGTCGCTTGCCACGATTTAATTGGTTTTCACTCGGTCCTCAAGTTTTATAGATTCACGTGTTTTCATTAGCCTAGAGTTTCTTTCCGTATTATCCTAGAGCCCACTGCAGCTGCCAAATGAAATGAAAATGAAAAATGCTTATTCAATTTCGGAATGTCGAGATAACCTTGTAACAAAGTGCCTATTCATTACGGGCATAGATTTGAGTTTAGTGGTTCACTACAGATGAATGGAGGAAAGAATTTTGTCTAGTAAATACAGATTGCAATTAGAAAAAAAATTAAACAAATCGTCATTAAATCAATAGATATGTAAACCTTATTATAGGGAACGACAGTGAATAAGAAATGACAAAATGATATTGCTAACAGCACATTAAATAATTCTCTTTGATATTTGTTGTAGCTTAGAATAGCACAAATAATATCATCTATATTTGTTATTAATCAAAATACATACGAGAGCAAGACACAAACAATGAAAATTTCAGAAACAGTTCCATAACAAATGACTTCTCTGACAATGTTTAATTTCTCCGTCTTAGTTCAAGTCTTGTTGATACCACAACTCGTCTGTGTAAAGTTCCCAAAACAAACATGGCGCGAAAATTACTCCCTTCAATGTTAATACAATGTAGGGGGTGAATTCTAGTAAGCTGATTTTCACTCTCATTTTAGAGATCAATGATCATACATGAATTTGAGCCTGTTTCCCCGAAGGGGTAGGCAGGGGCATACCTATTATACACCCATACTTCGCCAATTATATAGTTGGTCCCACGTAATAGATAGGCACTGTTATGTTCGCAAGAGCCTCGGCAGGTGCACCACTTGCAGGTGAGGGTGGCATGGGCACCTTTGGTCTTGGTAGGAACCCTATCCCCCCCGACAGATCTCCACCTTGGCGCTATGGGGAGGCTGAGTACCTACCGGAGGCCGGGAAAAGATAACAACCAGAGGTTGACGACTCTGGGTGCCCTTAGTACTGACTACCGGGGGGAAACTAAGAGGGACTTATGGAAGGCGAAGCGGGCGGGCCAAGAGAGCCCGTCAAGCAGCGCCAGGAGGGTCTGAGGCAGTGGAGGCAGGGGGCCCCTGCTGTCTAACCATGGACCTTCTGAGAAGTCGGCCACACACGCTATGGTCGCACAAGGAGGTAGGAGGGGCGCGTCCACTGTGCCTCTCTGAGGAGGTCCTCCCGGTTTTGATCCGGGGGACGTTGGCAGCAGGCGGGGTGTCAGACGCTGGAACCCAGGTACTGGCCCTCGCCTTTTTCTCAACTAGCGGCGGGCGTCGTCGGAAAATTTTTAGTGGGTATTACTGCTGGCGGTCGTGTCTGCCGGTGGTGAGTCCCACACACCTCTCTCGGTCCCCCTTTGGCCGGGAGACAGTGCGTAAATGCATTTTGTTACCGAGGTATATAAAAATTTTAAAAAATAAGGAACTCTATACACCTTCTGATCATACTCTTACTTTCCGAAAGTTACTCTTTCACATTTCATAAATATAACAAATCTTTGCTTTAACTAGTAATAAATTAATAAATTTTAAATAAATCAATATTTTATGACAATACGACCAATTATTTAGTTCCAAAATAAGTATTATATAGAACTTGTGTTGCAGATAACAGATGAACATAGTTAGATTTATAGCTTGTAAACACTTGTTGTTTGTTATTGTTTATTGGTCAACGCTTAAAGCATTTATTGACTGTTTAATATGTTGTTTCCAATATGTAAAAAGATAAAATTCGTAATTGACGCTCATAACTATTCCAAAAAGTACCTGTTTTCTAAGGGCCTCAGAGAAATATTAAAAGCAAACAGGAATAAAATATATTTATCTCAAAACTTTAAAACGTGAAAAGCCTAAAAGGCACTATTCCATATTATTTTCAGGAGAAATTTCACATCCAAAGAGGTCGCCTAAAGAGGATTTCAATTGTACTTTTTTTCGATTTTTTTAAATTAAGCTCCTTAGGTCTTGGTAGAATCCCTATACACCTAAAAAAATATAAATTATTTAAAGAACAAAAAAATGCGTACCAATGTTATTGGGAAATGTGCCTCTGCCTACCCCTTCGGGGAACCAGGCATAAATGTAAGTATATATGTATGCACACAAAAACTACATAATGAAATACGCCAGTATAAGGAATTTTACAATTATATTTGCTTGCAAGTAATGTTCAAAACTAAGTTCCATTGTAATAACAGGGGGTAACAGCACACGGTCCCATTCTCTCTAATTCTCTCCACTGTGAAATCACCGTTTGCATGTATTAGATGCACGAATCCCGAAATATTTCATGCGTGCAAATGAAATGTCAACAACATACACGAGATGAGATGGAGCCATGTTGTGACTTGTACGTCTTACCTACTAGAATTCAATTATATGTGCAGCCTTTAGTAATCCATACGTCACATTAACAAATAAACATACTAAAAATAATATTACCAATTCATTATTTACAATAATCTAGTACGTTATAAGTATATGAAGGATATCAATCATATTATGTATGACAAAAATACACATCTTATTGAACGTCATATAATAGCGCTCAGCTTAAAAGGCTTCCATCATTGATTGATTGTACTTAGCCTGAGAATAATTATTTTTTTAAAAAAAGCGGGTCCTATTATGTTACGTAAATACAAAGCAAAATGAAATAAACGAAAATGTCACTGCAAATGTTCCCCATAAATGTCCTCTCAAATATAATCGGTTATTAAGCGAATATCTCTTGTTTTATTATTTGCTGTCAGTCCGATTTTCATTCGCATCACGCCCTCCTCACGATCCGCGGATGTAGGGATATTTCCGTCACTGTCACTCTACTGCCATACTCCGTAAAGTGTGTTTCAAGCCGGAATCCAATATTATTCAGGGGTTTAATAAGGTTACAAAATAAATGGTATATGAAGTTGTATTTTGGTTACTTGTTTGTTATTCAGTATACAGTTTATATTAATAAGCAGTGTTTAAGATATGCAAGGATAAAGGTGGGTCATACAAAAATAAATTAAATGTCTTCGAGTTATACCTTACTACGATTTACTGCGAACTTGCACCCACCACGAGGGACATGGGAATTTATCTTGTGTCATACCCGAAATAAAATTAATATCAATTGTCGCTAAATATTTGTTTTTTTAATTAGTGATTATGGACTATCAAAGTCTGGTAACTGAAAGTAAGCATTGGTTAATTAAGAAAGATAAAAGATTTAGTTCAATTAGTTAAATGTTATTTCGAGAATAATTTGGCTATAAATATGTTTTTAGTACCTTCAATTACATATAGGGAAGTAAGTTAGACAGATTATTCTCTCTAAAACTGTAACATTAATTGGAATGTTAATTGTTGCCAATACGTCAACATAAATATGTCTATCATTTAACACATGAATAAATTTAGCATTCATTTACCAAACAGTTTTATTAGCGTTTTGATTTGCGAAAGTCAATAAGAGTATTTCATTACATACATACGTTAACGCCTGTTTCCCCGAAGAAGTAGGCAGAGGCATATTACTACGTACACACTTCGCCAGTTATATAATTAGTCCCATGTAATAGGTGGCGAGCCTAAAAGTCGATTATACACTAGTTTTAGGAAATAAAATATTGCCGCGATATATCTTATTCCTGCTCTGGCGCCCAAGAGTAGTTTAATACGCCTAAGCGACTAAATCTGCCCAAGGTGATATTAATAGAATTTGGTAAGAACAAAGCTTGACCCATATCGAATGAAATAGGAATTATTTTATTGCGAAAAAATCTGGAACCGGTGTGACACAGTCTATAGGTTACGCGCTCATAACAGTAGATGGATGAAGTTAAATGTTGATGTTTCTCTATAATATAATAGTTAAAGCGCTGCTGGTAGTTCAGCGGTGCAGAGTTAACAGAGGTCAGTCCTTGGGTGACCGTTTGTGAGGTATTTGATATCGAGCGCTTCAGTGCTTTGGAAGGCAAGTTAAACCGTTGGTCCCGGTTATCAGTAAATGTAGTAGTCGTAAAGCCATGTGAGAAGCCTAATTGGGCGGCTTAAAAAAGTCTAACCGCAGGACGCCGTACAAGTGCTGCCGCCAATCCGCACTGGATCCGCGTGGTGGAGTATGACCCAATACCTTCGCACCTTGGAATTTGAGAGGAGGCTTGTGCTCAGTAGTGGGACGTTAACAGGCTAAGATGATGAAGATGATGAGTAGTCAAGTATTTTTTTTTAGTTTCAATTTGGCTCAATATAGATTTTAACGGCAACTAATGCGCCTATTCTACGCAGACAAGAGCTTAACGATAATTCACAACAGATAAAACAAAACAATTAGTGGTTCTCCATTGTTTACACTTTAATCTTGCTAATGAAAAAATCTATTAGATAATGCACTAGGTTTTCACTATTGTTAACATGTTAACCTGATTACTTTAAACTTATTTTTAAATCAATCAGTCCAGCTGTTCACAAGTTATGCACATTTATATACGTAAAAAGTTCTAGCCAAGGTCTCGTCTAATACTTTACCAGGGTTCAGTTCAGCGGCTTTAGGCATAAAAGCATAACGATTTAAAAAACTTATTTTAACATTTATTACAGACGATTTTTATCAAAATTAACCTAACAAAAACTTACATTCACAAAGACGAATGACAATTCCTATAGTAGCCAGATGAACCAAGTAGGATTCATACAAATAAATCCTGCTTGTTAATGGTATCATCGTTGTTGTGTTTGAAAGATTTCTTATTTCATCTGTCTAATTAACGCATATCACACCTGTTGTATTTCTTTATGATTGTGAAAGTTTTAGTAGCCGTTGCAGCAACAACATTATGATTAAAACACTTTTTCCGTCCTACGAAGTCAGCGCATAAAGAAATTCGTGATAATTCTCGTGCGATATCAGAACAATTTTACATTTACATTTTGTACAGTCCACCTCCATAAAGTCAAACGGAAACAAGAGCAAAACGTAACCTCCCAACAGCTACAAAAATTGCAACAAGGATAAAAGTCACACGGAGCAACAAATAAGACGCAAAAATCCACCATAACCGAAGCTGGAAAGTTTTGTTGGCGTTTAAAAACGCTCAGTGTTGCCAACAATAAGAGATGAATTACGGCACAAGTTCCTTTTATTTTTACCCCGTCGAAAGCGTTGATGGCAGAACTGGACTCATTTGTTATAATTATTCAGGGGAAGGAGGAAAGGATGAAGATAAAAAGAGGCACTGTGCGTCGAGAAAAGAAATTGTCGTTGTAATAGTTTTTTTGACGTTTCTGGAAAATAAGTTAAATCTAGGACATTAGTGACACTAGGACATATGTAGATAGCTTATTTTGCGTTCTTAAATTTGTTCAAATGACACTTTAAGTCACTACAGTCATGATCGTCACAAGATATCAGTTCTCAGTGTTACTGGGAAAATAAGGTTAGATCTGAGACGTTGGAGTCCTCATAATATGTAGATGGCTTATAACCGTACGCTTGTCTTATTCATTCCAATAAAACCACAATTAACTCGTCACTTCAAGACATTTGTTCTAAGATCCATATATCCAAGTATATGAGACTAATAGTGGCAACTATTTCAATTCACTTGGCGATGTTTTATTTTATTTGTCAAATATTTGACTATGTACAAATACCGACAATCCGTCCACAGATAATATCAACATATAAACATTTTTCTAAGCACAGATAATGTGTTTACCACCATAGACTATACTTCATCACCAATAAAAAGGTTATATGCTGCAGAATATTATTATTTCCATGCATGTTACTATGCAATGCATGAGTATAAGCAAAGTAGTGAATACACTATGAAGAGCAAGGCGCTTTCACTTGAAATTGTGACAGATTTAAACTTGTCTAATTTTACCACAGACTATGCGCATTTCATTATATGTATTTGCCTATTTGACCTCTTTTATCTGTGTCGAAAAAACGACAAAGCGGAATAGCGTGTTCGTTATTTGCATTGTTTTTTGAATAGGCAAATAAGACGTATATTTTGTCACACATGCTATCGGCACATGGCGGTTATTTGCCAAATAACAAATACAAATAGCTAAGAGAAGTGCTACTATAAGACAACATTCATAACACATTAACTCAAAAAACTAGGTTAAATTGTATCGTTAATTAATCTAGAATACAAATGAAAAGGATGTAATCAGAAACATACAAAATATTACAAATCTAGGCTGAAAACTACAAATCGAATTACAACTCTTACAATTTAAAAACTTTAGTACACAACTTTTTCTCAAAGACGAACTTAAAAATTTAATTTTAAAATTCAAAGTTATGCGAATTGCAAAAAAAATATTTACGATCTCCTTTCCAGCTTTCTTCGTTAATTTCTAGACCGTTTCATTGCTCGTTCTACTTTCGACTTACACAGAAATTAGGTTTTATAGATTAAAGAAATTATGAATCATGTAAATTGGCTCGCAAACTCCCTGTGCTGCACTGCGATTGCAATTAAAAACAAACTGATTATTGAAGTAGTTTGATCTCGAAAGTTCTGAGCAGTAAAATTTTGGTGGATGTGAATTAATTACGTCAACGGAGTTTCAGAATAATTTAACGTGTTCTATCTCAGTACTTTTCCTTTAAATATATTTGCTTTATGATTATATTTAACAGTATGTTATACTTAATCAAAGGATTCGTTTGAAGTGAACAAGGGAACCTTTGTAACGTTGTTCTTTGACTTGGCCTCTTCATCGGTTATTTTATTTTTTAGTCAAAGTCAAAGTGAATTTGTTTATTCAAGTTTGGCTTAGTAAAGCTCTTATGAATGTCAACTTCAAACTAACGCTGACTATGAACCTAAACTAAATACATACATACATACATACATAAATATATACATATACTCACGCCTGTTTCCCTGAAGGAGTAGGCAAAGGCATATGATATGCCCACACTACGCCAATTACATTGTCGGTCCCACGTAATAGGTGGCGAGCCTGTTGCCGCTTTCCGGGATCTGTGGAGTTCGATAGCCCAGTGGCGAGACCCATAGACTTCTAATTCAGAAGGTCTAGGGTTCAAACCCTGGTGACCTACTATCTCTGTGCTTCGGATAGCATATTAAGCCGTTGGTCCCGGCTGTCATGAACATCTATAGCAGTCGTAATTAGGAAGTCAGTGCCTTCTAATATTCTGACAACTGGTTTAACCATAGAATGGTGTTTCTCTTTGGGTTGTGGAGGTCAGATGGCAGTCGCTCTATGTAATAACTGAAGTTCAGCCAAATCTGGCTAGACCAGTGAGCTGACCCTGGGCCCTGGGCCTTAGTCGGGGGCATCCGGGATAATGCTAGAATATATAACGTCGGGCATGTTCGCACAGGCGCGAGTAGATTGTTTCTACGCTACAATGCGGAAGCGCGCTGCGTCCCTCGTGCGCAGAGTCAAGGCAAGCTTCAATTGTCTCCTGAAGATGATCGCGGATCACGTAGATTGTGTTTACTTAAATAAATATTGTGCGCTACATGTAATTACTAACACCTAGGATTAAGATATACGTATTTACTAACACAATATGAGTGTAGAACTTGAAATAAATGAATAATAATAATAATAATCATGAATAGCTTTGACTTGCCTGTTTATACCTGGCAACCCTATTACTGAACCAGAAATATAAAGTATGTTAAACTTTTCGGATTTTTAGGCTTTACGCTTTATTTGTTTCATTTAATTTATTTGGTTAGGAACTTTGAAGCTTTTCGCATACTTTATTTTTTTGAGGACCGATATGGCGTGGTGGCGAGTATACCAGCTTTGCACTCCTGAGGTTGTTGGTTTGATTCCCACACAGAACAAACCTCTGTGTGCATGCAATGCAATTCCTTTGTATATTACGTATGTATTTGTGTATGTCTATCCGTTATTTATTATCTATGACACAAGTTTTTAATGATACTTCTCTTGTAACTAAGCAATTGTTGTAAGTGTTAGAAATATTTGTTACTATTATTGTTTATTTATATGCTACTAGGGGCCGCCCGTGACTCAGCTAGACCTACATAAAGGCCTTCCTCTTGAATCACTCTGTCTATTTAATAAAAAACCGGGTCAAGATCTGTTGCTTAGTTTTACAGGTAGCATTTATAGGGATAGATAGAGAAAATGCGACTTTGTTTTCACTATGTAGTGATTGAATATAAATTTGGAAGAAGTTCCGTAATTACCCTGTCCTGGGTACTTTCGCCACTAAGCGATCGCTGCTGCTACAATCATCATCATCATTTCAGCCATTTGACGTCCACTGCTAAACATAGGCCTCCCCAATTGCTTTCCACGTTTATCGATCCTGTGCCGCCTGCATCCACCGGCTCTCCGCCGCCGTGACCAGATCTTCGGTCCATCCAGTGGGAGGCCGCCCTCTTCTATTGAAAAATCTTAAATCCCCATCGGTCGTCGGTTTTCCGAGCTATATGCCCCGCTCATTGCCACGGAGATCAGATTGATTGCTCCTATAGTAATGAAACATATTTATAATATTAATGTTCCCTCATCTAATCAAAATACAGTTAAACAAAGTTTGTGAAATACGGGAATACATTAATCATACATGTACGTTCAAACAGATCCGGAAACTTTTGGAATATTGCAATTTCGCTAATTACTGCATATTAAAAACGCCTACTAACGCGAATTTGGGAACGGTCTAAGGTATAAGTGAAATCGGTATATTGTAGAAATACGTACAGATGTTTAACTTAAGGTCATCATCGCTTCAGTCACCATCACCTCAGTCACCACCACCTCAGCCATCATCACCTCAGTCACCATCATCTCAGTCACTATCACCTCAGTCACCATCATAGTCACCATTATCACGTCAGTCACCATTACTACCGCCACAATCACCACAGCCACCATCATCTCAGTCTTCATCACTTCAGTCACCATCATAGTCACAACTATCAGTAGTGGGGTGATAAGGCGATAAGGTGATAAGACAGAATATTCATATCGCACATTTTTCGCAGATTCTTATGTGAATTGAGAATGAGGTATTAAAAAGAACTAGTATTCAGGGATGTTTATACGGTTTCTTCTAGAGAAATCATTCAGCTTGTTCATTATGCTTATTACTAAAAAGTTGCTGTGGTTGCAAGAGAATATCAGGTGTCAGATAGTTCAGGTGTTGTACATGGTTGAAGCGCTCGTAGCTCTGCGGTGTTAGGTAGTCGGAAACGATCACCGAAGTACAGCAGAGTTTACAGAGGTCAGTCCTTGTATGGGTGACCGTTTGTGTGGCATTTGATATCGAGCGCTTCCGTGCTTTGGAAGGCACGTTAAGCCGTTGGTCACAAAATGTGATAGTCGTTAAGCCATGTTAGAGGCCTAATGAGCGGTTTGATAAATTCGAATAGCAGGACGCCATACACCTGCCTCCGCCAATCCGCACTGGGTCAGCGTGGTGGAGTATGACCCAATACCCTCACACCTTGATATGTAACAGGAGGGTCGTGCTCAGTAGTGGACGTTAATGGGCTGAGATGATGATGACATGATTAAAAACAACTGTTTCTTTTTTACTTTCATCTTACAAAAAGTTTACAGTTTGCAAATTATTCTGTGTATGTGACTTTAAATAAACAGTTATTCTTTCTTTCTTTTTCGGCAGTAAATTTTGAAATTAATATATATTTAGCCCGCTCTTCTAGCTTGTACCAAGCGGGACTCCACTGACGGCTTCAGTCGATTGTTCCCAACTAGGTCAAGCCTGCGGAAGCCGATTTTTGCCATTTAATTAGTGCGACGCCGACAGCAGCCACTCAATCTTTTTGCCGGTTTGAGCCGGTGTAATCTAGTTAAGCCTCCACCCTAACTTTTGCATTGACATTTTAGTGTTGCACTTCCAAACTATTATTATAAATGCGAAAGTGTCTCTGTTTGTCTGTCTTGCTGTCTGTCTGTCGGTCTGTCTATCTTTTTTTTCTTCACGCCTAATCGACTGAACCGATTTTTGTGAAATTTGGTACAGACATAGTTTTAAACTTGAAAAAGAACAAAGAATAGTTATTATCCCAAAAACACGCGGGGGCGGGAACATCTAAAAAAATCCAGCGAGATCGGGAACTATGTGGGTAAAACCAAAAATCTGCCGGAAGTGACTATTCCACGCGATTGAAGTCGCGGGCAAAAGCTAGTAAAGTATATAAGTAAGAGGTCAGTAGTAAGACGTTTATAGATTATAAGGATGACTGGTTTTTGCTATATTCTTTTCCAATCAAACCAATTATTTAGTTCCAAGATAAGTATCAATACAAACTTTTTTTATGGATACTAAACAACGGATAACATACCAATACATAGAAAACACCCAGATTCTTCCAATTACTAATCGTATATGTTCATACACAAAGAATGTGTGATTGTAATTGTGTCGTGTGGTACCAAAATAGTGCCATCCCTTTTATCCCATGGGGAGTCGTAAGAGTCGACAAAGAGAAACTCGACCGGATGATTGACAGAAGCGTCATTCTGCGTACTGGCTGGAACTGCGATAACCAACCCGCCAGCCCAGCGTGGTGTTAATGGGCAAATCGAATGTAATCGATTGGGAAGGCTGGTGTTCAGCAGTGGACTCATAAGGCTATGATGATGATGATGATGATGACACGAACACGAACGATATAGTATAAAACAAAGTCGCTTTCAGCTGTCAATAGGGTTTTTTTAATAGTAAGAGTGATTTAAGAGGAAAGTTTCTATGTAAGTTTCAAGTAAGACAAAATCGCAAAGTACATAACATTTTTTATAAAAATGTAACGAAATGAGCAAGATAAATCGCTACTGACAAAGAGTACACGATACAGAAAGACATTTATTTATACACAGCCAGAAAATACCAGTTCCTTCACACGCTAAGTTAAATAATACACAATTGAGTTGTTTATACCTGTTCCCCAAATTTCCCCGGCGTATTGGTAATAGAAGATCGCACTACCCACGCCGTGACGGGAATGAGCTCGTAATAATCTGTTCTGAGCCCCGTTTGCGTTTGGATATCAATAGGTAGTTACCTAAAACCAGATGGTTTTGTCATGTAATCTGTGGTATGTATTTAAATTACTCTCGTTATGATATTTGTATGCAAGCTATGCAATTATGTATAACTAACAAATTCAATGCTGACTTTCATTTTCGTGTTTTTTTAACACCTGGGATAATTCAAACTCAAGATATGAGAGTTAGAAAAATGCCGAAGCGCTTTGAAATAAAGAAGGTAGTTGCGCTTTGCTTGCTTCATCTTTGTGAAAGCACAATAGTGATATACTTACGTATATTTTAGTAGAACTGTTTCTTAAACTAACTCGGGTGAAACCGGGGGCACACCAAGTTTATTTAATAACCAAACATCCTAGTATCATCTCAGGTTAAATAATACGTAATTGAGTTGTTTATACCTGTTCTCCCAGTTTCCCCGGTGTATTGGTAATGGACGAAAGCACTACTCACGCCGTGACTGGAATGAGCTCGTAATAATCTGTTCTGAGTCTCGTTTGTTTGGGATATCGGTATTTGATTATGTCATGTCAGAAGTTGTTTCTTTACTTTATGTTTTGCTTTCATGTGCGATTCTGAAAACTACATCAATAATTTAAGTAAAATCATAAGATCATACAACGCCCGTCCGTTGATGTAGGGATATAGATTGTCCCCCCCGGACAGTTTTTTTAGTGGGTATTACTGCTGGCAGTCGTATCTGCCGGTGGTGAGTCCAACACCCCCTTTCGGTCCCCCTTTGGCCGGAAGGCAACAGCATCTTTTTACCGACGATAAAAAAAGTGATATAGATTGTGCAATGTAACAAAGTACCTACAATGCCAATAAAAAATGGACTATAGTGTGATAATAACTCAATGTACCTTATGCTCATCAACGCGATAATTAAAGTATTGCAAGCGACCATAGCCTATGGTGTCCATTTTCAATTACGTGGACTGCATGATTGAGCATCACACATTGTGGTTTATAAACAAAATTACTGAAGCAGAATGACTTATTTATAAGCTAGAAAATTCTAGTATATCTATTACCGGCCAAACCCGATTTTAGGACAAACTAGTTTAGCTTAATCCAAACTAATTTAGGTTAGCTGCATAAAATGTTTTATAATGGTAAGAAAAAAAAATAACCTGAACCTAACCCAAAAAGACATACTTATAGGTACTTCACTTTTTAAATACAAATTAAAAGCCTGGCTAATAAATAAACCATTTTAAAATTTGAATGAATACTTTTTTACGAATAATATTAAGTAACTAAGTAGTTGTAAGTTGCATAAATTGCACGCCCGCAACGGGTACACTGTTGTTACTAATGTAATGCATGAACACCAGCAAAATGTACACAGCCTTAGCAATAAAGATCTATTCTATTCTATTCTTTTTGGGTTAGGTTGAGATTTTTTTTTTTCTTACCATTAAAAAACATTTTATTATAATAGTTGCAGCCCACCAAAATTAGTTTAGACTAGGCCATATTAGTTTGTCCTAAAATCGGGTTTGGCTGGTAAAATATCTACAAGCTAAGTTAAATAATACACAATTGAGTTGTTTATACCTGTTCGCCCAATTTCCCCGGCGTATTGGTAATGGAAGATCGCACTACTCACGCCGTGACTGGAATGAGCTCGTAATCTATTTTGAGTCTCGTTTGTGTGCGGGATATCAATAGGTATCTGGTTTTGTCATGTAAGCTGTGGTATATATTTTGATTACTATTGTGGTCATCTGATGTTTTTGGTCGTAATATAAATATGTTTTGCTTTCTAACGTCTGGAATATATTAAATATATTCAACAATAATAAGTAACTGTTACGGATGGTATTCATATTAAATAATATTGATAATTATTTTACTTTTGTCCGCTCGAGCTGTGTTATATTTATTTTTACAATGGATAATTGTGGTATGGAGTCTAGGATACAAGCTTAGCTTAGTGCAGAGTTTGCTAAATATAGATTTAAAAAAAAAAATGCCTTTGTGCGCTTAGCAAATTTAGCCAGAGTCAAATAAGAGATATATTAGTAATATATAAATAAGAACGAGTAGTGATACAAATGGTAAATGAGATGCCCTCTCCTTAACCCCTTGAGTAAAGATGTGGGACTGTACTGAGATTTCACTGTTGCACGGTTGGTTTAATTTACCAACACTCATGTACGTTCACAAAAACCTAACAGTTAATAATCCACCGTTATTTATTACACATTAATATTCGAAGTATCACAAATTTTTGATAATAAAAACAAGCAGACATTCACTTTCCCGCCAAAAATTTTGTAAACATTAACGACGCATTGGTAGCGCATTCTTTTAATGTACTTTGGCACGAAATTTAATATCAGTCAGTCTGGCGGAGCGTCGTGTCGATGGTTGGCGCAGTCATGTTGAATGTCACTGTTTTTACAAACGTCAACAGCAAGCCACCACAAACACAATGAATCGCCTTAGTTGCACCTCAAGGGTTCACTCACCACTTCAAATGAAGATGCAGATTAAACACACGAACCTTCATGGTTTGGCGGAGGTAATGTAAGTTGTCCTGCAGTACTTTTATTTTGTAATAGAGCTTCTAAACCTGCTCTACGACTATCACATACAGTGATAGCCAGGGCCAATGAATAATTTCGAAGCACGGAAGTGCCCGATATCAATTGCGTCACAGACGCTCACTCATCTTATCCTTTGAGAAAGCTGCTCATCGATTTCGGCCTCCTATCCTCACGATGATTTGAGTTATTCATTGAAGCGTATGCATTTACTTCCATATATCCTGCGGCTAAATACATTCGCGTTTTAAGCGCCTCGAAGAGATGTCAGCACACTGAGGGGCCCCCATGGTGGGGGCCAAGCTTTCCGGGGTTGCGGGACTGTTCGCAAGGGTTACCGCGGCCTCGGTAGGTAGCAGGCTCAAAAGAAGGAACATGGATGGTTTTAGCCAGTAGAAGTCTGACACACCCCCCTCTCCACCCAAAGCAGGGGAAGGTCATTTGATGATTTTTAATCCAAAAAAAGGGTGCACTCACCTCTTGGTGCTATGGCTAAACCTGTCCAAAGCGGGCATCCGCCTTCATTATTTATAATATTATTATATAATATCATAATATTATTATAAATTAGTCCGACTTTTGTAACATAAATAAAATGTATCATAATAATTATATTACTTACAAATCTTTATGTGCATGAACATGAATATTTGTTCTGGTCTGGTTGTTTCCCTATAAATATTAAGTAAGTATTTACAAAAAAAAAAGAAGTATTTTTGTATTTTCATCCGTATATTTTACACAAGTTCTTAATGATACTTATCTTGGAACTAAATAATTGGTGTAATTGTCAGAAAATATTTATTTATTTATGTCATTTTATTTCTGTTACCAAAGTAGTCATTAGTTTTAACATGTATTAAAGGTACATATAAAATCGAATAATTTCGCTTTTGCTGGCAGGCAGAATACTAAGGACATATCATAATTATAATAGACTTAACTTTTAAATTGTATTCCTGTAAATAAATAGTTGATGTGAGCGAAGGACCAGCCATCTCTTAAGTACCATTAGATATCTTTGTGCAAAAGTAAATATGCACATAAGATTAAACGTGTTCAGGTTTACATATCACATCTGTTTAATGTAAATACAACAAAGATTGCTTAAAAATACACGTAATTCTACTTTAGAAGTTCTGATCAAACATCCCGCTTTGAACGTGCAAAGCTAATCCGTGCTTATTGAAGTCGAACAAAAAGAATCGCTTGTTATAACTTTATAACATAAGCAGACATTGCAAGTTGTTCATTTCACAAAGGATATAATCTCCAACAGTCGATAAGTTGTATGGAGTTAGCAGAATCGTATCTTTGTGTGGAATTGTGTGGAATTTATGCTCCAATATCGGGAGCTTGCCGACTACACCAGGTTTCGATGTGCCTCAAGGCGTCGGTGTTTGTTGAAGTAAGTTAAGAGCGGTACAATTTTCTCTGTTTTTTGTTTTGTTTCACAGATTTCCTGGCACGGATTATATACGGTAAGTAGGTCCCGTTTGTTGATACAAGCGCTTATAGCTCTGCTGTATTGTATGGTCTTATCGAAGTAAAGCAGAATTCACATAGGCAGTTCATGTATGGGTGACAGTTAGGGATATAGGCGGTACCATAATCAAGAGAGAAATAAAAGTAAAATGGAATCTTTGTCACAGTTCAGTTTGATGTCTGATGTGTTTGATTTTCTGGTCTGGATTGTCTTGTCAGTTTTTTTTTCTAGTTCCCATAATTGCGGGTCTTTTAAGCGGGGCGTGAAACGGCATCTTAGCAGGCCGCCGATGAGTGGGTGCGCTTTATACTGTGCTTATTTTACGGTATGAAGAATCTTCATTTTTTTTGGACTGCATCGACTGCTCATCTTTAGGCAGGACGTAGTCATTATGACGTGTCACATAAAAAAAAGTTATCTATCTGTTTGTGTGTCTGTCTGTCGATATACGTCGTTTTTTCTCAAGATTTGTCAGTCTGTCGGTGACTCTAGCTGGGGGACATGTCAGTCAGCCTGTGGTCATTCTAAAGGGGGAAGGGTTTGTCAGTCAGTCAGTTCTGATTATGTCTCTTATGTTATCACAGAAGCTACAGTTGCGACGCATTTTTACCATTTAATCGGGTGTATTGTGCAACCCCTTGCCTTTAACTCCACGTCTCTGAAAATAGTGGTAATAATTTCTAAGACCACCTTGGATGGTTAAAACTTTTTATGTAATTTAATATCAACCGCTTTTTTGCTATTAATCGGTTGGTACCGGTTATCCGTTTATGTGATCGAAGTAAAGCTGCGTCTTAGAAATCCCTATTTTTTTTCGGACGGAAAATTATCTTATGACCGTCTTCCGCTGTGGATGATGCGGGAGGGTGTGCCAGACTTTTACTGACTAAAAACCATCCATGTTCCTTCTTGTGCCTGCTACGCCCCGAGGCCGCGGTAACCCTTTCGTACAGTCCCGCAGCCCTAGCTGAGTCTTAGAAAGCCCTAAGAAACTCTATTGTGCGGCTTGAAAATATCTAACAGCTGGACACCATACAACTGCCTTCCTTACCATGGTTCGTGTGAAGAGGCCCGTTTTCAGTAACTACTTATGTTTGCTTAGTAACATAAGTGTTTACTGAGCGAACATAAGTAGTTACTGAGCTGTGCTGATATCATGACTAACTAACAGTTAATTAAACGCTAGTGCGAACTTAAATTGGAAAGTCCTGACAGGCTCTTAATGTAGTTTATTTTAGTATAAACTTAGCAAAAGAAAATAATATGTCAGGCTGCTAGCTCTTCAGTTAAAGTTACTTAACAAGTTTTTGGAAGATCAAATATTGATTGATCAGAAATTAGACGTAAAAGATTTCGATATATAGACAGAAAGATGGGCCTTAAACTTAACTCAAACTGCAAGCTAAAGTGGCAGTGGGCGGAGCACATAGCTCGAAGAACCGACGACCGATGGGGCGTTAAGGTTCTTGAATGGCGACCACGAATCAGCAAACGTAGTAGAGGACGGCCTCCCACGCGACGGACCGATGATCTGGTCAGGGCGGCGGGGAGCCGGTGGATGCAGGCGGCAAAGAATCGATCTACGTGGAAAGCAATTGGGGAGGCCCATGTTCAGCAGTGGACTTCAAATGGCTGGAATGATGAAACTTAACTCAGTAACTTATAATAACGGCGGCGATAGCCCAGAAGCGAGACACATATATAACTTTCAAATTTAGAGTGTCTCGGGTTTAAACCCTGGTGACGCACCAAGACTTTTCGAAGCCGTTAGTCCCGGCTGTCATGAACATCTGTGGTAGTCGTTATTAGGCAGGTGGTGCCTTCTAACGTCCTGACAGCTGGTAAAAGCATAGACTGATGTTAACCTCTGGGTTGCGGAGGTCAGACGGCAGTGGGTTTATGTCATAACTGAAATTCAGCCAAATCTGTTTTAACCAGTAAGCAGACTCTGGGTCCTTAAGTCTAGGTCAACCAGGATAATGCTAGGACATGATGATGGGGGGAGTATATTTATAATAACAAATAAAGCCTTTTTTCTATGTATTAATAATATTGCAAAGAGTCATTAGGGAACTTCTTTGAAATGTCTATTTATCATTTCAGCCCATTAACGTCCCACTACTGAGCACGAGCCTCCTCTCACATATCAAGGTGCGAGGGTATTAGGTCTTACTCCACCACGCTGACTCAGTGCGTATTGGCGGATGCAGGTGTATGGCGTCCTGCTGTTAGAATTTATTAAGCCGCCTATTAGGCCTCTAGCATGGCTTAACGACTACCACATTTTAGTGATAACCGGGACCAACGGCATAACGTGCCTTCCGAAGCACGGAAGCGCTCGATATCAAATGCCACACAAACGGTCACCCATCAAAGGACTGACCTCTGTAAACTTTGCTGTACTTCGGTGATTGTTTCCGACAACTGAGCACCGCTGAGCTACGAGCGCTTCAATGTCTATTCAACGGCTTACAAATAAAGTATGCTTATAATTTCGAAGTTCGTGGAACATCCTAACCGAATAAATTAAACTAAACACAGAAAGCTTGAAGCTTAAAATATACGAACACGTTTCAATCCACTTTGTTTGTGTTCAGTACCAGGATACCATACCATACCATAGGATACCAGGTACAAACAGGTAAGTAGAATAAAATAAATAAATATTTACTGACAATTACACCAATTATTTCGTTACAAGATAAGTATCATTAAGAACTTATGTTATGGATACTAAATAATGTATAAACATGCCAATTTTTTTTTAAATGTAAAAACATACTCAATATAAATAGATAATTACTCAGACTAGAACAACAATTCATGTTTATGCACACAAAAAATAGTCCTGTGTGGGAATCGATACCACGACCTCAGAATCGTAGTCGTAGTAATCGTAATCGCCAGCACGCTATATCAGTCTTTAAAAGTTATAGAAGCTATTATTTCAATTTACTATTGTTTTAGAGTGTATAGGGATCCTACCAAGACCTAAGGAGCCCAAGCCAACCTCACCTGCAAGTAGTGCACCTGCCGATCAACGGACGAGGCTCTGGCGAACATAAAAGTGCCCGGGAAGCGGCAATAGGCTCGCCACCAATTAATAATTTATATAACCTAATTTTTATATAATAATTATAAAATAATTATAGTATAAATAAATAAAATAATATTATTCTTTCTTAAGTTTTCAAAACAAATGTTTTTACATATTACGTGGGACCATCTATATAATTGGCGAAGTGTGGGCACATAATATGCCTCTGCCTACCTCTTCGGGAAACAGGCGTGAAAGTAGATATGTATGTATTATTTTAATTATTACTTTGATTGCTTCTAACAGATGGTTCAATGTAAGGTCTGAGATAATAGGTCTAAATATTATCAATATCAAGATATTTTGAACATGCATACGTACAATGACGCCTGTCTCCTTGTCTTCTCCAATTACATACTACACTATACCTACGTCATAGGTCGCGAGCCTATTGCCGCTTACCGGGAACTTTTTAGTTTGCTAGAGCCTCGTCCGTTGACCCCGGCAGGTGAACCACGTGCAGGTGAAGGTGAAGTTGGCTTGGGATCTCAAAACCAGGGTAGGATCCCTCATCACCCAGATACAGAGTCTACAATGCAAAGGGTCTTGGATTTAAATGGCACCTGACTTTTCAAAGTTATGTGCCTAAATATCGCTTGCTCCGTGCCTCGGAAAGCACGTTAAGTCAATGGACTCGGCGGTCTTTCGTATTTATGGAAAGTATATATTATACAAATCTTACGGACATACGCTTATAACTTGTACCAAACGAGGAGAAACAGAAAAGTGGGTACACTATAAAATTGAAAATTTACTGAACAACACTTCGCCTCCCACTGGTTCTGCTTATTCTCATGTTCAACATTTGGTGGCGTTGACTTTTAAAATTAGTACTTAATTTACTTAATGTAGACTTAAGCAATGTGCTGAAAAGAGGGCTGTCAGAGATTGTTAAAATAAATTTTTACATTGAAATACACATTATTCAACAACATTATGAATAACATAACGTTATATTTAAGGAAGCCACATTATTCATTTAAATTCGGAAGGTTTAAAATCAATAAAAGAATATACAAAAAACATATTGAACCAACCAAACACTATGGATACAAACATCAACTTCAAGCATCGATCATCAATCAAAATCGACTCAACCGCTAACTACATCCAAACATTGTTTTAAGTAAAAGCGTTTAAGTTTCAAGCTTCAAATTTATTAATTTATTTATTTATTAAGGACAACCAACAAATCTTACACTAAAACCACCACAATAAGTAAGCAAGGAGTAAGAGCTAAGTGCAGATTCAATTACTGGTTGCCACGACTTGCAATGTGAGGTAAATCTATATTGCTATACTGGTAGTACTCTAGTTAACAGTAAAGAATTTTAATATATATTTTTTGAAGTTATATAAACTATTTGAATGTACATCAATATCTATTATTTTATTATCAAGTACGTTGTACTGTCGTTGCAACAATTGTTTTTATTAAAATGTTGTATACTTTTACTTAAAACAATGTTTCAATGTCGAGTTCGCGGTTGCTCGCCAGTGTAGTTGGCAATATGATAATGGTTTAAGTACCATTTAATATCAAGAGGTGCAGTGCTACGGAACAATAAACGTTTGATGTGCATGAGTGAAAGGAGAGTGCGAGAAATGATTGAAAAGTTCTTCAGAACATTCTCCGTAATAATACAATCGAAGACACTGAGTGAAGATTAGGCTCCTTACGTCTTGGTAATCCAAATCCCTATACACTATGTCCGAACCTGGAGGACCGTAAAAGCTGCAACCTTTGTTATTAAATGATAGAATAAAATAGTGTTAAGCAAGTCATGTGGTCCAAAAGAATCAGCAAAGTGCTGCAGTGCTTTGCACGGACAGTCCTCGACTGTGTGAAGGTTTTAGTGGAGTCTCATCAACCTCACTAATTATGGTTCTCACTGTTTTTCATTTGTTGAAAAAAAATAGTCAGACATAGAAAACTTAATCCTATTATCAATACGGTAGGCATTAAAACCGCGTTTCTCAGATAAGAAAAAAATTCTGACTCAAATTTCAATTTAATAATACGTATGCTACGTTACAAGAAATAAGAGTATTTTTAGAAAAACTAAATCCTCCAACATAGCCCAAAGAGTAAGCAAGGTGAAGTAGCAGAACATATAGCATACAGAACTGACGGCCGTTGAGGCAGGAAAGTTCTAAAATCCTCCCCGACTGGTCTCCACCTTGTCGTGGTGGGGGGGCTGAGTACCTCCCGGTAGGGCGCAGGAGGCGCCAGGGAAAAGGTAACACCCAGAGATTGGCGACTCTGGGTGCCCTTAATACTGACTACCTGGGGGGAAACTAAGAGGGACCTGTGGAGGGCGCAGCGGGCGGGCCAGGAGGGCCCGTCAAGCAGTGCCAGGAGGGTCTTAAGCAGTGGGGGCAGGGGGGCCCTGCTGTCTAACCATGGACCCTTCGAGAAGTCGGCCACACACGCTATGGTCGCACAAGGAGATAGGAGGGGCGCGTCCACTGCGTCTCTCTGAGGAGGTCCTCCCGGTTTTGGTCCGGGGGACGTTGGCCGCGGGCGGGGTGTCAGAGCTGCAGCCCAGGTACTGGCCCCCCGCCTCTTTCTCAACAAGCGGCGGGCGTCGTCGGAAGATTTTTAGTGGGTATTACTGCTGGCAGTCGTGTCTGCCGGTGGTGAGCCCAACACACCTCTCTCGGTCCCCCTTTGGCCGGGAGACAGTGCGTAAATGCATTTTGTTACCGACGTAAATCAATAAAAAAAAAAAAGGAAAGTTCTAAAATGGAGGCCGTTTTACCAAAAAAGTGGCGTGCGACGTTTATCCGCAAGGTCGATTTATTTATATCGCAGGACTATCTAATTCATCTATTACTATCTAAGTGAACATAAGGTCTTAAGAATGAAATATGTTACAACATGTAACCTTTATAGTTGTTACAATATCTTATAGTCAAAATAATAGGTTAGTAATCCAAATACTGTGCTCGAATATTTAAAATTTTAATTGATGACATACATTTATTTAAAAAAAATTAAGTAACTTAATATTCATAATACTTTTTAATACCTAATAATACTTTTTCACATGATAAAATAAGTCTCACAAATCATTAGAGGCCCTGACACTGACTGCCCTGAGCTAGGTAAAACCTGCGTTACAGGAGTCAGTTTTTTCTCCCGCTTGTACAACATAAAATTATATGTAGTAAAATGTACTAATTAATGCTTGCTGCTCTAGAGCAGCACTGCTGTTACTACAACAGTAGTTGTTACTACTACTAGTGTTAGCGTGTAATCATTATATTCGTTTGCCTGAATATATGTGTGTGTGTATATTTTGTAATATGTGGTGGTGGTATTAATATAATTTCATTGCAGGTACAGGCCGTACTTATAAGAAATTTATGGTTAAGACCTTTGTTCTGCAGTTCCTTAGCTGATGTTAGTGATGATGCAATAAATAGAATTAAAATGGATACGTAACTATTTATTATTTTATTTATTTATGTTTACATTATACACATACATTACACAAATACAATAATTAGGATGTACAAAAAAAAACAGTAAGTTTTGTACAGTACATCGGATACTCATGATATCACAGCTTTAACATACATTATACCATTAATTAAAAATAATAATAATAACAATAATAACAATAATTACACCAAGTAAACATCAATTTGACATAACTATAATTCCGCAACTACACTATTGTTATCCATGTGTGAAATGAGAATTACAAACCAGTAAAGTACACTTTTAATTTATGTTTAAAAAAATTTTCATTTACTTTTAGCATTCTTTTATATTCTCGCTAAACCCCAATACTTGCACCAAACCGATATCCGTGGAAGGCTGTATGAAATTGAAAATTTATGAAACAACAAGATTTGCTGCTGGCTGCTTATCTTTTTAGTTTCGGACGTTTTGTCTCGAAGATTTGTTGCGGGTCTCCGGAAATGGAGGCTGTGAAAGATTTACGAGCAAAATTTTCGGAATCTTTCCGTTCTATGGCTGTAAAATCAATCTGTTTTATACTTAGAGTTGCGTTTACATTTTGAGTGACGAGTTGAATTGGTTTACGTAATGGTTAGCGTTGCGACTACGATGTTTGCAGAGACCAGAGTCGATGATTTTTGCGCGATAATTCGCAAAAAGACGGGCTCACTTCTAAGCAGAACGAGAACTAATCCCAACAGAATCCTGAACATGTTAGTTAATATGTTTGATGCACCAATTATTAGGAACATTGTGCCTGTATTGGTGCATCAAAAGCCACGGCTCTGATATTATAAATTTTTTGTAAGTATATTTTTTAAATTACTGTTGTGTTTACTAATACTAGTCTTTCAGTTATGTAAATTATTAACAATTGGACCATTGTTGTCAAGTAAATCAATTTAGTTATTATTAATTTATATATCCTTATCCTGATGTATATTATCTTCGGTTTAATACAACAAATTATTTTTATAAAAATCTTCGACTGTACCTGTAGTATAAGCTCTACTCATCATTATATCAGCCTAAAGTCCACTGCTGAAAATTACCTCCCCAATAGATTACATTCTATTGGATGTATCTGCCAATAATCACCACGCTAGGCAGGCGGGTCGGTGATCGCAGTTCAACATCTTTATCTAGTGTATAGGGATCCTACCAAGACTTGAGGAGCCCAAGCCAACCTCATCTGCAAGTGGTGCACCTGCCGATTAACGGACGAGGCTCTGGTGAGCATATCAGTGCCCGGCAAGCGGCAATAGGCTCGCTACTTATTACGTGGGACCGACTATATAATTGGCGAAGTGTGGACATATAATATGCCTCTGCCTACCCCTTCGAGGAAACAGGCGTGAATGTATGTATGTACAGACAATGCTTACTTAGTGTCTTCGACTTGTATTATTTAATAACTTTTCAATCGAATCTCGTCCTTTTCTTTTATTCATGTATATCAAACATTAATGCTATTGTTCCGAAGCATAAATGCTCTTGATATTAAATGCAACCCAAACCATGACCACATTTCAAACTACACTGGCGAGCAACCAAATCGACTCAAATAGACGCAGAAATTGAGTGCCACCTAGTGGTATAAAAAAATGTCATTACATTTGACTTACACTTCCATTGCACTCTTAATAGAATAAAATAATCTAAGTACACACAAAATGCTACATATAAAATTAAAAACGTAAAGAATGTCAACTGAAAAATGCTCTCTTTTAAACAAAAAAATAATTTTCTAGAGCGAAGTTTCCGGGTAATAAGTCTGGTTGTGTCCCAGACTTATGCTTAAGACCCAAGATCTGATCATTGGTCTAACCAGATTGATTTGAATGTCAGTTATTATGACATGGAGCTTATATCGCTAAAAAAATATTTCTATGACTGAAAATCTCCTCCTATTTTTAAAGTCAATAAAAGGGAGAATCATGAAACTTTAATCTTCAAAAACTTTTATTTTACAAACTATTAGATAGCACTTGAAAACGTCAGTATTAAATATAAATGTAACAAACCCTAGAAATATGATCACACTAAAATCACAGAGCTTAAGATTCAATTACTTGCAAAACAAAATTTTTGACGTGACAACGTCTTATAATTCGATAGAGCCGGCTGCACGCACGAAAAAACATGACTCATGCGGCGTTACCTTGCTCTGAGGCGTTCCATGTAAGGCTTGAAGTGCAAGCGAGAGCGCGGAACGAGCGACAAAGAAGCACAATCGGCCAATGCGTTCGGCAGCGTTCGACATTCGTCTCTCTCCTACTTGAGTAAGCGATGCGTCTGCGTGGACAGCTGCTGCTTTATTAAAAAAATAAAATTAAAATTTCTTTTGAAAAATGCTACAATTCCATCAGTATTTTCTTAAGACGTTGTCACGTTCAACTATCGTCAATAAACCAATTTTTTTTTTAATGTAGGTGAATCTAAGTGCCAGTTCCGAGCCACAGCTCTGTAAGAAGAACTGGCAAGAAACTCATAACGGTAAGTAAGTTTGGGCTCTCTAGTTGCAGAACATTATGCCTGCCCATGAAACGGGAAAATTAACGACCTCGTTTTGTTTATACACAACGCGCAGTTACTCGGTTCACAAACTTCAAATTAGCATACAGGAGGCTCTGCACAACTGCTCAGAAAATACTCACAAATTGTATATCTGTAAGTTGCAAAAGACCTTATAGTACCTACTTATACTGTTTACTATCACACATATTTTTGACATTCAATAAATGGGTGAACTTAATAAATAATATCGTAATAATAGAGAAATCGCTGTAAGCGATAAGGCCGCCAATTGTATCGCTTTTCTTTTGCAACTGTTTTCTTGTTTTATTTTTAATTTGGTGTACAATAAAGAATTTTCTATCCATCTATCGTAGTTCGCAGCACATTTTTTATTGGTTTGCAGCATATTTTGTGTAAATTCTTTTATCCTGTATCTTGATTATGTCATGCTCACTTAAATGTCTCTGTGGTGGTGGCGTCAAGCGTCGGGTCGTTTCGTTCCCGAAAATATGGTGGAGCGAAATGACGCTGGTTCATGCTTCATACTCGTGAACGGCTGCCGCCAGTGGGGACTGGTCTGCTTATGTCTGCTATGTTTATTCATAATTATGTTCGTATAGCTAAAAAAAGTTATTTTCTTCTTTTATTTTAAATATTGTGACTGCAGAACACAGGTTTTGTAGACTTTCTTGCAACTAGCGGAATAAAAAACTAACCTTGACGATTTTCTTGGCCATCACGATCAAGCTCCGGCCCGCAGTGAATGGGCGCGTTTGTTTTTAAGTTGACCTTCATAAGAGCTTTATTTAGTCAAACTTAAATAAAAGATTTTAACTTTGTCTTTGACTTCAACCTGTTTTACATTTTTGGACAATTAAAGTCGCTGGTACCGGACCATCTAACTATTTGTGGTAGTTGTGAAGTCCAATTAGAAGCCCAACTGGACCTCTTTTAAGACATAATCTAAATTGTATATTCAAATTTATAACACCAAAGCACTTATGAACCTCATCTTTAAAATTTAACGCACTCTTTTACTGCGGGGCAGGAGGTTGAGTACAAAAAGTGTAAGTAAATCTAGGTACCAGTTCCGAGCCACCGCTCTGTAAGAAGAATTGGCAAGAAACTCACAGGCTACGCTCTTTTAAATTAAGCGTTCTGATCGTCAAAACTTTGTTATATTAGTCCAAAATATTCTTGTTTTCCAAGCGCTTACATATAATGTTTTTTACAATGAACAGGCGATAGACCCCGACTATATCTCAATACGCTAGTACAATCGGATCTCCGATGCCTCATAAACAAAACCTTTACTAACGAGTAATGAGGCCCTGCTACGCTATTCAGACGCTTCTTGTAATGCAGTAAAGTTGTTATTTGTGTAATCTTTTGAACTCATCCCCTTGCCGCTAGCCGAGCGTGTTGCGCATTGCAGTGGACTAGACGAATGAACTTAACGCGGTGTAGGTGTTCGTCAGATGGACGATTTTTTATATTACCTTGTAGTTCAACTCGACGGCAAGGTAAACAAAATAAACTTAGGTGCCTACTATAAAAAAATATACTAGAGAGGCGAATACTACTATTGATATTTTAAATATATAGGTATATTATAATAGTTAGTATTATGTAACTGGCGGGAGAAAAAATTAACCTTGACGATTTACTTGCCCGTTCTTCTACGATCAAGCACCCGCCCGCAGTGCATGGGCGCGCTAGTTTTTAAGTTTTAATGTTCATAAGAGCTCTTTTGAGCCAAACTTGAATAAATGATTATGAATTTAGGTAACATATTTTTATTCAATTTTTAAAAGTAAACTACTATATCCTGCCTGATTACCATCAGTCCATGGTACCATGATACCATCAGCAGTCACTGCAGCTCAAAACAGTGAGAACATTTCTTACCGTGAAACAATCACAGTAACTAATGAATCCTCTCATGACCGCCTACATAACTGCCATTTCACGCCCTGTTTATAATACCTAAAGTAGCGGGTATATCAGCAATAAATTTCAAAGTAGAATAATCTTGCAGAAAAACGACTCACCTAAAAACAATACGTTTAATTAAGTTGTAAATAACAGCAATGTTGACTTTAACTTTATGAAATAAAAATAACCCATTACCTATCAAAATTAAAAGCAATTCGGTAACTAATCTAAATATCATAGTGTTTAGAAGTTCCCTTCTGTTCTTGCAAACTTATGAATAATTCATAATCACAATTTTGTGTAATGTAATTTAATTTGATGTAGCGTAATTTAATACGGTGATATTGCATTTTTATTACAACCTTAATTTGAATAATGACTACTTAAATAGTCAATTACAGAAATATCTAACAGGCAAATTAACTTTTCAGACAGTCATGATGTTAATTGATATATTCAGAAAAATATGGTTTACGTGGGTTTGTTCACAGACTCACTGCAAATACTTTTTGATATCATGTAACCTGTACGTGTCCTGTGAATTGTTTTATTTCTTTGTCTCTGTTATGTTGTGTGATGTTAAAATAAATATTTTTTAAATTTTACTTAAGGTGTAAAGAAATATATTTTTACCTGTGAGATATTGAATGATATTGCGATTCGTTTCATTCATCGATTTTAATATATCAACGCAGTAACTTTTTTTATAGAACTGTCATGTTTTGTTTTTGGCCGGCGATCCGACCAGTTCGGCGGCTGGAGACGACTGATGTGGCCTGAAGGTAAATATATCGCCGCTCTGTAAGAATAACTGGCAAGAAGGTCACATGCTCTTTTAAATTTATCCATTGGTTTGGTACTTGAATTACAATCTTCTTTTTTCTGTGAAGCTATACAATGCAATATAATATGACGTAAACAATATTCATGTTCTAAGTCATTCATATTAGAATAGCCTGTATGAAACGGCAGGTTAATCCCAAGCATTTTTATCTGCCATATAGGCTTTAATAGAATAATATCCCTTTTAACACAGCTTATAATTTTGTTGCTAATTTAAATTTTATTAGACTTAATTGCTGTATTATTATTACTATATTATTTTTCTATTTACCACAAGTTGCATTTAAGCATAAGTCTCACACACAAGAAACTTGTTACTAGAACCTAAGGACTCTTGCAATACCAGGGGATATCATTAGCACCTTGTTGTTGCTTCTCTAATTTTATCTAAAAAGTTAAGTGTTTGTGCACATACATACATTCACGCCTGTTTCTTTAAAGAGGTAGGCAGAGGCAAATTATATGCCCACACTTCGAAAATTGCATTGTTGTTCCCACATAATAGGTGGCGAGCCTATTGCCGCCTACCAGGATTGGGGGCCATGGTTTTTAAGTATTTTCAAAGAATATTTTAGACATAATTTATTAAGAAACAAAAAGTACGACATAAGTTTAGTGTAAATTTTTTTAAACTTTTATTTAAAAGAGTATAAATATTTTATTTTGAGGCAAATCCAAGCAAACACATACTATAATATTATTTTGGACTTCAATTTTAATTTGCATATTGTATATCGTACTAAATACTCTTCCTACGCCTGTTTCCCGGTTTCCCTGGTAGGGGACGAAATATTATAGGCACGTCGCCAATTATATTATTATTTCCACGTAAGTAGGTGGCGAGCCTATTGCCGCTTACTGGGATCGCCAGAGCCTCGTCTGCTCATCAGCAGGTACACCATTTGCAGGTGAGATTGGCTTGGGCTCCTTAAGTCTTGGTAGGATCAATGTACACCCAGTAACAATACATTAATAGTACATTGAGTAACAACAACATAAAATGTAACAATTTTTATTGCATTATAAGACCCACGCTTCAGTCGTCGTTACAACCAAAGTATAAAATTGTTTCCTTACCTATTTTCTTTAGAAAAAAACTATATAGTTAACTCGAAAATCGAACGAAATTCTCTCATGTGAGTTTAGCAGGTCATTATTTCTTATTAAAAAAAAACAATAATGAAACATTACGACTTGAACTATTTAGGCTACAACACACAAAGATTTTATAGCCTTGATTTGCAGAAAATACCTAACATTTACTTGTTTCAATATTATTTATTTATGAAGTACATTGTATGACATATCAATTAAAAAATAATGCCTCTTATAACTATTCAAACAGTTGACTGTACGCTTTTGTCGACGTTTCAACCAAAGTATCTACATTTTCTGTTCTCCATATCTATCACGCTTAATAAATTATTATAATAAACCCAGAAGAAATATTCCAGCTTAAAGTAAAAGATATGGGCCCCCAATAATTTCCTGTGACACTAACGGCATAAACCGCGCGATGCTACTAACTTGAATAATGTATAATTTTTCGGCGGCTGCCTACACGGCACTCTCTGATTATTTACAACTTCGTTTTTCACACAAATTGAGTTTGCTCAACGTGTGTGTGTGTATAATTTAAATTGGAACTGATGGTATAAGGGTCCTAACAGACTTCTTGTAAAAAGAGCGCTGGGAAGCTATATTTTTTTAGAACCCTGGTTTATTTAATACTAGCAACGCCCTGCGATGTCATTCATGTGGTCCCCGTTCCCGTCAGTATACCAGAATAATAAGTATGCTATGTGTTATTCTAGAACTGCAGCTATACACATACCAAGTTTCATCACAATCGGTCCAGTAGTTATTGCGTGAAGAGGTAACAAACATACACACTCACAAACTTTCACATTTATAATATTAGTCATCATCATCATTTCAGCCCTTTAAAGTCTACTGCTGCACATAGGCCTCCCCAATTGCTTTCCACGTAGATCGATCCTTTGCCTGCATCCACCAGCTTCTCACCGCCCGGACCAAATCATCGGTCCTTCGCGGGGTGGCCGCCCTCTACTATAATATATTGCATACACTAAAATATACTACTGCTATAATATAAGCAGACATTAGGATATCACAAGGTGCTGCGGGACTGTTCGAAAGGGTTATCGCGGCCTCGGGACGTAGCAGGCTGAAGAAGGAACATGGATGGTTTTTAGTCAGTAAAAATCTGACACACCCTCCCGCTCCACCCTCAGCGGAAGGACATTAGATGATTATCCATCAGAAAAAAATAAAGGTACCACAAGGTGGCATTCAAACATGCGTGATAATATCAACCTGATGGAAAGTGGTCACGCTTACAACACCAGGGGCGTGGCTAGTCCCCTCGACAGATCTCCACCTTGGCGTGGTGGGGGGGCTGAGTATTGACTACCGGGGGGGAAACTAGGAGGGACCTGTGGAGGGCGCTTCGGGCGGGCCAGGAGGGTCCGTGAAGTAGCGCCGGGAGGGTCTTAGGCAGTGGGGGCAGGGGGCCCCTGCTATATAAACATGTTCCCTCCAAGAAGTCGGCCTCACACGCTGTGGTCGCGCAGAGATGTTGGAGGGGCGCGTCCACTGCGCCTCCCTGAGGAGGTCCTCCCGCTTTGGTACGGGGGACGTTGGCCGTAGGCGGGGTGTCAGACGCTGCAACACAGGTACTGGCCCCCGCCTTTTTCTCAACAAGCGGCGGGCGTTGTCAGGAGATTTTTAGTGGGTATTACTGCTGGCAGTCGCGTCTGCCAGTAGTGACCCCACACCCCTTGTAATGTGACTTGTCGTCATGGCTACGTCCTGCCTGAAGGTAAGCACTGCCTAATGTTATGCTTGGACTATAGGCGGAAATCTAAAGGGCAGTGCATTATTAGTCTCATAAATTTGCACTATATATGATTAACATCCCTTGACATACGAATAAAAGCGGGGTCAAAGACTTCCTTCCTTGAAACGTGACATCCAACATATAGAAACTCACAATAATGATATAAATATATGAAAGAAAGAAAGAAAGAAAGAAATGTTTATTAACTGCACAAGTAGGTACATAAAATTGTAAAAAATTCACAAGACTAAAATTGTGCAGTCAAAAGGCATTGCTTCAGCTTAATGCAGCTATAACAATGTCATAGCTGCGCTGGTTTTCAAGCCACACCTTATGACGCAGTGCATACATACATATTTTTTTTTTAAATATTTTATGAATGTGTGTATTTTATTTATTTTAACAAATAGGTTTGGTTTTTATCCTTTATAAATTTTATGAACTATGCCTACTGCTTTCCTGTTTTCTTCTTTGCGTCGAGTTCTTTGGAAGAGGTTGCTTTTAGCGATAAGACCGCCTGGATTGGATTTTTTTAAATTAATTGTAATCTGTAGTTTTTAAGTTTTTTTTGTCAATAAAGTGTATATCTATCTATCAAATGCCACAAAAAAGTCAGCTTTGCTATTGAACGCTATTTAGGTTCTGCGGTCACTTTCAACCACTAAATCTCGATGCCTTACTAAAACTCAATTATATATGAATTTATAATACATTCAATCACATAAGCATACATTGCATAACCAATACAAACCTACTTGATAAAATATTATGCCAATAAATCACAGCCAATAGTTGCGATTCTCGATATTAATCCTACTAATTTGCTGACCGTACGATTCGCATGACGTCACACAAAACCTAGGGCACATTAAATCTGGTGCAAACCGCATTGTTCAATTTGCCGTGGTAAGCTTATGTCTAGTTATATTCTAAGTATGTGTTGCTGTTAGGTATTAGTTTGATGTTATTTGGTATTATCTATGGTTTTCAATATCTGTGTTTGTATTATCTGTATGTGTTATTCTCTATGCTTATTCAATTTCTGTATTAATATTCTCTGTAGGTCTTCTTGGCGGGAAAGTGAAGCGTCATGTCTGCAGTTTTGTTTTATTTTCTAACATTATGATATTTCTAACATTAATGTGTAATAACGGTGGATTATTAACCGTTAACTGTTTGTGAATATACATGAGTGTTAGTAAATCAAACACACCAGTGCAACATCACTTTTCAAATTCTCCTCAAGAAGTCCATGTGAGATCTCAGTATGGTCCCACATCTTTACTGAGGACTGTATCTCATTTACCATTTATCATCCTTATCATCACTTATTTTCATTTACTATGAATTATATATTACTAATATATCACTTACTTGACACTGGCTAGATGTGCTAGACGCACGAAGCCATTATATAAAAGAAAAAATAATATTCTCTGTATGTCATTCTCTATGCTTGTTAATGTTTGTATATTTTAATTTTCTGGATGTATTATTCTCTATGCTTTTTAATTTATAGATGAGTTATTGTTATGAATCATAATCCAGGTGTCACTTAAAATAAATGGGGTCTAGTTGAAAACCAGCGTCAGCTTAAAACACACATGCTGAACAACACAACATTTACAAGCACCTTTCGTTATTTTAATAGTAATGTAATTTTTATTTAAGTTCCATTCCCTTCATTATGTAGCTTGAGTGTGTCAAGTTATAGATATATTAATAATATTAAATATATAGCGAATGAGAATGTGGGGTGATAAAGATGATTAATGAGATGCAATTTCCTAAGCCTCGTGAGATCTGGGACTATACTGAGATCTCACATGGACTTCCTGAGAGAATTTGTGTGTGTGATTTGCACTGTCTTGTTTCATTTACCAACACTCATGTACGTTAACAAACAATTATCGGATAATAATCCACTGTAAAAGACCCAGTGCATAGAAGTTTACATACACCATTTACCAAAATTGTAACGTTTTCAAGTAATAGTTTATGAAATAAATAATTTTTGACTTTGCAAAACTTCATAGTCTCACACAGGAACGAGGTGTCTTGTATCTGTAATATAAAGGAAAACAATTGCGCATAATCCACTGTTATAACACATTAATTTTCAATAAGTCACAAATTTTAGAAAGTTAAACAAATCTGCACACATTACGCTTCACTTTACCGCCAAGAAGTCCGAACTGTGTTTTATTATTATTTTGTTCACAGTTTTAAGGTTCTTCCTTTTATATAATCTGTTAATCTCTATTTGTCAAGAGCGTTAAGATGTGTTTCGATATATATGGCGCTTTCCCCCCGACAGGTCTCCACCTTGGCGTGGTGGTGGGCTGAGTATCCCGGAGGATGAGAAACGGTAACGCCCAGAGGTTTGCGACTCTGGGTGCCCTAAGTACTGACTACCGGGAGGGAAACTAAGAGGGACCTTCAAAGAGCGCAGCGGGCAGGCCAGGAGAAGTCGTCAGGCAGCGCCAGGAGGGTCTTAGGCAGTGGCGCAGGGGGCTGCTGTCTATCCATAGACCCTCCGCGAAGTCAGCCACACACGCTATAGTCGCACAAGGAGGTAGCAGGGGCGCGTCCACTGTGTCCTACCATTTTGGTCCGGGGAAGGTTGGTCGCAGGCAGGGTGTCAGACGCTGGGCCCGTCCAGCCGCGCCTGGAGGGTCTTAGGTGGCTGGGGCAGGGGGCCCCTTCCGTCTAGCTATAGACCCTCCCAGAAGTCGGCCAGTTACGCCATGGCCGCACAAGGAGGTAGGAGGGGCGCGACACACTACGCTCCTCTGAGGAGGTCCTCCCGGTTCTGATCCGGGGGACGTTGGCCGCGGGCGGGGTGCCAGAAGCTACAAACCCAGGCACTGGCCCCCTGCCCCTTTTTCAACAGCGGTGGGCGTCGTCGGAAGTTTTTTAGTGGGTAGGACTGCGGTGGTCGCGTCTGCTGCAGTGAGCCCCACACTCCCCTCCCGGTCCCCCCATTGGCCGGGAGACAGTGCGTAAACAGCATTTTTTTACCGACGATACAAAAAAAAAAAAGGGTGTCAGACGCTGCAACCCAGTTACTGGCCCCCGCTTTTTTCTCATCAAGCAGCGGGCGTCGTCGAAAGATTTTTAGTGGGTATAGTAATACCCACTAAAAAGCTTTCAGTTGCGTCTGCCGGTGGTGAGTCCCATACCCCCTTTCAGTCCCCCTTTGTCCAGAAGGCAGTGCGTAAACACATTTTGTTACCGAAGTAAAAAAAAAAATTGTGGCGCTTTGGGTGCTATCAACTTTTTGTCGCTGACTGTACGCTTTAAAGACACAAAAAAGGCTTAGAATAATATTTTAGAAAATATATCACAAAGGTTTGCCGAGAAAACTCCGGTGACATGAGGTATTTCGCTGGCCCTTTGAGATATTCCCGGATTTCCGGTGATTATATTACAAAGGCCTGTTGACATAATACAAAAATATAAGCCTAAAATAGGTATGACAGGATAAGACATCAAAATATTCTTGTATAAGATCCTGCCCTCGGCTTTGGCGCGTGGATTTTGATTATATGTTATAAAGAGGTTTTGGAAATTTTATTATAGTGTTCACTTTACGTTTCTGTTAAGAAGTAACCCGATGGATCGACGATCTGGTCAAAGCAGCGGGAAGTCGGAAAATACATGACTCAAACAGAAAAAAATATGGAATAGAAGAAAATTACTTTGCAAATTTAAGTAAGACTATTAGTAACCCTTTCTTGTTTATTTAAAAAAAATATTAGATGTAGTTATGGTTTGCTTCTACCCAAACTAATTGGCTCAATAAATGCCAATTTCTGAATTTAACACAAAATTGAGAAACAAATCGAGAGCTAATAATGGTTTCTTTGAATGAAAGATATGGTGTGAACATACTGTATGCAGAAATAATTATACATTCATACATTCACGCCTGTTTCCCAGAAAGGGTAGGCAGAGGCATAAAATACGCCCACACTTCGACAATTATATTGTTGGATCCTATCAAGATCTAAAAAGCCCAAGCCAACCTCACCTGCAAGTGGTGCACCTACCGATCAACGGACGAGGCTCTGGCAAACATAACAGTGCCCGGTAAGTGGCAATAGGCTCGCCACCTATTACGTGGGACCAACTATATAATTGGCGAAGTGTGGGCGTATAAAATGCCTAAATAAAACAGGCGTAAACGTATGCATGTATGTATTTATATACTGAATACAATTTTATAAATTATATAGTGCTCAATCTTTGGGTATAATATAATGAGAAATATTTTAGTTTGATTTGGTATTACAATATGCTAAGTATGTACGCCGCCCAAATGATTGACAGTATATTGGGGGCATTGGCCCAACATCAAAACACTGAGCAGGCAGGTTGGTGATCGCATTTCAAGCCCATCATCCGGTAGGATTTCTCTTTGTTGATTCATACGACTCCCCGTGGCTGCCAACCCCTCTCGGTTGACACTATTCAAGGCCGGGACAAAAAAGCATTGCTATATATATTTATAGCCAGTGACAAACATGTGACGTCACATCGAACGATTCCACTGCAGATTCTTTTATTCGTCAGTTTTGAACATACAACTTTGTTTTAAATTATATAAAAATACAGTACTGCAGTTGAAATTCATTAACTACCTTATGTTCTTAGTTTTACAATAGCATAATTGTGTTTTATACAAAACAATAACGAAAGAACATAATTTATAAGATTTTGATAATAAACTGATATAATAATGTATCGATTGTGGTTCACATACAAATAAGGTTATAATAATTGATATTTCACATAGTAAATGAACTAACATTATTAGTATAATCCATCACACTCATACCTATGTTTGCAAATAAATAATTTACTAAAAATTCTTTAACCGATCTGAAAATACTTATTTTCGGAAGGTCTGTCGCTATTTTCGTGACTATCATCCACCCACATGCGGATCCTTATCCGGCTGTGGCTGAATTTATAAAGGGTTCCCTTTATAGACCACTTAGTTCGGAAAGGGCATTTTTATTTACGTACAGCATTGTTTTGTCAGTCTATTTCAAAAAGAGTGGAACTTATATTAAAAGTCTATTTTATAAACAGGATCTTTGAATCAGACTCAGCATTGAAAAATACTTAGGAGCTATCACTGTCTTCATTTTATCAAATAAAAGTGACATCACTAGTTTTAAACCTGGTTTAACCTGGTTTTAGATCTTGTTTTGTATTAAGCACCTTATAGTTTATAAACGACTATACGACTATCTATCAAATAAGCGTTAATGGGAATTGACTTGGACATCGTAAGATCTCTGTGACCAGAAGCTCCGGCAAAAATGTAAGCTCCCGGCAAGCGGCAATAAGCTCGCCACATTTTAGTTCCCGAAAGAAAACAACCGGTACTATAAATTAAAAACGGTTTGCAAGCAAAGAGCAATGAGACGCCAAAGCGGCAACGTGTACACACTACATAGATAGCCGAGAGTTATGACTCTCCCGTCGCATGCACGACGATTTGTTGTTAAAAATATGCAAGGTTTTGTTTCAAACACCATAATGAAAGCTCAGCTTAGTTTAGGGCTATATAGTACCACCACAAGCCACAAAAAGAACCTCTTGTGGTACTTGCTGTGTCTCAAGACAAAAGTCTGCAACTGCCCAGTGTGTGTTTCCATACAGTACAGAGGGCTTACTCGATTACTCTTACTTATTCAACGAACACGAATCGTCGTTATATATATATTATATATTATTCCCCCCTCCCACGTGGACGCTGATCCCGCTGGCGACCACTGGGCTTACCAAGCTCAAGGAGTCCGACCGCGTCGGTGTCACGAAGGGAGGGGCACCATACCTAAATTTAAAAAAAAAGAAATATCAGAATCCTTTAAAAGGCTAACCTCACATGAGGCGAACCCTGACCCTGCTGAATCGTCAGCAGAGATGACGCCAGGGCGAGAGCTTAAGCTCGAGGCCCGTACCTTAAGTGGTCCCCTCCGGTTAAAAGTTCGATAGAGAGTCGTTATACCTATCTCTTTCTCTTTCTAGGTATATCATTATCGAGTGAAAGGGATGGGTATAACGAAGTTTCGTTTTCGTTGAATTAGAGTAAGCCCTCAGAGACGCCGTGCCTCACTGTGAGCCTGATAATATACCGTGCAATGGAAAGTGCTATGCTCGGTGACAGCGATAGAGAGTGAGGATGGCTGTTCCTGATGGTAATAAAAATGGACACAAGATATGGATAATATTATACTTTTTTTTTCTTTTTTTCCTTTTAAATAATGGCTTCGTGCGTCTAGCACATCTAGCCAGTGTCAAGTAAGTGATATATTAATAATATATAATTCATAGTAAATGAGAATGAGTGATGATAAAGATGATAAATGGTAAATGACCCTCCCCTAAGCCCCTTGAGTCCTCAGTAAAGATGTGGGACTATACTGAGATCTCACATGGACTCCTTGAGAGAATTTGAAAAGTGATGTATTGTAAAGCAGTGCATGCTTTGTTTGATTTACCAACACCCATGTATATTCACAAACACTTAACAGTTAATAATCCACCGTTATTACACATTAATGTTAAAAATATCACAAATTTTAGAAAATAAAACAAACCTGCAGACATGACGCTTCACTTTCCCGCCAAGAAGTCAATATTATACTTTATAAAAGCAATAATCAATTTGACAAAACCAAAACATCAACTTGACATGACATAACGTACCAACTTGTACGCCAAAAATATGAAATACATTCAAAATATAAAAAGTATTTACACTTTCTACGGGGTGAATTTGCAAGCTGAAGAGGCAACGGAAGGGGCATATATCACGAAAAGCCGACGACCGATAGGGTCTTCTATGGCGACCGTGATCCGTCTAACGTAGTAGATGAGGGCCTCCCACCCGATGGACCGATAATCTAGTCAAGGCCGAAGCCGATGAAAGCAGGCGACTCGGAATCGCTTAGTGAGAGAGGCCTTTGTTCTGTACCTCAAATGGGTGAGATGATGATGATGACGAGACGGGAAAAGAGAAAGGGCAGATCAAACATACCCTAAACCGATGTGCGTGTATGAGAAGATTAAATGGTGTGAATGAAGCTAAGAGTGTGTGCCAAGATTGGAAGGATGTGATGCCTACCCCTACGGGAAAAAGGCGTGAGATCATATATGTACATATAATGAAGTATTGGAGGAAAAGAAAAATCACTGAGTACAAGATGTCAACAGCTTTCTATTATCTAGCAGGAGTTCGTTACAGTCATAAATTGACTGAAGTCCCAAAGTAAAGATTATTATATTCAAGCATACATCATTCCAAAGTGCTTGTAAACGACAAATAATAGCAGAAAAACTATTAACACGGTTTACTTAAAATGAACTCTTTTACTAAAAACAAATGTGTGCTTACACTGAGCGATAATGTGGTCTGAGCTGAGAATTATGACTGTTTCCGTCGCATTCACAAGGATTTGTAGTTAAAAATATGCACGGTTTGTTTTAAACGACGCTTCGTACCAGCTAAATGTGACATTTCTATTACATTACATTTAAATGCTAAACAAGCTGTCTGGTTACATAAGTTAATAGCAAGACAACCTAAATGGTGCAGTTCATACTTGTAACAAAATCTTTTACTTGGTACACTTAAAATATTTTATTACCGCCTGTCATACATGCCATAGGACCGATAACCGATGGGGTACACGTGTTCTGCAGTGGAGGCCACGTAAGCGCAGTGTAGGATGCCCTCCAGCGAGGTGGAGCGAGGACATACGCAAAACGGCTGGCAGCGGTTTTAGACGAAGAGCTGAAGATCGAGTTCTGTGGCGTGCCATTGGAGAGGCCTGCGTCCAGCAATCGACAAGTGTTGGCTGATGATGATGATCCATCATATTTCTAGTTCTGAGATGACACCCCAATTCAAACGTAAAGATTGAGATGCCGTTTTTTATATTCGTGTAACCTTAGAATTTTTTTTTATACAAGTTCATTCCTACAGAATATTTTAAACTACTACTAAATACCTGAATACTGTAATTTACGATGCAAAAAAGCGGCACCAGAATTTATATACAGACATACATAATATCACTCCTATTTCCCCGAAGGGGTAGGCAGAGGCATATTATACGCCCACACTTCGCCAATTATATAGTTGCCATCTCAGTATAATGCCACAGCAAAGAAATGATAGAATTAAGTTTAAACGGTTCTGCCTTCGTTTAATACGCTCTTATATCTAGGTAACTACTATGCAAAAGCTTGTTAAGAGAGACATCAAGAAAGGAACTAGGGTCCTAACCTTCTGGCTATAACATTAACATACGCAGATGAGAATGTTCCCATAAAAACTGATTCTAATAAAATAGCAAGAATGGAACCCAGTAAGAAGCAAATATATTCGCATCATCTCTGCCATCTGACGTCCACTGCTGAACATAGGCCTCCCCAATAGATTTCCACATTGAGCTATCCTGTGTCGCCTCCATCCATCGGCTTTCTGCAGCTCAGATCATCCGCCATTCGCGTGGAAGGCCGTCCTCTATTACATATGCCGGTAGCCATTGAAGAACCTTAACGCCCCATCGGTCGTATAATAAGTATATTTTTTTTTATATAATGGATATTTTGAAGGAAGCTACTTACTAATTACCGTTATAAGAATAATCGCTTAGCGAAGCGTTATTATAGAAGACAAATTCTTAAGGTATAATTGTGTAAAAGTGTAATCGGGATGATTCTATTGATATGATAAACTGGCACATTCTCATTTTATCGCCAAAGGAGATTAAGTCGTACAGCTGCCGTTGACTGTACTGACCAATCACATGAAGAAGGTTGGATTCCTATCCGGGTTACCGCGGACGAGTTGATTTTCTCTAGTAAAAAATTGTCTTACAATTACAAGAAGTTCCTATACACAATTTAAAAAAAACAGAAGTGTGTGTGGTACGTTTCAATAACTTTATGCCGTGTTCTCTTTGGTAGTGGAATAATTGTCCCGGTCTTTCCAAAATGCGTCCAATGACAGAGCCTTCCGGTCTTACAACGGTCGGCAATCCTCTTGTCTTTGCAAGAGTCCAAAGCCTTTTTTTAAGTTACTAGTAATTAGTCGAAGCAGAAAGTCTCATCCCCAAGGGATCCAGGAAAATCGGAGCCAGGAACACAGACTGACAGTCTACACAGTATTATGATAGTGCACTTTTCTGAAATTAAGAAAAAATATTTAAATACTTAGCGTCATAAAAGTCTCGAGCTGTAACTCTCTCCATATTGTTTTCACAATAATTTCACCGGTCGTTTCCATAAAAACATTTTGATGTGGATTATTCTCGTTTGTTTTGTTGAAAACCCCGTTTGAGGAGTTAATGGATACCCCCGTTACACGGAGTTAAAACGGAAAACACGCCGATGCAGTGTTTTTTCGATTAAAAATCACGAAAACAGGGAGATTTTTTTAGAGCACTTTTCTCTACGGATAACTTTTCATTTCCCAAGTTCGAGAGATATTAAAAGCGGTGCCGGAAAACTTGTGGCTGACAACAACAGTTTAAGGAAAATTTTATCTGATTTATGGGTATAATTATTTCACGCTGAATATTAATTAAATTTGGGTTATATCGAAAATAATGAGCTTAACGTTATTTTAAGGTATAGGATTTCGTTGTTATGGCTACGCGTTTAAACCGAAATAACGAATCAATTTAATTTTGTATCGCTCAGTGAAATGAATTCATTACCATATAAGCTTATTTAAACTATTTTTCCGAGGGGGGTGTGGGTATCACCACCGGCAGACGCGACTGCAATCAGTAATACCCACTAAAAATCTTCCGGTGACGCCCGCCGCTTGTTGAGTTGAAAGAGGCGGGGGCCAGGACCTGGGTTGCAGCGTCTGACTTCCCGCCTGCGGCCGACGTACCCTAGACCTAATCCGGGAGGACCTCTTCAGAGAGGCGCAGTGGACGCGCCCCTTCTACCCCCCTGTGCGACTACAGCGTGAGTGGCCGACTTCCCGGAGGGTCCATGGTAAGACAGCAGAGGCCCCCTGCCCCAGCTACCTAAACTCCTCCTGGCACTGCTTGACGGGCCCTCCAGGCCCGCCCGCTGCGCCCTCCACTGGACCCAGAGTCGCCCAACTCTAGGTGTTACCTTTTCTCAGCCTCCGGGAGGTACTCAGTCCCCCAAGCCAAGGTGGAGAAGTACTCTAAGTCCTACCACCATCCAAGGTCACCAAGCTAAGTGGTGCACCTACTGATTAACAGACGAGGCTCTGGCGAATATAAAAGTGCCCGGTAAGCGGCAATAGGCTCGCCACCTATTACGTGGGTACAAAAATGTAGTTGGCGAAGTATGAGCGTATAAAATGCCTCTGTCTACCCCTTCGGGGAAACAGGGGTGAATGTATAATGTACTCGAGCTACGAGTCGACTCATCTCGCTATGCATTACTGAATTATCGGCGGTAGATAGTGCGATAGTGAAAGAAATCGATTAAATTCTCTTTGCTTATTTATACATTTTGATTTTATGATTAGACCCTTTATGTATATTTAAAATACAATATGAAATGCATTGACGTAACTCCTTTTTGCCGTGACACATATTAAAGTTTTGTACCTATAGGTGCAAAAACATTATTTTAATTTGACTCATCTCCTTTTTCCTTGACACCACAGATTATAATAGGTTGGGGAAAAAGTCTTTTCGTATTTTTGTATGAAAAGTCAAGACATTTTTTTCAAAGTTTATTTACATTTATTTACAATATATATGTACCGTTTTGTTGAATAACTTTCTGCCATTTTGTGGGGGCAGAGACATTATCCCGTTACTGTAGAAACTTTGGGACTTCTGATCAAAAAAACGGGACAAATAGTTTTGGCAGTCCTCTCTTGAGGTCAACCTTACAGAACCTAAAGAATTCTGCAGAGACCGAAACAGGTGAAAATCTGAAGGCGCAAGGTCAGGGCTATATGGTGGATGCACTAGGACCTCCCAGTCGAACTCTCTTAATTTTTGCTGAGTGGCTAAAGATGTGTGTGGTCTAGCGTTATCGTGATGAAAGACCACACCCTTCCTGTTGATCAATTCCGGCCGTTTTCTCTCGACTGCTTCCTTTAATCTCATCAGTTGCTGGCAGTAAAGATCAGAATCGATGGTTTTGCCGGGCGGTAAAAGCTCATAATAAACAATGCCCTTCCAATCCCACCATACACACAGCATCACCTTATTTCGTGTTAGGCCAGGTTTGGCCACAGTCTGTGAAGCCTGGCCAACTTTCGACCACGACCTTTTTCGCACGTTCTTGTCGTACGTGATACACTTTTCATCGCCAGTTATCAATCTCTTCAAAAACGGCTCGGTTTCATTACGTCTCAATAATGAATCGCAAATGAGTACACGGTTCATTAAGTTTCTTTGAGTGAGCTCGTGTGGCACCCAAATATCGAGCTTTTTTGTATAACCAGCTTTCTTCAAATGGGTCAAAACTGTTTTGTGGTCAATTCCCAGTTCTTCAGCTACATCGTAACTACTAATATGCCGATCTTGCTCCACTCTTTCAAAAATGGCGTCCATTTTATTCGTAACAGGGCGACCAGAGCGAGGTGCATCTTTAACATCAAAATTTCCGGACTGAAAACGTTTGAACCAAATTTGTGCTACTCTTACTGACACTGCATCAGGTCCATCATCTACATAAACATCACAAATTTTTTTCACTGCTTGAGTTGCATTTTTGCCTTTTTTATAATAAAATTTTAAAATGTATCGAATTTCTTCATTAGATTCACTCATTTTTACGGAGAGAAAAACAAATGAAAAATAGCGGGAAACAACTTTTTTTTATTTTTTTTCTTTTCTTTATAATGGAACCTTTTTAATGTTACCAAAACCAGCCAGACACAAATAGTACAGTCAAAAAAATTTTATAATAAGTTTATACCTACGTTATGCGAAAAGACTTTTTCCCCGACCTAATATATCCTTTTTATCGTAACACATAGTAAAGGTTTATACAATTAGGTGCAAAAGTATTATTTTTATTTTGACTCATCTCCTTTTTCCTTGACACCACAGATTATATTACAAGCTTTGCATACCTTTTGTTGTTTAAGATGTCTAAAAATACTTAAATACATTGAAACTTATAAAATATCGAGCATACAAATGAGGATATTACATGTAAGTGCAATAATTAGTAGGGCGTGTGTCTACTGCGTTAATTGAAGCGAGATTTTGATATAATCAAGTTGATTAGTTGGTTGGCGCTCTCTACGGTTTCAATATTCTGTGGACTGTAAACTTCTTGTGGCTTCCTGACTGACTGACTGCTGAATGACTCTTATACAAACGATAAATAATAGCAACTGAGTTAGTACTTGCTTACTGAGCTAGTTCTGGCTAGTTGAGTTAGTTCTGGCTACTTCTGGCTATATGAGTTAGTGCTGGCTAGCGGAGTTCGTTCAAAATTGCAAAAAATAAATATCGAGCCCACGAACTAGGATAAATAAATAAATGTTCTCTTACAATCACACCAATTATTTAGTTCCAAGATAAGTATCACTAAGAACTTGTGTTATGGATACTAAAGAACGGATAAACATACTTAATCATTTTTTCCAAACACTTTTCACAATATTCATGTTCATGCACACAAAGATTTGTCCTGTGTGGGAATCGAACCCACGACCTCTGAAGTGAAGTGCAGGTATATTGACCTCCACTGCATATCGGTCGTCACGATATTACTTGTGACTTGTGACTGCATTAATTAGAATCATTAATACCCTGCGTTGTATCTACTGCGTTAGTTGGAGCGAGATCTTGATTGTAATCTAGTTGATTAGTACCTCGGTGCTTTCTGCTGTGTCAGTATGTAGTTGACAGTAAGCTTCTTGTATTTCGTGGAGGATGTATGCAGATCTGCTCTAAGCTTTCAGCATGTCTCGTATTGTAACGACATAATGAATGAGGTTGTTATGGCTAGCTGAGCTTGAGCTTGGCTGTTAATGATAAAACCTTAACACGGAATGTTTATAGGCGTATTATTGCTCGCCACCTATTACGTGGGACCAACTATATAATTGGCGAAGTTTGGGCGTATAATATGCCTCTGCCTACCGCTTCGGGGAAACAGGCGTGATAATATGTATGTATATAGAAAAAAAGCTCTATCACTTTGGCAAGTTGAACAAAATTACGGATAAACATATAGTAATTTCCAACAGTATACTAGCATTTGTGACATCGCTCATAAATAGAATACACATAGAATACGAATATCTTATAAATAATTAATATCTGTTCAGCATTACTGGCGCATAGAGGGACTCAAACTTGTAAAGTATGAGTACAATTTATGAGGCATAATATAAGATCTAATCCGCTTTGAACTATAATTGTTGCATGAAAGTCTATACATGGAAGCATGTGAACATTGATTTGCTTCGCAACTTAGATATTAGTCGAGTAAGTTATACCAAAGTAAACCTTAAGTTCTCTTCAAGTCGCAAGTTCGTGATAGTCGATCCTATAATTATTGTTTGAATCTATCTAATACAAGTTTATGAATATTGGTATGTTCTGTCATTGGAATCTACTTAAGAGTTCAGATAAGTTTGCCTTATCGCTGGTACATACCTGCTGAAACTATCGGATATCATAAATAAGTAACAATACGTATCTGTAACCGTATCCGATGTTAAAGAACACGAATAGTTTCGGATAGGGCGGAGTTAACAATAATTAAGAAAATGCTTTTTGTTTACTACTTAAATTTTAATTTATGTATTGTATTCTTTAATGATTGTTTTATTTCTTAAATATAAAAGTACTCGTTTAGGGTATTTGCCAGTTTCAAATAATTTGATAATACAAGTTTAATCACAAAGTCAAAGAAAGTCTGTCTTAGTCCCTTGACTACGTCCTTTGATTTCTACCTCAGTTAAGTACGTACAGACATTTACGCAGTTCCCCAAAGCGGTAGGCAGAGGCATATTCACGCCCAAACTTCGCCAGTTTTAGTTAGTCCCACGTAATAGGTGGCGAGCTTATTGCCGCTTACCGAGCACTGTTGTGTACGCCAGAGCCTCGTCCGCTGATCGGCAGATGCACTACTTGCAGGTGAGGTTGTTTTGGGCTTCTTATAGTTCTTGTTAAGTATCCCCCCCCGGACAGGTTTCCACCTTATGAGTACTTCCCGGAGGCCGCGAAAAGGTAACACTCCGAGGTTGGCGACTCTGGGTGCCCTCAGCACTGACTACCGGGGGGGAAACTAAGAGGGACCTGTGGAGGGCGCAGCAAGCGGGCCAGAAGGGCCCGTCCAGCAGAGCCAGGACATGCTGTCTAACCATGGACCCTTCGGGAAGTCGCCCGCATACGCTATGGTCGCACAAGGAGGTAGGAGCCTCTCTGAGGAGGTCCTCTCTGAGGAAGCAAAAGAGAACAGATCCCACGCAGGACAAATCTTTGTGTGCATGAACATGAATATTTGTTCTGGGTGTTGGCCTATTTATTTATTTATTTAATCTTTATTGCACACTTTAAAGTATTACAAAAGGCGAACTTAATGCCATAAGGCAATCTTTGCCAGTTAACCTATGTGTAACAAATATATATTTACAAAAAAAAGAGTATTTACATAATGTTTATCCGTTATTTAGTATCCATAGCACAAGTTCTTACTGATACTTATCTTGGATCTAAATAATTGGTGTAATTGTCAGAAAATAAGTATTAATTATTTAAGGAATTTATGATGACATAAAATTAATGATTACCCACCTTTTTCAGTACAATTTTGTATATGTTTGTATTTAATTTGTATTAGGTATGTATTTGGTCCTATGTTTTGAAAATAGCTGCAAACATTTCGTTAATTATGATCTGTATTCTCATTTTAAGTAAACTTCAATGTTTATATGAGAAATAATCTCTTTGAACCTAAGTACGAATAAGTTCTACTGGCAGATATTATAAAGAATAACTTAGATTATTATTAACCTAAAATATTTAAGTGTAGATTTTGCAGAAAGAGCCACGGGCATTCGCAAGTGATAAAATGTTGATCAGAATCTGACTAAATCACAATGCTAATCTTTTCCCTCTAAATATTATTGACCCAGGTTCCATTAGTCCACATTATTGGGGTAATATATTACAAGCCGAGAACAACTCTCTCTGGTTAACTCCCAAGTGTATTGTATCTTGGAGGACGCTAACAACACTCAATAGATCAGTGCAGAAGGTATTATTTTATTTTATTTGTTACCATTACGACAAAGAAATTAAAAAGGGACTCGCAGTCAGCACATTACAAACATATGATTAAAGCCCAGGGTTCGCTTTCTGGTGTAACATTGGTGTGTTAGATTTGGCTGCATTTCAATTATTACATGGAGGGACTGCCGTCTGACTTCCGTGACCAAAAGGTAAGCAACATTCTATTTCAAAATTTATATGTGAGTCACGATCGGATTTCTTATGTCATTAACATATGGGTTATGGGTTAGAGAAATGTGTATTTAATAACAGTAATATTCATTAATTGACGCATATCCATAGAAGTTTTGCTGTTGTTAGCACTATAATTTCTAATTTTAATCTTTAGTATGTTCACTGTTGGTATCTCTTAAAAATAATAATAGGCTTGCCACCTGTTATGTGGGAGCAACAATATGATTGGCGAAAACTAGGCACACAATATGCCTTTGCCTACCCCTTCGGGGAAACAGGCATGATATTAAGTATGTAGTGAAGGAGAAGCTTAAGATTCCCTTCTACAGAAGGCTCATTTCTACAAAATATCAAATTAGTTCCAATCATTGTCGGTAATTCTTTTTTAAGGACTTGACCTTCTATCTCCAATAATTTAGCAAACCTACTCGAGTCGGGTTGGTTATTTATCCCTAAGGAATAGTAGGGATGGCCAATACGGCGCGTACCCTAAACAAAGGTCAATATGTAGAGTAAAGTAATGAAAAACTGGAAACAGATTGGTATTCAAGAGTGTGTTGGGTATGAAAAGAGTGTAGGTTTGACAACATGTGACAATGGTTCTTATACTTTATTAACTCTTCAGAATTTTCCTTATTTCTACCATTAGGTTTATTTCCATTTATTTCATTTGCGTATGTATCGTATCATATTGTGTGACCTTACTCATAAATTAATGTATAAAAAGAGTGTTTTCTAATGTTTTGACATTTTCAAGTACTATATGTAAAAGTTTATGGAATTAAAAGATTTTGAATTGAATTGTGTAGGTTTGAGTATATGTGACTTTTTCTTTAGAATTTTTCTTATGTTTATTATTCAATTTAATTCCATTTATATATTGTACTCATTTATTGTTGTATTTTATGGGCCTTACTTATAAATCAATGAATAAAAAGAGTGTAGATTTAAGGATATGTTACAGTAAAAGTAAAAGCTAAAGCATAAGTTAAAGTGTAAGTGCAAATTGACGTAAAAGTTAAAGTAAAAATAAAGTAAAAAGTTCGTTATTTCTTAAACTATTAAATAGCGCTTGATAACGCTAAAATGACATATGAAAAAAAAACTAAATATAACACTAAAATCACAAAGCTAAGATTCATTTACATGAAAAAAAGAAGGTTTTAATGCTTTCGCGAAAATACATTATATTATCAAATATACACTGTGAAGCTACTATAACTTTTTTTGTTACACATCTCTCGGAGAGAATCTTTGAACTCAAGATTATAGATAGCCCTTAAGGCGAAATAGCTTTTTAACCACAGTTTTGTAGTACGAATATATTATGTGACCCACAATGACTTACCATATGACATATTGCTATGAAAATATCAAAAATAGGCTAAACTTGCTGTTTCTTCGTCTGTTCGGAGTCTTTTCTTTTTGATGGCATGGCATGCTCATCTAAGTCTTCTAGACAAAATTTATTACATTGGGGTTCCACAGCAATGTATAATCTAGCTTGATGCCTAAGAACTTTGTATCATTTAATAACTCAATACTCTTGCCATTCGTTTTTAAGTCCAGACTTGTGTAACATTTGGCAATGAGATCCTTACAAATTTGGTTTTACTTGCGTTTAATGATAGTTTATTTACCGTAAACCAATGTAAAACCTTCGCAAGAGTGATTTATTACGTCAGAATAATCTTTGCCGCTTTTCAATTTAAATATCAGGTAGGTATAGTCAGCAAACAAAACTGTTTTGCACATATCTCTGATATAAAAAGGTAGAAATATACAATGGCCCGTGTACTCTTTGGAATTTTCCTAATGCCTATTATTAAATTTAATTCCATTTATATGTTGTGCTCATTCATCGCTGTATTGTATGAACCTCTCATAAATCAATGTATAAAAATGTTTGATATTTGACAATGGTTAGTCTACTTTGCTCTACAGAATTTTTCTTATATCTATCAATAATTACATTTCCATTTATATATTTTGCACATACATACATACATACAAAAATTCTTGCCTGTTTCTTGTAAATTCTTGTCTGTAGGCAGAGGCATATTTTACGCCTGCACTTCGCCAATTATATAGTTGGTCCCACGTAATAGGTGGCGAGCCTGTTGCCGCTTACCGAGCACTGTTGTGTTCGCCAGAGCCTCGTCCGTTGATCGGCAGGTGCACCACTTGCAGGTGAGGTTGGCTTGGGCTCCTCAGATCATGGTAGGAGCCGTATATACCCAACTGGATGTTGGGCAGCAGCGTCATTCTTGTTGGGGGACCGCAAGATCAAGCCAGTACGCAGAATGACGTTGCTGGCCATTATCAGGTAGGATTTCTTTTCATCGACCCGTGAGATGAGAGGATGAACATAGAGGGGAAGAGCACTGCAGTTCTCGATACTAAATGCCACAAAAACGGTTATCCATCCAACCCGACGTGCTTTACTACAGTTATCGTTTCAACCACCTAGTATTGCAGAGCTCCAAACTTTTGAATGCCGTGGAGCTACGGGCTCTTACGAACCCAATTTCAATTCACCGTCAAACCGACCAGAAATGGTTTTAAGTGATTTAACCGAAGCCTACACCGTGCAGTCTCCGAAGACTTTAACCTCGGGTCCTTGTTACAGTCGTTGAGATTTAAGGACGCACTGTGGAGTAGTGTGTACCTGCTCGTTATACAGTGTGCAGTGCTAACAAGACTTTGCAATGTTGTCACAGTCGAGGGAAGATAGTAAAACCTCTTTAGTAAATTTACTTTTTAGGATCACTTTTTTATATTGAAAAATGTGTACACAAAAGCAAGACTTTCTTATACAATTTTGTGCAGTCATTCGTAAGTTATGCGCGTGCAGAAAGTTTGGCTATTAATTGTATTTATATAATTAGAAGTTAGATGTTAGTGTTCCCCTCTACTATGACTACATTGCGAAGTCTTGTTAGCATTGCACACTGAATAACGAGCAAGTCAACACTACTCTATAGTGCGTCCTTAAATCTCAACAACTGTAGCAGGAACCATCAGATTGGGTGTCTTTTGAGAATGAGAGAGCCGATTAAATATATTTTCTTAATTCCGTAATTTATTAGCTACCCTACATCTACATCATCAATTTTGTGCATAAACAGACATCTAACTTCTAATTATATGGAACCAAAAATGTAATTGGCAAAATGTGGGCATTTAACACGGCCCCCGACAACCCCTTCGGTGAAACAGGCGTCATTTTATGTACGTATTTCAGTAAATTTGAATGTTTTACTGTTTTTAATTTGACTATGCTGCGGTTACATACGGAGGCTTGAAGTCTGTAGTGCTTGCTTAGCATCGATATAACTTATATCGATATCGGAACATGAAACACCGATGAAATGTGTATCCTGAACAGTATATTTGCGTTGCCTATAGCGTATATTCACAAATTTTCTGATCAGGACTTTGTAAAGTGCATACAGTAATTAGTTTCAGATCAGCATATGTAGACTTTTTTGGACATTTTATCGGGCCTAAATAAGTGGTAGCGCTTATTACCGTGCTATTCTAACAGAATGGAGCGCTTCTTTTTTTTATTGTTTTACTACGGTAACAATATGCATTTACGCACTGCCTTTACTCACTGCCACAAAGGGGAACTCAGGTTGGAACTCAGGCGGGGGCCAGTACCTGGGTTGCAGCGTCTGACGCCTGCGACCAACGTCCCCCTGTTCAAAACCGGGAGGACCACCTCAGAGAGGCGCAGTGGACGCGCCCCTCTTACTTTGTGCGACCATTGCGTATGTGGTCGGCTTCCCGGAGGGTCCATGGTTAGACAGCAGTACGCTCACGGCCAGTTTTGGGATACTGTCCGGGATTTTCCCAAGCAATAAATTATTATTTATTATGTATAATAATCATTTATTTCAGACATAGTAGGGCCCTTATACTGTCTTATATATTTACAGCACAAAAACATTACAATACAACAATAACAATACGAAAATACCGCAAATAATAATAAATATGTGGATAAAACACAAAGATAATAATATGGTCATAGAAATCTAGAATTTAATATAATGTAAGTACGTATGTTAAATATTATTACACTGATAATATCTAATTAATCCAAATCTCACATTCTAGTCCTCAAGAGACAGGATTACCTAATTTGGGAACTACCAGTCAGGCAATGCTGTACAACAATTTGGCAACAAATGTTTAATTTATTCTGTGTATTACTTATTATTAAGCCACCCATAATCATAATCATCTTCTGGATAATGGTATGATAGACTTTCCTATCCCATGGCACAATTGTAACAAAATTTGTTTTCATTGTGACTTTCGTTATTAGTACAGCTTTATGACTATTATTAGAAATCATTGCAATTTTTTAATGACATTAATAAAGCACTAAGTTGGCGGTAGAGTAAGTCGCAATCATATGTCCATCCAGATAGGAAGTCGTTACCGTTGTTTATAATAACGTTTGTATTACAAACATTCATAATTAATTAAATGTAGATTGTAGATTCAAGTATAAAACCAATGGATGAATTTAAAAGAGCATAGCCTGTGAGTTTCTTGCCAGTTCTTCTTATAGAGCGGTGGCTCGGAACTGGCACTTAGATTCACTTACACTTAAAATAGAAACACATTTAATAATAATAACCGTCTAGATAGAAAATGACAATTAATATAACATGTTTCGGACAATAAATCCATCACTAGAAGTCAGACCGTAATCGTCTCCAATAATTTTAGGTTGCGTAGGATTAACTAAGACCCTATTTAATCCCCCCCGACTGGTCTCCACCTTGTCGTGGTGGGGGGGCTGAGTACCTCCCGGTAGGGCGCAGGAGGCGCTAGGGAAAAGGTAACACCCAGAGACCGACGACTCTGGGTGCCCTTAGTACTGACTACCGGGGGGGAAACTAAGAGGGACCTATGGAGGGCGCTGCGGGCGGGTCAGGAGAGCCCGTCAAGCAGCGCCAGGAGGGTCTTAGGCAGTGGGGGCAGGGGGCCCCTGCTGTCTAGCCATAGACCCTCCGGGAAGTCGGCCACACACGCTATGGTCGCACAAGGAGGTAGGAGGGGCGCGTCCACTGCGCCTCTCTGAGGAGGTCCTCCCGGTTTTGGTCCGGGGGACGTTGGCCGCAGGCGGGGTGTCAGAAGCTGCAACCCAGGTACTGGCCCCCGCCTTTTTCTCAACAAGCGGCGGGCGTCGTAGGAAGATTTTTAGTGGGTATTACTGCTGGCAGTCGCGTCTGCTAGTGGTGAGTCCCACACCCCCTTTCGGTCCCCCTTTGGCCGGAAGGTAGTGCGTAAACGCATTTTGTTACCGACGTAAAACAAAAAAAAAAAAACCCTATTTAATGGTCCAATGACGTGGTCAAGGTGGCGGGAAGCTAGGAAAACAGGGCAACCAGGGAGTTCTATGTTCATTAGTGGATTTCTGAGATGATGCCGATGATAATTAACTAACTAACTAAATATAAACCAGGTTTAATACTAGTGCTGTCGCTTTTATGTGATATAATGATACAGTGACAGCACTAGTTGTATACTTGTTTTAACTTTAGATCTTATTTTGTGATAAGCCCCATACTGTTCACAACACAATACGAATGGTTATAAAAAATATGAAATAAACGTTTTATCGATAATAGACCCATCACTAGAAGCCAGACCGTAATCGTCTCTTATAATTATAGGTTATTGTCGCGCATGATTTCACAGGCTTCTTCCAACTTCTTTCTCGCGAAGGGTGCGGTTAATTACGATTTCCTACCACGCAACAAACGTTCATCCTACCCTTAGTATAAGAGCCATAATCCCGCAAATACCCCTGAAGCCACTTTTAGTCGACACTTCGGTATAGTCGAGGCCTATTCACATGCCAAGCCTTGATACTGAGGTTACCGCTTTTTTGAGACATGTTTTTTTTACTGGAAAAGGGAGCAGTGCGTTTCTGTTTGTAATATTAAAAACGTTGAAATATAGAATAAATTTTAATTAATCAATTCGCGACCGATATGAAGTGGTTAGCACATCCGCACTCCCCTCCTGAGGTCGTGAGTTCGATTCCCACACAAGACAAATCTTTGTGTGCATGAACATAAACATTTAATTCTGTTCTGGTCTGGGATTTTCCTATGTTTATCATGTAGGTATTTACAAAAACAAAATAAATATAATTAAATAAATAACGTCTTACGATCACACCAATTATTTAGTTCCAAGATAAGTATCATTAAGAACTTGTGTTATGGATACTAAACAACGGATAAACTTTTTTTTTTGTGAATACATAGGAAAACACCCAGACCAGAAAAAATATTCATGTTCATGCACACAAAGATTTGTCCTATGTGGGAATCGAACCCACGACCTCTGGAGTGAAGTGCAGGTATACTGACCTCCACGCCATATCGGTCGTCAACTTACTTAGTATGAATAAATTTATGTTGAAGTAGGTAAGCCTAATACAAGCCCCAGGTATCGTAATAAAAGTGTTTAATAATTATTTGATATTAAAAATAAAACTCGATAAGTATAGCCAAGGTTTTATTTCTCATATTTTTATTTATTCAAGAACTACAAACGCGAGCGATATTTGCTTAAAGAGTAAATGTTTGTAAGGATTCAGTTGCGTCGGGGCTGCTAAGGCTGAAGGCTTATTGCCAGCGGGTAAAAACTGGCGGTATGATGGGAATTTTCGTAACAACCGCTCGTAGCTACATTATATGTTTGTTAGTTTTCAGCGGCCAGTTTGCAAAGGAACGGGTAGCAAGACAGGCAGTTATACAGGCATATTTTTTAGCAAGCGCTAATAGCTACACAGTATTATATTATTATTATGTGATTGCCATTGATGTTCATGACAGCCGGGACCAACGGCCTAACGTGTTTTCCGAGGCACGGAGGAAGCGAAACATATAAAAACTCTATTACACATAAATAAACATAGAGGCATATAAGAATGTATGCCTTAACTTTTAACTTACAACTTTTCACTGTGAAGCAAAATAAAGTGAAATAAAATAAATAAATATTATCTGACAATTACACCAATTATTTAGTTCCAAGATAAGTATCATTAAGAACTTGTGATATGGATACTAAACAACGGATAAACATACTTAAATACTTTTTTTTTTTTGTAAATACATACTTAATATACATAGGAAAACACCCAGACCAGAACAAATGTTCATGTTCATGCACACAAAGATTTGTCCTGTGTGGGAATCGAACCCACGACCTCTGGAGTGAAGTTTAGGTATACTGACCTCCACGCCATATCGGTCATCAAGAAAAAAAAAGTACATTAATATCATTTTACAAGATATCATAAAGCTTTGGCTTATGGTACACACCTTTTTTCAAAACACCTTTAATGTATTTAGTATCTACTAAAAGAAAAATATAAAATTATATTAATTGAGTCACATAAGGGGACTTCTTGGCGGGAAAGTGAAGCGTCATGCCTGCAGTTTTGTTTTATTTTCTAAAATTTGTGATATTTCTTACATTAATGCGTAATAACACTAATAACGGTGGATTATTAACCGTTAAGTGTTTGTGAATATACATTAGTGTTGGTAAATCAAACAAAGCAGTGCAACATCACTTTTCAAATTCTCCTCAAGGAGTCCATGTGAGATCTCAATATAGTCCCACATCTTTACTGAGGACTCAAGGGGCTTATGGGGAGGGGATCTCATTTACCATTTATCATCTTTATCACCACTCATTCTCATTTACTATGAATTATATATTATTAATATATCACTTACTTGACACTGGCTAAATGTGCTAGACGCACGAAGCCATTATTTAAAATAAAGAAAGAATCTAATTTCAATATCAAATACAAATTTCTACACGTAAAATTATGTAGAATAAAAATTACTTACGTGTATAACACATAATATAATTAGTAAGACATGTTTATGAACGCATGAAGCGAAGAAGTTTCCAGATAAATAATAGATACGTGTATTCTAAGAACCCGAAATAAATTACTTATTTGAAGACAGTTTCTAATAAAAGGTATGCTACGTTATGTCATATTTCTTGAGACATAACAAGACTAACAATATCTTGTTACTTACTTAATATTCTTCAGGGAGATACAAATCTGAAACAGAAAATTTAATATTAATACTCAAAATTTTATACAGCGTACATGAAGAATGTGTAGGTGTAACGAATCAAGTAATGGCAATCGAGGCACTCCTTTGCTTCGCTTTGATAGCAAATTATTTAATATTGAACATTTTAACTAAATAATACTATATATGTCACCGTAAAATTGTAAATAACGTTAAATTATAATCTATCCCGCGATATTGTAATCTGTCGAAAAATTGTGATCCGTAAAAAACTGCTCACAATTTAACGCATTATTTTTCGATAGATTATAATCTATCGAAGACAAACCGTTAAATCATAATCTGTCGCGCGTTAAATTGTCAACTGTTTAAAGCCTGCTCATGATTGGCTGGTCTTGCCATCAAGACCAGCCAACCAGGGACGGGCTGGATAGAGTTAGGAATCAAACATAGGTATCAGTCAAAAAAAATATTTAACTGCACTTCTTTAGTATATCACAGGTCCGTTAACACTCTCTACAACTTATTATAATACAATACGTTATTATTATTAACACGAAATCTGGTTTAAATCACCAAATTTGTGTTTGTTTACATTTCACAACAAATGAATTTGACTAAGATGGCGACGACGGGCGGCTGAGCTGGGAACATGAAGTTCAACCAATCAGAGCGCGAGGTGCGTTCTGTCGCATGCCATTTTACAATCTGACGGTTTGTCTTCGATAGATTATAATCTATCGAAAAATAATGCGTTAAATTGTGAGCAGTTTGTTACGGATCACAATTTTTCGACAGATTACAATATCGCGGGATAGATTATAATTTAACGTTATTTACAATTTTACGGTGACATATATATAGATATGTATAGGGTTCCTATAAGGATCTAGGGAGCCCAAGCCAACCTCACCTGCAAGTGGTGCACCTGCCGATCAACGGGCGAGGCTCTGGCGAACATAACTGTGCCCGGTAAGTGGCAATAGGCTCGCCACCTATTACGTACAACTATATAATTGACAAAGTGTGGGCGTATAATATGCCTCTTCCCACCCCTTTGGGAAAACAGGCGTAAATATGTATGTATAATTAAACTTTAATAATTGCCTCAGTCAAGCTAAAATAAAATTAATTATTTTTCATTTCAGTTCATTTTAATTATCTCTCACTGAACTGTAAACAACCTTATTAGAACAATATTAATTACCAATAAGGTCCCATACATCGCAGTTTACGGGTATCTGGTCGGTATTTACCCGTATTGTCTCCGGCTATAATACTTGTGATATATTGGTACGCCCAAGCTACTGAGCTGTAAGCTGTTAGACATATAGGTTTGTAGTCTCTATAATAATTAATTTTCAGTGTATTATTCTATTACGGGTGCCTTGAATATTAGATACTACATTTCGTTCCGGCTCGGATTGAGTAACTTATACGTGAACGAATCTAGAATGAATCAAGGATTTAAGAGCTTCTATAGTAAATAAGTGCCGTGGTAGGTACTGATCAAAAATAGTGCCAGACACTACCGTCTCACCGGGAATCATGGGCAGCAGCGTCATCTTGCGTACTGGCTGGAACTGCCATCGCCAATCCGCCTGCCCAGCGTGGTTTTATATCCGTAAGTTACTTATGAGAGCACTTTCACTCGTTAATAAATTGTTTTTTGGGTAAAACTTTGCAATGTCCTTTCATAATCAGCCTTATAAACTTCTAAACTATAGCCTCTTTAATAGAATTCATTATATTGGAGGTATTTTCTTATTATCAGTGGGCAGGCGGCTTGGTGATCGCATTTAAAGCCAGCACGCAGGATGACGCTAAACATCATTCGGTAGGATTTATCTTCGTCGATGCTTGCGACTTATCGTCAGATAAGAAGGGCTGGCACTAATCTAGCACATGACCCTTACGATACATTGTCCCTTGTAGGGTTTTATATTTTGCTAATTAATATAATGCACAAATCAAAATTCAAACTATTAACAAACACTGTTATTACCACAATCGTTTCCATTCAGTCGTAACACGCAATGGATTCTAATTCATATATACACGATTCACAAATTTTCTTGACCCCTTATCAGTGGTCGGAATATGTAGTGTAAAAAAAGTAAAAAAGAATATATCACACAAAATTTATTTTCCACCACTGGCACTACTGTATCATGCGGACCCAGTGAGCATTGGTGGTAGATGTATAATGTCCTGCTGTGAAATTTTTATTTAAAAATATGTTCTTGAAATTAAAAATAAATATGGGCGTTTCTTCCTCTTTAATAGATAATGGTATCAACCATTATCTATTCCGATCACTTCTCATGACCCAAATAACATCGATTTCAATACTTCCCCCATTGTACTAAAGCCAGCCAGTCCAATTTCCTGATAATAATAGGATATACAAATAATTGTATAACAAGGAGGGGTGGATTTTATTGAGGAAGTACGGCCCAGTGGAGAACATTTGCCTTCTGTTATAAAGGTCACATCTACTGTTGTACAATAGTATACAATCATGTCATGACATGTTCATGTCGTAAATTTTTATCCGTAAATATATTCATCTTGTTAAAAAAGATAATAAGTATAAAATAATTTCTTTTAAATCTTGTGACTGCAGAACACAAGTTTTTGTACACATGTTTTATTATTAAATACATTTTATTGTAACTGGCGGGAGAAAAAACCAACCTTGTCGAATTTCTGGCTTGGTCTTTTACGGTCAAGCTCCCGCTCGCATTGAATTAGCGCGTTCGTTTTTAAGTTGGACACATTTACAAGACCTCTTTTGAGCCAAACTTGAGTAAATGATTTTGAGTTTAAATCCTCAATACTTTATAAGAATAATTAGATTTGAGCACATATCAGATAAATGGAGAAAGAAATAACTCTTTTAAAATCACGCCAAATATTTCATTCAGAGATGAATTTAATAATCGCTAGACGCTCAATTTTGACAAACTTAGGTACCTTTGTTTTGGACGTAATTCGGGAAGTGGATATTGGAACGCAGGTGGATGCAATATACACAGATGTCAGTTGTGCTTTTGACAGGGTCAATCATTTTATACTTTTGCGTAAGCTATATGCTCACAGCGTGGGAGAATCGCTACTAAACTGGTTCAAATCATATTTGCACAACAGACCACGAAGTGTGGTTATTAACGGTTTTGAATTCCAATTCTATTATGCTGCATCTGGTGTGCCACAGGGATCCCACCTAGGCCCAGTCCTGTTTGCAGTATTCATTAATTATATAAGTTCTAGAATTAAGCACTGTAAAGCTTCACTTTTGGCCGATGACCTGAAAATATACTATTCAGTCAAAACAACAAATGATTCGAAACTGGTTCTAGATGACCCTAATAGTATTTTGGGTTGGTGTAATGAGAATCATATGACCTTGAACATAGATAAGTGCTCTCATATTAAGTATATCCGAAAAAAATACCATTGACACTAAATACGAGATTAATGGAGTTTATTTGTCAGAGGTCAATGAAGTTCGGGATCTGGGCGTGATAATTGATAGAAAGCTCACGTTTATACCACAGATTAATAAAGCTTTAAGTAAGTCTGCCCAAATACTCGGTTTTCTTAGAAAAAACTTGGTAGGGTTTAAGAATTTCAGCACAAAAATACTATTGTATAATGCTCTTGTACGCACTACTCTCGAGTATGCAAGTACTATATGGTCACCAAATTATGCAATTCACTCACAAAGGGTTAAAAGTATACAACGAGCATTTGCCAGATATCTTGCTTACTTTTATAGAGGTTTTTCACGAAGGATGCCATATGACCAACGTCTATGTAAATTTAATATGATAACTCTGTCAAATCGTAGACGTTTTTCTGACCTCTGTTTCCTATGTAAGATAATTAGTAATAAAATACAATGCAACAATCTACTAGAAAGTATACATTTGACTGTTCCTCACTCCTATCCAAGACATAAAATAAATAAAATATTCCACATCGAATTTTTCAAAACCAATTTAGGCCGTCAATCATCAATAAATAGAATTTTAAATGAATATAATAGTGTACAAACTCCTGACCAGGACATTGACATCTTCAGTTATTCATATAGCAAATATAAAACAAAACTTGTAAACATATTTAGAATCGGTTTAAGTCCCTAGTCCTAGAATAAGATTATTTTTGTAAATTCATGTTACTTCATTATTAATTATTTGATATATTTCTTTTGTTTTTTCTTTTAATTCCTAATATTTTTAATAAATTTCTTATTTTGTAACCTTTTCGCAAATTTATAGTGTATGTTATGTACACCGTAATTGTCGTATATATGAGGTGTAATTTATGTTGTGTCCTTTTTAGGGTTCCGTAGTAAACAAGGAACCCTTATAGTTTCGCCATGTCCGTCCGTCCGTCCGTCCGTCCGTCCGTCCGCGGGTTAGCGCAGAGACTATTAACATTAGACAGCTGAAAATTGGTGTGGGTATACATATTAATCACGTCGACAAACCTGTAGAATAAAATTTTTAAAAATATTGTTTTGTAACGTACCTCCCCTACACGTAAAGTAGGAATGATTTTTTTTTCTCGAGTCTATCTTATCATGTTGGGTATCGTTAGAAAGGTCTTTCAAAAGTAATACGAGTTTCTTAAAACCATTTTTCGATTTAGGGATCCGTTTTCGAAACATTAAGCTTTAAAGTGGAAAAAATTGATAGAGTTCAGTATCCGCCCCCCCCACCAGGTAAACGGTACTTTCAGAGTGGCTGAAAAAATTCACAATAGTAGTATATATAATGAAGTTAAAAGGAAAACTATCACGGCTAAGTAGGCTTTACTGGTTTTCGAGTAATGGACGACAATCAAATAAATTTTTGTATTAAATGTATTAAAATTTCATTCATACCGTAGTAGTGATATCTATCGGGGAATAGCTGAACCTGTTCATATAGCGACATTATGGCAAAGGGTGACTACGGAACCCTATATTGCGCGTGGCCCGACACGCACTTGGCCCGTTTTTTTATTTAAGATTGTATTAATATGTATGATGTGGTTGTACTATTCAAATAAATAAATAATAAACGTATGTTATGTTCACTAAAAAACGAATTAAAATAAATAACTAGAATTTTTATATACACACATCTTAATAGGTCTAACTGAAATTCAGCCAAATCTGGTTAGACCACTGAGCAGACCCAGCTTTAATCTAGGGCAACCGGGAAAATTCTGACAAATTTCTGGTTCGTTTTACAATTGTTTTATAACTACTACTTAATATTTGTAAAGTAAATACATACATTCATAAACTAAAATAAAAAAACAGGACTACCCTTAAAAATACATACCAAAATATGACAGCATGGAGAATCAAACCAACGATGGCTTTTCGAAATAAAGCTTGAAAATTAATTGCTTGAACACTGGCTTGCTTCGCATAAGTCTTATTTGTCATGTTGTACGCATTAAATAATTAACCAACACAATTACCGTATATGTAGCAAATAGACACATTTGTAATTAAATTATACATGGAAGGGTACGGTCTTAAAACAAATTTCATCAACAGCTCCCTACAGATGAAATTTCATAATTCTGTATTTTGTAATACATTTAATTTTGCCATAACAAATATTAAAACAGTGGCGTCGTCTTCAAACGTTCGTGTTGCGTTTTGAGACGATCCGAAAGCATAATCCAGTGGTTTTTTAAGGAAAATTTCCTGTGTTTGTCATTTTTGTATTCTGTGTGTCAAACTTAATCCAACAATTTGTGATGGTAAAGCATGACATGACATGTAATAAGAGGACATAAAGAGCCTTTAAGAGGTTGTGTATCCGTTCTTCGCTTAGAAGATCGTGGGTTCAATTCCGAATGGGAAAATTTTTGTGTATATAAATACAAATATTTGTCTTAGTCTGCGTATGTACTATGCATTATAAGTAAGCATGTAAAGAAACGTTTTTATGTATGTATCCGTTGTTTAGTAATGCATAAGGATTCTATCGAAATTAAAAGAGACGGCAGGTGCACCACTTGCGTTCGTGTCCACCCGGGGGCGCAAAATTTGCGGGCGATGCTTACCCCGGCCCTGGGTGGAGTCGCTCTCTCGCTGCCGACAATCATGCGAATGATGGTCGACAGCGAGACGGCGTGGGAGGCGATGGCCTCCTTCTGCGAAGTGGTGATGTCGCAGAAGGAGGCCGCGGAGCGGGAGAGGGAGCGGGAGCGACAGAGGGAGCGGGATCCGCGCTGACGTGTCAAGGCAAAACACTGTATACTCCAACACAAAATGTAATAGTTTCACTTAAAGTAGACCTTAAAATACGGCGAATAAGCGTTGTTAAGGAGAAACACTGTATTCTAGTATACAGTGTTTTGCCTTGCCACGTCAGCGCGCTCTCTCCGTATACGCCGTTGGCGCAGCGGGCGGGCCAGGAGGGCCCAAGGGGTCTTAGGCGGCGGAGGCAGGGGGCCCCTTCCGTCTAGCTATAGACCCTCCCAGATTTCGGCCAGTTACGCCATGGCCGCACAAAGAGGTAGGGGGGGCGCGACAAACTGCGCTTCTCCTGCTTGTTCTGACCCGGGAACGTTGGCCGCAGGCAGGGTGTCAGAGCTGCACCTCAGGTACTGGCGCCCCGCCTCTTTCTCAACAAGCGGCGGGCGTCGTCGGAAGATTTTTAGTGAGTATTACTGCTGGCGGTCGTGTCTGCCGGTGGTGAGTCCCACACACCTCTCTCGGTCCCCCTTTGGCCGGGAGACAGTGCGTAAATGCATTTTGTTACCGACGTAAATAAAAAAAATAAAAAAAGGAACCCTACACAGCCTATATATAAAAACTTGTACAGTTTTAAATTATTTTATTTCATTCAAAAAAATCTTAATCAAACAAAATATTTCTCACTCCCTTAATATACAGTCAATACATCAAGTAAAGCAGACCGCTTCCTCGGACAAGTCGTAAACCAGAGGTTAAATGTAACATGGTACATGTAACATGGTACAGTCTACTTAATCCCTTACATGTTACTGTGCAGTCGTCCACCGTACCGGATTAACTGACGGCGGATTACCAGCTTAGTGCCACGATGCGAGATGGCTGGCCGGTGAAATATGAAACAACTCTTGACACTTGAGATTTGATATGTTTTGACCCACATTTTGTCGTGGTCGAGTTACCCGTCTCTTTGTTATGTAGCACGAAATCATTCACTGAAGCTTTCGTTTAGACAGTTTTCATTGAGAACATCGAATTGTTAGTATTGAATGTTAAAGTATTATTTATTTTATTATATGTTTTTTGAATGTTAAAGTATTATTTATTATTTTTGACGACCGATATGGCGTGGTGGCGAGTATACCCGCTCTCCGCTCCAAGGTCGTGGGTTCGATTCACACATAGGACAAATATTTGTGTGCATGAACATGAATATTTGTTCTGGTCTGGGCGTTTCCTTATGTATATTAAGTATTTATTTACAAAAAAAAAAAAATGTGTGTTTATCCGTTATTTAGTATCCATAACACAAGTTCTTAATGATACTTATCTTGGAACTAAATATTTGGTGTAATTATTAGAAAATATTTATTATTATTTATTTTATTTATTTATATATTCATTTTTATTTATTGTATTCATGTAGGTATTAGTAACACGGGTCTGGCATAATTACAATAACTAACACAGTGAGTAATTTTACAAGCATAAAACTCGTTTACTTTCCATATTATTGACTGCGCTGCGATAGCCAGGATTTAGACCGGCTCCAAGCCAGACCGGCAACCCTAGTAGCGAAGAATAAAGTTTAAGAAATTTAAGAGGACAGCTGGATTAATTACCATTATTATATTGCCGATTTGTACACAATCTTTGTATTTGTATCACATCCTGCACAATGGTATGGTAAACATGACGACCGATATGGCGTGGTGGCGAGTATACCCGCATTCCACTCCTGAGGTCGTGGGTTCGATTCCCGCACACGACAAATCTTTGTGAATATAAATATGAATATTTGTTCTGGTCTGGGTGTTTTCATATGTATATTAAGTATGTATTTACAAAAAAAAAAGGTATTTATGTATGTTTATCCGTTATTTAGTATCCATACCACAAGTTCTTAATGATACTTATCTTGGAACTAAATAATTGGTGTAAGTGTCAGAAATATTTATTTATTTATTTATTTAATGCATTTCAAAATCACGCTTGTTTCCCCGAAGATTTAGGCAGAGGCATATTATACGCCCACATTTCGCGTTTTGTCCTATGTCATAGGTGGCGAGCATATTGCCGCTTACTGGGAACTTGTATGTATGCCAGAGCCTCTTCCGTTGATCGGCAGGGGAGGCAGATGTCGCTGCCTTAGGTGATTCAGAAGAATCACTGACACGAGTTGACATAACTACACACATCTCACTCTCTCACTTTTTCTTTGGCGCGGGTGCCATCTAAAGATCACTTCTCGTCACGATTGAAGAATGCGCGAGCTAAAATAAATTACTTTTACTATAACGACATCTTGCGGCATTATGGTTAACTACTACATAACTCATATTATTATGTGTGCTTATAATCTCTGTTTACATTTATTGAATCAAAATATTAACCCTTATTATCTAAGCCCACATACAATCGAAGCGCTCGTAGCTCTGCAGTGCTCGGTGGTCGAAAACGATCACCGAAATAAAGCAGAATTTACAGAGATCAGTCCTTGGATGGGTGACCGTATGTGTGGCATTTGATATCGAGCGCTTCCGTGCTTCGGAAGGCACGTTAAGCCGTTGGTCCCGGTTATCACTAATTGTGGTATTCGTTAAGCCATGTTAGAGGCCTAATTGGGCGGCTTGAAAAATACTAACAGCATGACGCCATACACCTGCCTCCGCCAATCCGCACTGGGTCCGCGTGGTGGAGTATGATCCAATACCCACGCACCTTGGTATGTGAGAGGAGGCTCGTGCTCAGTAGTGGGACGTTAATGGGCTGAGATGATGATGATGACATACAATCAAAAAATTATCAATCCCTTTGCGATAGAACTTCGGAATCTGGATACGACAAACTGCGTCAAAGTATTTTCTACAGCGTCCTAGAAAGAAAATATTATGTTTCAGCACCATCTTAAAATTAAGCGAAACTTCCTTATAGGATAAGGCTCTCCACTAAGTGAAATTGAATTAAACCACACGGCAATTTACCAGCTTAGCGCCACGACGTGGAGAATGCTGATGAAAAATAAAATCTTCGTAAGTCTTTTAGTGAAAAATAAGGCTTAGCGTAATCTTTCTTGCTGCGGGACTGTTCGAAAGGATTACCGCGGCCTCGAGACGTAGCAGGCCCAAGAAGGAACATGGATAGTCTTTAGACAATAAAAGTCTAAGACACAATCCACCCACAGCGGGAGAAGGTCATTAACGGCTTTCTAGCTGTGATATTCCATCCGAAAAAAAAGCGTAATCTTGCTTACTTCTTGGTAAATATAAGAAAGATGGTCGATCCAGCTAGGGTTGCACCCAGGGAGGGGGCCAAGCCTACCGGGGTTGCGGGTTTGTTTAAAAGGGTTACCGCGGCCCCGGGACATAGCAGGCTCTAGAAGGTACCTACGTGGATGGTTTTCAGTCCGTAAAAGTCTGACCCACCCACAGCAGAAGACGATCATTTCATTATTTTCCATACGAAGAAAAAGCGTAATCTTGCTTACTTCTTGGTAAAAAGTGGGAATGTGGAGCAACTCCAAAGACCATCGCCCACCTTATTACATGTCCACTGAGCCCTGAAATATATTCCTAATGAGTACCTAATGAGCGCTCCAGCGTACTATGGCTGTGTCAGAATATTGCGCTGAAAATGTATATGTAAATTTTAATCTAACGCTTCGTCATCAGCATTTATAATATAAAGAATCTAATAGTAATAGAAGTAATGTTTAAATGAAAACCTTCATGGTTCAATCATGGTTCATTCAACAATCAGCTTGGAGCCATTGCTTATAGAAATCAGAGTTTCTGCAAGTTTTTGTTTAAAAACAAACTTAAATAAATTTCTTTTAAACATCCGACTTGATGGAAAGTGATCACCGCAGCGTATGGAGTTCATAGCATGGACATCACCAGCTCTTTGCCGCCTATTCTTTCTAGCTACAGCTCGAAAGCCGTTAACTGTCAGTAAATAATTTCTGAAATATAAACTCTATTGTATTACAGCAGCGTTTAAATTCCAAAAATTACCCACTGTCAGTTAGCGTCTTTCTAACTATAGCACGGCAGTATTAAAAACTGTTTAACATCCTTTTCTTAAGAGCCCATTGTACCTGTAAACCCTTTTTAAATTTCCACTTCTTATTGAACGGTAAGTATCATCCAAAGGAACTTGTATATTTTTTTGCGCTATATTCAACACAAGCTGATCCGTCAAACATTGTACCGCAATATTTTTCAATTTGTCATTGTTTTGTCAATATATTAAAAATAACTCACGTCTCCTGCCTCATACACTCTGTTCAATATATTTTTTAACTTTCTTTTATATCAAAAAACGAACGAGCACTGTAAATATTATAATCGAAGTTTGGTGCAGTCGTTCGGAATTTATGCGCGTACATCCTTTTCAGAAATTAATTAAATTTTATGCTATAGATATACCAGAAAAAATAATTTGGAATGGAATAATATTAATTGGATACAAATAAAAGCACACAAGATTCGTAAAATTTAATTAAACAATAGCACAATAGAATAAAAACGAGTTAAAAATAAACCTTTTTCCATAAAATATTAAAGACTAATATGGTGAGGAGGCGAGTATATCCGCACTCTGCTCCTGAGGTCGTGGGCTCGTTTCCCACACCGGAGAAATCTTTGTGTGCATAAACATGAATATCTGTTCTGGTCTCGGTGCTTTCCTATCTATATTAAGTATGTATTTACAAAAAGCATATTATATATGTTTATGCGTTATTTAGTATTCATAACACTAATAATACTTATTTTAAAACTAAATAATTTGTGTAATTATCATAAAATCGCCTAAGCTAAGACCCTAACAGTTCTAGGACATTACATTCTTTACAGTTGTTTCCTTCAAACTCAGAGGGAAGTATCGTCAGGTTTATATTGTGACAAATTCCACATTTAGCTCAGTTTCGTGTTACCTTGGCAGTGATGAAAGCATCCCTTAATACTACTTTGTTGGCTCAGTTTCCTAGAAAAAAACTGGTTGGAAATAAAGAGAGGAGATTTTTTATAATGTTGGAGTGCTGAATTGGTTGTTTTTAGCAATAAAGCCAAGTTAAGTCAAGTAGGTGTACAGGAATCCTACCAAGACCTAAGGAGCCCAAGCCAACCTCACCTGCAAGTGGTGCACCTACCGAGCAACGGACAAGGCTCTGGCGAACAAAACAGTGCTAGTTAAGCGGCAATAGGCTCGCCACCTATTACGTGGGACCAACTATGTATTGGCGAAGTGTGGGCGTATTATATGCCTCTGCCTACCCCTTCGGGGAAAGGCGTGAATGTATGTATGTATGTGATGATATTGAGAACACTGTTATTTAAAAACATTGGTTAGTAATAGGTCTTACTAGTAATAGTTTTATACTAGCACAAAGCCACTGTTTGTAACTAAAACCCATTGACCCTAAAGTTTCAAAATATCTTCACTAGCAATTGGATAGCTTCGAATTCGTAGAAAAATCGAAAACGGACGACAAAGCTCAAAGGATTAACAATTTGAAGCAGCAATGGGTAGGTATTCCTCTTATGTGGCGTCCTATATCCGAAGGGCTATCCGATTGCGACCTGGCTTCGAAAACAAATGGTTTAAAAGTTCGGATTCGGACGAAGTTGGGACATTGTATATTTAAAGTATTCTTTCGGTAAGTATAGAATAGTTTTTTTCCATTAAAATATGTTATTGAGGTCTGCAGACATAACTTGTGCAAACTGCAAACACTGATGCTTACTGACCCTTAGTGCTACTTTATTGGTTACGGCATCTGGGGACCCTTTCAATATATTAAAATTTTCACTCTGTGTTTCGTATTGTTGTATTTGGTTAATAACTTAAAAGAGCAAAGCCTGTGAGTTTCTTGTCAGTTCTTCTCACAGAGCGGGGGCTCAGAACTGGCACTTAGATTCACTTACATATAATTTTTATTTATTTGCATGTAAGTGAATCTAAGCTTCGTGATTTCAGTGTAGTAATATTTAGTTTTTTTTACTTTTATCTTTATATTTTGTTTTGACGTTTTCAAGTGCTATGTAATAATAGTTTATGAAATAAAGAACTTTTACTTCTACTTTGCTATTTTTGTGCCGGTTTCATCTACGCCATCACTCTCACTTTTTCCTCTACTTTGTACATATGTCTATTTACTCTAATGGGTCTCGGGTTCAAATCCTGGTAGCGCACTTATAACTTTTCGAAGTTATGTGCGTAATTATCGCTTGCTCGGTACCTCGGAAAGCACGTTAAGCTATTAGTTCCCGGTTGTTATGAACATCTATGTTAGTCGTTAATAGGAAGTCAGTGCCTTCTAATATTCTGACAGCTGGTTTAACCATATAATGATATTTCCCTGTGGGTTGTGGAGGTGAGACGGCAGTCACTCTATATAATAACTTCATAAAATTACTTTTGGCTGAATTGTATAAACGTATATAAAATTCAGTCAATTCTGAATGAACCAGTGAGCAGACCCTGGGCAATCGGGATAATGCTAGTAGGTATATGATGACGAGAAGAGTAATATGACTGGTACTGGAAAGAGGGAAAGAGGTCGACCAAAAAAGAGATTGATTAAATGTGTGAGGAATGATATGATTGAGAAAAGGTTAAAGGACATTATGACAAGCATGGAGGTGATTAGAAGAAATAGATATACATACATAATATCACGCCTGTTTCCCCGAAGGGGTAGGCAGAGGCATACTATACGTCCACACTTCGCTATTTATATTGTTGGTCCTACGTAATAGGTGGCGAGCCTATTGCCGCTTTCCGGGCACTTTTATGCTCGTCAGAGTCTCGTCCGTTGATCGGCAGGTGCACCACTTGCAGGTGAGGCTGACTTGGGCTCCTTAGGTCTTGGTGAGATCCCTACGCACCCATGAATATATAGATATGAATATATGTATATATATGTCATCATCATCATCATCTCAGCCCATTTACGTCCCACTACTGAGCACGGGCCTCCTCTCACATATCAAGGTGTGAGGGTATTAGGTCATACTCCACCACGCTGACCCAGTGCGGATTGGCGGAGGCAGGTGTATGGCGTCCTGCTGTTAGAACTTTTCAAGCCGCCCAATAGGCTTCTAACATGGCTTAACGACTACCACATTTAGCGATAACCGGGACCAACGGCTTAACGTGCCTTCCGAAGCACGGAAGCGCTCAAAATTAAATGCCACACAAACGGTCACCCATCCAACTCTGACTGACCTCTGTAAACTCTGCTGTACTTCGGTGATCATTTCCGACCACCTAGCACCGCAAGGCTACGAGCGCTTCTTCTTTTGTATAATAGATTGGGGAAAAAGTCTTTTCGTATTTTTGTATGAAAAGTCAAGACATTTTTTTCAAAGTTTATTTACATTTATTTACAATATATATGTACCGTTTTGTTGAATAACTGTCTGCCATTTTGTGGGCAGAGACATTATCCCGTTACTGTAGAAACTTTGGGACTTCTGATCAAAAAAACGGGACAAATAGTTTTGGCAGTCCTCTCTTGAGGTCAACCTTACAGAACCTAAAGAATTCTGCAGAGACCGAAACAGGTGAAAATCTGAAGGCGCAAGGTCAGGGCTATATGGTGGATGCACTAGGACCTCCCAGTCGAACTCTCTTAATTTTTGCTGAGTGGCTAAAGATGTGTGTGGTCTAGCGTTATCGTGATGAAAGACCACACCCTTCCTGTTGATCAATTCCGGCCGTTTTCTCTCGACTGCTTCCTTTAATCTCATCAGTTGCTGGCAGTAAAGATCAGAATCGATGGTTTTGCCGGGCGGTAAAAGCTCATAATAAACAATGCCCTTCCAATCCCACCATACACACAGCATCACCTTATTTCGTGTTAGGCCAGGTTTGGCCACAGTCTGTGAAGCCTGGCCAACTTTCGACCACGACCTTTTTCGCACGTTCTTGTCGTACGTGATCCACTTATCATCGCCAGTTATCAATCTCTTCAAAAACGGCTCGGTTTCATTACGTCTCAATAATGAATCGCAAATGAGTACACGGTTCATTAAGTTTCTTTGAGTGAGCTCGTGTGGCACCCAAATATCGAGCTTTTTTGTATAACCAGCTTTCTTCAAATGGGTCAAAACTGTTTTGTGGTCAATTCCCAGTTATTCAGCTACATCGTAACTACTAATATGCCGATCTTGCTCCACTCTTTCAAAAATGGCGTCAATTTTATTCGTAACAGGGCGACCAGAGCGAGGTGCATCTTTAACATCAAAATTTCCGGACTGAAAACGTTTGAACCAAATTTGTGCTACTCTTACTGACACTGCATCAGGTCCATAAACATCACAAATTTTTTTCACTGCTTGAGTTGCATTTTTGCCTTTTTTATAATAAAATTTTAAAATGTATCGAATTTCTTCATTAGATTCACTCATTTTAACGGAGAGAAAAACAAATGAAAAATAGCGGGAAACAACTTTTATTTATTTTTTTCTTTTCTTTATAATGGAACCTTTTTAATGTTACCAAAACCAGCCAGACACAAATAGTACAGTCAATCAGTCAAGTCAAATAGAAAAGACTTTTTCCCCGACCTAATATGTTTATCCATTATTTTGTATACATAACACAAGTTCTTAATGATACTTATCTTGGAACTAAATGATTGGTGTAATTGAAATTGTTCGAAAATATTTATTTATTTATTTTATATAAAAATCAATAAATAAAGAAATATACATGCTACGCTAAATCCAGATAAACTGAGAGCAGATCAGGAGGAAAATAATAATACACTAGTACTAATAGTATCTGAGCTAAGCCACCAGCCAAGACAAAGCGATATTGCAAAGGTTCCTTGTTAAAATAAATTTACATATCTTCATCATTCATCATTTCAGCCCATTAACGTCCCACTACTGAGCACGAGTCTTTTCTCACATACCAAGGTGCGAGGGTATTGGGTCATACTCCACCACGCGGACCCAGTGCGGATTGGCGGAGGCAGGTGTATGGCGTCCTGCTGTTAGAATTTTTCAAGCCTTTTTGGCCCAAGCCAAAATGGGCATTTAGGCCTCTAACATGGCTTAACGACTACCACATTTAGTGATAATTGGGACCAACGGCTTAACGTGCCTTCCGAAGCACGGAAGCGTTCGATATCAAATGCCACACAAACGGTCACCCATCCAAGGACTGACCTCTGTAAACTCTGTTTTACTTCGGTGATTGTTTCCGACCACCGAACACCGCGGAGCACGAGTGCTTACATATCTTAATACACATTATTATCCATGAACATCTTGTGCAACAGAGCTTATGCCGTGTTATACTGGCCTAAAATAGTGCCACCTCCTTTCGTCTCACGGGGAGTCGTAAGAGTCGACGAAGAGAAATCCTATCGGATGATAAGCAGTGGCATTATCCTGCATACTGTCTGGAAATTATTACCAACCCGCCGCCTGCCCACCGTGGTGATCATTGGAAAACACCCCCAATAGAATGTTATCTATTGGGGAGGCTAATGTTCAGCAGTGGACTTTAGGAGGCTGATATAATGACGATGAAGCAGAGCTAGAGAACGAATAAACATACTACAATACTTTTTTTCATTTATAAAGATGATAAATACAAAAAAATATTAGTTTAAAAATAAACAGAACAGAACAAATATACCCTTTTGTAGATTCTAGAATTCAACAGTCAGTAGTTTGTTTTGTGTTTTAGAGGAATCAGCTTTACTTGTGCCCACCATCTTGTTTAATTAAAATTCAAGGCACCTGCCCGTCTTGGTGAGGTCGAACAAAACCACTATTTGTGTTGCGGTTAAAAAGGGTCAGCCTAATTCTGTTCACAAACAAATTTAAGTGGTGTCGGCAAACTTCTTGGTAAGTATTGTTTTAGGAATTTCTAACGCTAGTGGGGTGTAGTTTCTTGGTTCGGGTAAAAGTTAAAATTGTGAAAATGAATATTACATTGCGTTATTTAAACTGTACTTATAAGTATTATTAATGCTGTAATAGTTAATAGCGTCTTGCCTTGAAACTGCGCAAAAGAATGTATATCTAAGCAGCGATATATACTTTAGTAGTCGATCCCACAATCTCTTAAGACCAGGGTCTTTAACCAGTGTGTCCCACCGGTAATGACGTGCGTAGCCAAAACAGTGACACTCACTATAAGGCTGATCCACAAATTTATAAACGCTCAGCGTGTGATGGAGCGCGTGTTACTTTTCTGCACGCTGATGTGGCAATGTGGAATGCACATAATTGGAAAAAGTGGAAACCAATTCGCCATTGAAAACCTTAATTTTCATTAGCAAACTGGAACCAGAATAGGTGTCCCATCAAATGGTCCAGATGGTTAAGGCAGCTCGAAAACGATATACGTATAAGCAGTTGAAGATTCCTATGTTCAGCAGTAGACTTGTTGTAACTGAGATGACGAAGATGTGAAACTTAATATCGTTACACACTTCAATGTACCAAAACGTCAGAACTCACACCAAAAGCATCCACATGACAGAACATGTGAAATCCCGTATCACAAGACAAATCATCTATTACGGATTTGCAAGCTGAAGTAGAAATGGGCGTGGCACTTAACTCAAAGAACAGACTAGTGGCGAGGCCTCAGGGTTTCACCACGACCGCTATCCAGCAAACGTTGTAGCGGAATACTTCAGCAACGGACCACATTATAGCTGAGCTGAAGATGATTTCTAATATCTTAGCAGACGTCACAACATCCATCCAATAACATCGTAAACATCCCAATCTTGTAATACATAAGGATTATTACACATCAAAGAGGCTGTTATTACCAGACGTTTACACAAAGGCATTTCCGCGTATTGTCCGTAATCGAAACGAAATTCCCCCAAAGCCAATGGACAAAGCGTATAAGAACGACGCGGTGTAAAAACTGTACTTCCACATTAATGCTTGCGCAATCGTCCGAAAGTTGTTCGGGAAGATATAAAAGCCACATGTGAACAGAACACGTAATGAAGTTAATAGCCACTTTGTCGATTCTTCTAATTCTTTGTCGATTTTTTCCTGGGAATAAGGAGAGGTTATTTTACAAGCTACAGCGGTTTTACATTTACAGAAAGAACATTTAATAATGATTTTTAACAACATTTTAAAAGCGTTAATTGTTGTTTCCTCATTGCATTATACAACTTCATGATATGTCTTAGATTCAGATCCTCTTGTATTTATTATTCCTGAATGCAAAGAGCGGTCGACTTAATTTCATAAGACTGAATGCGAAGAGAAGATTCTTGCTTGAAGAATAAAGGGTCTTTTTCAAATAACAAGGAATCACTTTTTCAACATAATTCCAAAACACTATAAAAACTTTTTTTTTATAATGTGACACGTCATAATGACTACATCCTGCCTCATCCTGCCATCGCAAGCAATCGATGCAGTCCGTAAAAAGAAATAAAGGCGCGTCATATCGTGAAATAAGCGCGGTACAAAGCGCACCCACTTCGCTAATGCATACTGCTGTCAAATCGCAAGCAAATTCTCTATTTGTGATATGCAGATAAAAAAATATAAAACGCTATATCTTGTAAAATCTACAACACTCTGCTTACACCAACCTAAAGAAGAATCGACTAACTGACTATTAACTTTATTATGTGCTGCGCAACAATAGTTGCCTATTGGATATACCTTTGGGGTGAAGAGAAAACATTCGCATGATTAGAATGAAAACGCATTAAGGAGACTCGTGGACAAATCAATCAGATAGCAAATCTCAATTTAACACTACCGACGACCAATATAGCATTGGACTTAATATCAAGTTCTCACAGAAATACTGTGCCGCCTCAATCTCATAGGGTAGGTAGAGATAACATTTTTCCACTTATAACTTTAATCATATTATTTATTCATCATCATCTCAGCCACATAATGTTCACTGCTAAACATAGACCTCTATGAATGCTTTCTTTGCCGTTCGATATTGAGCCGTATAGACCAGATTATCTGTCTTTAGACCGTTCTATAATGCAAATATTTTGCGATATTGCATATGGCGATTATCGGTTTTTCGAGCTTTATGCCCCGACCACTGTCACAGCAGCTTACTATTCCTGCATGGAGGTTAATAATAGGTTGGGGAAAAAGTCTTTACGTATTTTTGTATGAAAAGTCAAGACATTTTTTTCAAAGTTTATTTACATTTATTTACAATAATATGTACCGTTTTGTTGAATAACTTTCTGCCATTTTGTGGGCAGAGACATTATCCCGTTACTGTAGAAACTTTGGGACTTCTGATCAAAAAAACGAGACAAATAGTTTTGGCAGTCCTCTCTTGAGGTCAATCTTACAGAACCTAAAGAATTCTGCAGAGACCGAAACAGGTGAAAATCTGAAGGCGCAAGGTCAGGGCTATATGGTGGATGCACTAGGACCTCCCAGTCGAACTCTCTTAATTTTTGCTGAGTGGCTAAAGATGTGTGTGGTCTAGCGTTATCGTGATGAAAGACCACACCCTTCCTGTTGATCAATTCCGGCCGTTTTCTCTCGACTGCTTCCTTTAATCTCATCAGTTGCTGGCAGTAAAGATCAGAATCGATGGTTTTGCCGGGCGGTAAAAGCTCATAATAAACAATGCCCTTCCAGACCCACCATACACACAGCATTACCTTATTTCGTGTTAGGCCAGGTTTGGCCACAGTCTGTGAAGCCTGGCCAACTTTCGACCACGACCTTTTTCGCACGTTCTTGTCTTACGTGATCCACTTTTTATCGCCAGTTATCAATCTCTTCAAAAACGGCTCGGTTTCATTACGTCTCAATAATGAATCGCAAATGAGTACACGGTTCATTAAGTTTCTTTGAGTGAGCTCGTGTGGCACCCAAATATCGAGCTTTTTTGTATAACCAGCTTTCTTCAAATGGGTCAAAACTGTTTTGTGGTCAATCCCCAGTTCTTCAGCTACATCGTAACTACTAATATGCCGATCTTGCTCCACTCTTTCAAAAATGGCGTCCATTTTATTCGTAACAGGGCGACCAGAGCGAGGTGCATCTTTAACATCAAAATTTCCGGACTGAAAACGTTTGAACCAAATTTGTGCTACTCTTACTGACACTGCATCAGGTCCATAAACATCACAAATTTTTTTCACTGCTTGAGTTGCATTTTTGCCTTTTTTATAATAAAATTTTAAAATGTATCGAATTTCTTCATTAGATTCACTCATTTTAACGGAGAGAAAAACAAATGAAAAATAGCGGGAAACAACTTTTTTTTATTTTTTTCTTTTCTTTATAATGGAACCTTTTTGATGTTACCAAAACCAGCCAGACACAAATAGTACAGTCAAAAAAAATTTATAATAAGTTTATACCTACGTTATGCGAAAAGACTTTTTCCCCGACCTAATATTTGTAAGGTCATCGTTCGGATCCTGTCAAAACAAGACACATTGTTGTATACATTAACACACATACATACAAACTTGCCTGTGTCCCCGAAGGAGTACGCATACCCCACACTTCGCAAATAGTTTTGTTAGTCCCTCGCTAGGTGACAAGCCTATTGCCGCTTACTGGGAACTTTTATGTTTGCCAAAGCCTCGTCCGTTAATCGACAGGTGCACCACTTGCAGATGAGGTTTGCTTGGGCTCTAAAATTATCCATAGTTTCAGGCTAAAGGCAACAGCATTGTGGATGTAAAATAATATGTAAATCTAATAATCCAAAAAAAAGTACTTGCAGTTCGGCACAAAAATGCTACAGTCATACACTTCGGTTGTGTAAATAAAATACTCTCGCTAAGAACGTTTGAGATTTCCAAACGAGCATTTAGCAAACAAAAATCTTTAAACCGACGAGAATTCTTAACTTTCATTCTTCACTTGGCAGTTTAATCGACTTCATTATTCTTTGAGCTGATTTGAGGAAAATTTATCGAAGCAACTTGTAAATAATTTATGTTTAACTGAAGACTATATGAAGCGCTCGTAGCTCTGCGGTGCTAGGTGGTCGGAAACGATCACCGAAGTACAGCAGAGTTTACAGAGGTCAGTCCTTGGATGGGTGACCGTTTGTGTGGCATTTGATATCGAGCGCTTCCGTGCTTCGGAAGGCACGTTAAGCCGTTGGTCCCGGTTATCACTAAATGTGGTAGTCGTTAAGCCATGTTAGAGGCCTAATGGGCGGCTTGATAAATTCTAACAGCAGGACGCCATACACCTGCCTCCGCCAATCCGCACCGGGTCCGCGTGGTGGAGTATGACCCAATACCCTCGCACCTTGGTATGTGAGAGGAGGTTCGTGCTCAGTAGTGGGACGTTTATGGGCTGATATGATGAAGACTATTAGTTGTAGCGATCTTGCTAATGGTTTTGATAACGAAGTCTGAATCGTCAGCGTTATTATTTAAAAACTACCAAAGGCAGGTATCAGCTTGCAACAGTTGTTTTTTTGTTATCTGTGAGGTAGATGATAACTTAATTGTATAGGGATCCTACCAAAACTAAGGAACCCAAACAAACCTCATCTGAAAGTGGTGGACCTGCCGATTAACGGACGAGGCTCTGGCGAACATAACAGTACCCGGTAAGCAACAATGGGCTCGCCACCTCGCAAGTGTAGGCATATAATATGCCTCTGCAAACCCCTTCTGGGAAACAGGCGTGAAAGTATGTATGTATAATAACTTGTCGGAGACAGGGCGCTGTACAATTTAAATAATTTGTTATCCACAACAAAAGCTCATTATGAAAAAGGACGCATCTTAATTACTACAAAAAACTATAAAAAAACGATGTCTTTCAACTGTGGGCCGAAGGGTATGATGCCAAGAATGCTGGCAGCGTTTCCTCTTTAGGTTGCCAGGCCAATACGCTGGCAGATAGCTGCCAGCCCTCTTGTCACCGGAAGCATCAATGAAGTGAACATTTAACTCTTTCACGAGCTTTTTTGCTTCCGGCCCTCCTGATCCCAATTTCTCCACTGCGCATGAAATTTTATTGTACTAGCTTTTGCCCACGACTTCGTTCGCGTGGAATAGTGTTTTAACCACATAGTTCCCGATCTCGCTAGATTTTTGAGAAGTTCTCGCTTCCGCGGGATTGTCAGGATAAAAACTATTCTATGTCCTTTCTCAAGTTCCAAACTATGTCTGTACCAAATTACCCACAAATCGGTTACGTAGCTTAGGCGTGAAGAAAAGACAGAAAGACAGACAGATAGAAAGACAGACAGACAGAAAGACAGACAGATAGAAAGACAGACAGCCAGAAAGACAGACAGAAAGACAGACAGAAAGACAGACATACAGATAGAGTTACTTTCGCATTTATAATATAAGTTTGGATTAGGATAAGATAAATCTGTGATGATTGGGTTTTTATATTAAAAATCAAACTAGCATACGATTATCAACGTTTTACCCCCAATTTTTGTCACTACATTGTCTTTCGGCCGAGTATTAGAACTTATGCTTAGAATTTACTCAGATAACTGGGTCAAAGCCCTAGCGTGCAAGTCCACGAATAGTGCTTTCTATATGGTTATTTAAAATTACCCGCTGCCTCTTAATTTTTATGTAAAAGCAAAAGCAAATGCTTTGATGTGTTTTTCTTTAATTAAATGCAATTTCTGATTTGTTAAAGTCAAAAGTCAAAATCATTTATTCAAGTTTGTTGTTTCTTATGAAAGTCAAAATTACACTGTTGCATTCATCGTAAAAGAACGGGCTAGAAAATCGTCAAGGTCAGTTTTTTTTCCCGCCAGTTCCAAGAAAATGTACTTTATAGTATAATAAATTGACAAGTTTACAAAAACTAGTGTTCTGTGTCACAACTGTCACAAGGTTTAAAATATAAGAATATCTATTTTTTTAGCAATACGAATATAATTACGAATAACCATCCCACAGTAGATCCCACTGGCGGAACCCACTCACGAGTATGACGCATGAACCAGCCATCGTTTCGCTCAACCATATTTTAGGGAATGTAGCGACCCAACGCATGACGCCACCATCGTAGATTTATTTAAGTGAGCATGACATAATCAACAGGATACAAGAGTTCTAACAAAATAACATTAATATTTAAACAAAAAAATATACAAATTGAATGTGCTGCAAAATGTTGCAAATATTTTCTCCGTGTAATATTCAAAAGTAATACTGTCTGATTAATATTTAGTGTGAGCTCTGTCTAACTTTAATAATTGTTTCCAAATCGCTAAGTCTAAAAAATGTGCAAATTTTTAAAATAACCAGATATTCTTCTGAATTTTTAAAAGTCTTTCACTTTCTAACAAAAGTTAATATATTTTCTTATAAATGCCACTAGAGAAATCCCGTAAAAGATCATCTAATTTAAAGATATGGACTAATTGAGAAGTATTTATACTCTTGCCGATAAGAGTCTTGGGCCACGAATTGATTACACAGTGAGATTAAGGTAATTTCAAGGAAATTTACCCACGAAAATGGGAGCTGGGAATTCGAATGACGGGATAATTCAAATCTCCCAATGGAGATGTGTACGGGAGGAATATTTAAATTTAGACTAATGTTATAAAGAGGAATGATTTTACTATTTTTGTCACGAATCAATCTACACTAATATTAAAATGAAATATATTTATATATATAAATATTAATTTATTTAACCTTTAATTCACGCTTAAAATTATCACAAAACCAAGTTTAATTCCATAAGGCACTCTCTGCCAGTTAACCTTAGGGTAAGAAAATATTAAAGGCAGTGCAGGCTTTATTCACTACCGAATAAAGTAAAATAAAAAGACAAACTGCCACGAAATGACCCTGAGTGGTTCGCAGGCGCTGCATACGAAGTTGTTCTGTGAATTACAGTTTACAGTATAAACATTCAGGCCGTTTACTTTTAATTACTTTATATAGCATTGATCATATTCAATAAATTTCCCTCCGAACACACTGTATATGCACTTGTAGGTAAAGAGAAACAAAACCAAGCACAAGACTTTTGAATACGTTGTATTAGCTATTTGCCACGTTCCAAAAGGCAACATCCCATCATAGCATCAGCATAATATAGCTTTGATAAAATTAAGGCTTTGCAGTCTGATTAAGGATGCGATAAGGTCTGATTATGTCTATACTCAGAAATTATCGGTCACGGATCTTAATTTTAAAGTGGCATTGTTACCACGTGCCCACCTCATGACCTCAAACGCCCAGATTTCATGCTTCCTTCACTCCTATTAAGATAATGAGAAAATTTAACACTGGTCACATTATTGTTCTAATTATAGTATAACTCCGCCAGGGTGCACTACTGTCATTGATAGCTTCCTCTTCCCTTTTTGTATAGCGTTTAGCGTGTACTTACCGGTGTGCTGTAATATTGATAGTAAAAGATTGTGCAAGCAATAAAGTTTTATTACAAGAAAACATTCTTTTAAATAGAATTCCTAGTCCTAAACCTAATAGGTTATGGGCCCAGAATAAGTAATCTGCCATTACAAGGTAAAAGAAAAAGTGACGCGAAGCAGAAAATTCATAACCTACAAAATGGATGCGGCTAGAATGAATCTAGAAAAGTTCGATGGAAATAACTTCAGGCAATGGAAGTTCCAGATTAAATGTGCTTTGAAGGCCAAAGGTATAGACATAAATACGCCAAAACCAGAGATTGATAGTGTCGAGTGGTTAAAAAATGATGGCATGGCGATGTTCATATTAACATCTTCGATGGATTTCAAACAAATTACATTAGTAGAAAACTGTGAAACGGCTAAAGAAATTATGACAAAACTAGAATCTATATACGAGCAGAAGAGTGAACTATGTAAAATGCTGATTCATGAGAAATTTTACCAATACAAAATGTCGGAAAGTGACAGCGTGGCTCAACATAATAGGTTGGGGAAAAAGTCTTTTCGTATTTTTGTATGAAAAGTCAAGACATTTTTTTCAAAGTTTATTTACATTTATTTACAATATATATGTACCGTTTTGTTGAATAACTTTCTGCCATTTTGTGGGCAGAGACATTATCCCGTTACTGTAGAAACTTTGGGACTTCTGATCAAAAAAACGGGACAAATAGTTTTGGCAGTCCTCTCTTGAGGTCAACCTTACAGAACCTAAAGAATTCTGCAGAGACCGAAACAGGTGAAAATCTGAAGGCGCAAGGTCAGGGCTATATGGTGGATGCACTAGGACCTCCCAGTCGAACTCTTTTAATTTTTGCTGAGTGGCTAAAGATGTGTGTGGTCTAGCGTTATCGTGATGAAAGACCACACCCTTCCTGTTGATCAATTCCGGCCGTTTTCTCTCGACTGCTTCCTTTAATCTCATCAGTTGCTGGCAGTAAAGATCAGAATCGATGGTTTTGCCGGGCGGTAAAAGCTCATAATAAACAATGCCCTTCCAATCCCACCATACACACAGCATCACCTTATTTCGTGTTAGGCCAGGTTTGGCCACAGTCTGTGAAGCCTGGCCAACTTTCGACCACGACCTTTTTCGCACGTTCTTGTCGTACGTGATCCACTTTTCATCGCCAGTTATCAATCTCTTCAAAAACGGCTCGGTTTCATTACGTCTCAATAATGAATCGCAAATGAGTACACGGTTCATTAAGTTTCTTTGAGTGAGCTCGTGTGGCACCCAAATATCGAGCTTTTTTGTATAACCAGCTTTCTTCAAATGGGTCAAAACTGTTTTGTGGTCAATTCCCAGTTCTTCAGCTACATCGTAACTACTAATATGCCGATCTTGCTCCACTCTTTCAAAAATGGCGTCCATTTTATTCGTAACAGGGCGACCAGAGCGAGGTGCATCTTTAACATCAAAATTTCCGGACTGAAAACGTTTGAACCAAATTTGTGCTACTCTTACTGACACTGCATCAGATCCATAAACATCACAAATTTTTTTCACTGCTTGAGTTGCATTTTTGCCTTTTTTATAATAAAATTTTAAAATGTATCGAATTTCTTCATTAGATTCACTCATTTTTACGGAGAGAAAAACAAATGAAAAATAGCGGGAAACAACTTTTTTTGATTTTTTTCTTTTCTTTATAATGGAACCTTTTTAATGTTACCAAAACCAGCCAGACACAAATAGTACAGTCAAAAAATTTTTATAATAAGTTTATACCTACGTTATGCGAAAAGACTTTTTCCCCGACCTAATATTTCAAAAGTTGAAACCTTAGCAAAACAGTTAAAGGAAAGTGGCGAGAGTGTTAGTGAGATGGCAATTATTACAAAAATCCTTGGAACACTGCCCCTGAAGTATAGATATTTGCGCCAAGCATGGATGTCATTGGATCCCTCACAGCAAACTCTAAACAATTTAACGGCTCGGTTACTTGATGAAGAAGCAAGTTTAGCGTCTGTGGAAGAGCAAGAGACAGCTCTCCTTGTTGTGAACAAGGGTTGGAAGAAACAAACAAAGAAAAATGAATCTGGACCTGGTGGGAGCAGTTTGAATCAAAACAAAAACACAAAGCACAGATTTGAGTGCTATAATTGTGGAAAGCGAGGGCATTTTGCTAAGGAATGTCGTTTCCCTAGTAAAAGTAAACAAAAAAGGCCTACACAAACTTCGGACATGTTGGCGTTTAATGTAGAAGTTGATTGTTACAACACAGAAGAAAATTCTTGGATATTAGATAGTGGTGCCTCCGCACACATGACTTTCAGAAAAGACTTCTTCGTGGAGTTAAATGAGTGTGACCAGAAATCATTAACATTAGGCAACCAACAAGTTATTGCAGTATCAGGAATGGGTAAAGTGCTGATAAAGAGATATGTTAATGGACAATGGATCAACAGTGAACTACATAGTGTATTGTATGTCCCTAGTTTGCGGAGAAACTTATTTTCTGAAGGTGTTATTATAAGACAAAATTACTCTATAGTAAAGAAAGATTTGAAAGCATTAATATATAAGGAAAATGACATAGTGATGTGTGCAAAAATAAGGGAAAATAATCTGTATGAATTAAACATAAAAACAATAGTATCAAATACTTGTAACCTAGTTCAAAACAATAAAAGTGATATTAAAACATGGCATGAACGCTTAGGTCATATTAATACAAAACAAATTAAAAGTATGTGCGTTAATAATGCAGTAGAAGGTTTAAAAATTAATGAAAGTGATGAACTAAACTTTGTTTGCGAGGCATGTGCTTATGAAAAGCAGTGCAGGTTTCAATTTCATCAATCTAAGCGAGGGGAACTACAGCCTGGAGACTTAGTGTACAGTGATGTCTGTGGGCCAATGAGTAGAGCTTCAGTTCAAGGAATGAGATATTTCTTGTTATTCAAGGATGCAGCTACAAGTTTCAGGCATGTATATTTTATTAAAAATAAAAGTGATGTTATGGAAATGTTCAAGAAATATAACAATATTATTAAGAATAGATATATGCATGGTGTTAGAACATTACATACTGATAATGGAAGAGAATATGTTAACAGAGCTTTTAAAGATTATTTAGACAAAGAAGGAATAGTTCATGAACTTACTGCTCCTTATACACCTGAGCAAAATGGGCGTGTGGAAAGAGAGAATAGAACGATAGTAGAGAGTGCTCGTTCTATGTTGTATGCAAGAGATGTTCCATTATATCTTTGGGCTGAAGCAGTACAATGTGCTGTTTACATACTGAACAGAACATCTTCCAGTCAGACTCCAGGAAAAACACCATATGAATTATGGTATGGTACTAAACCCCAGATAGGTAATTTAAAAGTGTTTGGTAGTGTCGGATATGTTCATGTGCCTGATCATATGAGGACAAAGTTTGAAAAGAAGAGTAATAAAATGATGCTTATAGGTTATGACAATAACAATTACAGAATGTATGACATAAATAGAAAAACCATAACAATTTCTAGGAATGTTATCTTTGATGAACATTTGATTACAGAAATAAGGAAGAATATTGCACAAATTAGCATTATGGATGATGAGGATGATGCTATGCAAAATAATGAGACAGAAACAGTAAATGCCATTAATATCTCAGATGGAACAAATCAACCAATAGAATCTGATGATAGCTTGATAAGCTGTAACAGTGATGACCCAGCATATGAGCCGTCTCGAGAAATAGAAGACATACCACACTCAAATATAACATTGAGACCGAGAAATAATAGAAGTTTTGAAGCTAACTTAGTTGAGTTGTCATTGCCTCAGACATATGAAGAAGCTTTACAAAGCCCGCAGAAACATGAATGGTGTCAAGCTATCAAGGAGGAATTGACTGCACATAGAGAAAACAAGACATGGAGTGTGACTGAAAGATCTGATAAGAGAACTCTTACTACAAAGTGGGTGTTTGCATTCAAGAAAAATGAGAATAATGAAACATGTTATAAAGCTCGCTTGTGTGCACGTGGGTTCAAACAGATCAAGGATGTTGACTATCAAGAAATATTTTCTCCTACAACTAGGTATGATTCTATTAGAATTGTTCTCTCTATTGCTGCTAAGTATAAGTTAGAAATTCAACAATTTGATGTAAAGACAGCTTTCCTTAATGGTTATCTTGAAGAAGATATTTTTATAGAAGTACCTGAGGGAATAAACTTAAATAAAAGTTATGTATTAAAGCTAAATAAATCACTGTATGGTTTAAAGCAGGCTTCTCGTTGTTGGAACAAAAGATTTAGTAATTTTCTGATAAAATATGGTTTTGTTCAATCCCAAGCTGATAACTGCATTTTTATAGGGATATTCAATAACATTAAGGTATTTTTAATAATATTTGTTGATGATGCTCTTGTAATATCAGCTAGTAAATTGCTTATTCAAGAGATAATAGATTATTTAAAGCAAGCTTTTAAAATAAAAATATTAAACTTAAAATATTTTGTAGGCATGGAAATTCAAAGAATAAATGACTATATTTATATACACCAGAAGGATTACATAGAACAAATTATAAAAAAATTTTGTATGTCAGATGCTAATCCAGTAAGTACTCCAGCTGATGTAAATGTAATTATAAGTAAGAATGTTGATGAAAACATTATAAATTTTCCCTATAGAGAAGCTATAGGATCCTTATTATTTTTGTGTTCGGTTTCAAGACCAGATATTTGTTATGCTGTGAATGTATTAAGTAGACATGTGAACAACCCTGGTCAATTACATGTAAATGCTGTGAAGCGTATTATTAGATACCTAATTAATACTAAAGATTTATGTATAAAGTATGGAGAGAGTAATGATTTTATTGGTTATTCAGATTCTGATTTTGCAAGTGATGTTGATACTCGTAAATCTACAACAGGTTATATTTTTATAATGAATGGTGGTCCAATTACATGGTCCAGTCAAAAACAAAAGACCGTTGCTCTCTCTACTACAGAAGCAGAATTTGTGGCTGCTTGTGAAGCTGCTAAAGAGATATTGTGGTTGCAACAAATTATGATAGATCTAGGTGAGGATTATAAATGTATAACTTTGCTGGTTGACAATCAAAGTGCAATCAAACTAATAAATAACCCAGTTTATCATAAAAGAACTAAACATATTGATGTTAAGTACAATTTTGTAAGAGAGAAGGCTGAGTTGGGGTTAATTAAAATTAACTATGTTCCTAGTAAGAGTCAGTTAGCAGATATTTTAACTAAAACTTTACCAACGCCGGTTTTTACCAGTTTAAGAGACAATATTTTGTTTGATATTGAATAGTTTGTTTGTGTTTAAATATAGATATTGTTTAAAAAGTGTTAAATTTTAGTGGGAGTATTAAGATAATGAGAAAATTTAACACTGGTCACATTATTGTTCTAATTATAGTATAACTCCGCCAGGGTGCACTACTGTCATTGATAGCTTCCTCTTCCCTTTTTGTATAGCGTTTAGCGTGTACTTACCGGTGTGCTGTAATATTGATTATTGATAGTAAAAGATTGTGCAAGCAATAAAGTTTTATTACAAGAAAACATTCTTTTAAATAGAATTCCTAGTCCTAAACCTAATAACTCCTTCTATGAAGTCATCTGTTGATTTTTTATGGCCATTTGCTTCTAACCATTCGGCTATGTTTACTAAGTCTTTATTTATCTTGCTAATAGCAACCTTTGTTTCTTCAGATTTGAATGCCTTGTAGATTTGAAGATCATCTGCGTAACGATAATGTTAACTGTGAATAATTAGGCAGTTCAGAACCCAATATATTAAAAATTATTGGTCCCAAAACTGATCCTTGTGGTACTCCCTGCTTTAAATAGATGTAACCGAAACCTTTTTCAAACCTGAGCCACAAGTAAACTCCGCTTTCTGCTTATATTCTAGTCGTGCATCGTGCATCACAGTAACAATTTTATTTGTACTTGTAAACAAAAGTCCGTCATGATGAAATAATCACAATGATATATTGTATATTTTCATGACGTGGAATGCGGGAGCTATGCTATTATCAAGTGCCGGCCTTCTAACATAGAGCATTTACACCGGCTAACTCATTTTACTCAAAGTTTGGAACCTTCATAACGCTGGACTGCAAGTAAGGACAATGTCATGAAGGTCTTTAAACGACAAAATCTTCCAGGTTGGCAAAACTTCAAATAAAAATAATAGAATAGTCTTCCCACTTCATCAATTGCGGTTATTTATGATACTCAAGATTAATTATTATAGTTCCTTTAATTTATTCGTATAGTGACAAAAGTCTTATCATAATTTTGTATCTTTGTTTAACCACTTGATCAACTTTGGTGAAGAAATTGATATGATATTAATAATTTTGAAAACCAAAAAAAACACGTATTTTATGACGGACTCGATTAGTTGTATATCACGTGAACAATCTGTCGAAACTAGTTAATAAATTATTTATAAATCAACGGTAACTCTTGATAATCAAGCTAAACTAGCCGTTATCTCTGCTGCACTATCGGTCGCCGATGTAGTGTTAAAATAAAGCATAGTGACAATGAAAAATGATGGCGTGGCGGTGGACAGCGAAATGAAATGAAGCAACGAACACCTGGAGTTCTGGACATAGTCCATTATGTTAGATGAAGGATTTATTTATACCTGGCCGTTAAAAAATACTAAGTAAGCCAGAACAAACGCAGATGAAAAATTTTGTGTTAGAAGAGATATAAGTTTTCTGGCACAAAAAGTTTGTTGGAAAATATTATGTATAGGGATATCTGCTTAGTTGAAAGAATACCTGCAGAATAAGGCATCTGTCTAAACAGAAAGTAAAGAGAGGCTCTATTCGATTATGTTGAATAGATTAAGACAAGCGTGATCTAACGATTGTTATAGTAATAAACTATTTCGAAAATAAGCGGGATCTAGCGATAGATAAAGATCGATAAAGCATAGTTACAATGAAGAATTATGGCGCAAACATGTTCTCATATAAATGTAACATCGAGCGAATAATGTGGCTAGACTAAAACAAGGTTTTCTGATATAACAGGTATGTTGGAAAATAGCTTACAAAGGTCTTCTTATAACTAGATTTGTATTTCTTTTAACAAAACTAAGCTAGGTAGTATGTACGTAGGACGTACTAAAGGAGTACTGAGTTTAGTTTAACGAATATATCAGTATTCATGCACCTACTTAGCTCGTAGAATAATTGTGTTTATGTCGCTTGTTTAGAAAGACTCTATTCGATTAAAGCCTGAGAATGTTGACCGAAGTAATGATCAGAAGATCGATATGGTGATGTAGCAAATACAAATGTAGCACCATTAGCATGATATTGCTAGTTTAGTCAATATCATCATATCCTAGCATCATCCCGGTTGCCCGAGACTTAAGCTTATTGCACAGGGTCTGCTCTCTGGTTTAACCAGCGACTGCCGTCTGACCTCCTCAACCCAGAGGGAAACATCATTCTATGGTTAAACCAGCTTTCAGTTTGTTAGAAGGCACTGACTTCCTAATAACGACAGCCGGGACCAACGGCTTAGCGTGCTTTCCGAGGCACGGAGCAAGCGATAATTAGGCACAGAACTTCGAAAAGTCATAGGTGCCACCAGGGTTTGAACCCGAGAATCTCTGAATTTAAAGGCAAGGGGTCTCGCCATTGGGCTGTCGCCGCTCCGCTAGTTTAGTCAACAAATATGCAAAATCATCTCAATAACACAAGTTTATATCCTAAAAACACACTGTGTCAATCTTATAACAAATTTTGTATATAGTCTATTGTTGGATAAACATGAAGCTTGCTCAAATAGATATTACAAAGTATTTATATGAAAATTTTTGTTTTTCTTTGGTAATTTTTTTTTATTTTTTTTTTTATTTTAGTTTATTTCAAATGTCAAAAGTTTTGTATGGGACAAAATGTATTCAAATTAACTGTTTTGTATGTATAATTTTAATTCGTTGTTTTCTTTTCTGTACATGGGTATAATTAACCTGAATAAAAAGCTTTTTATTATTGTATTAGATTTCTTATACCTCATTTCATAGTAAACAAACACCGAAACGAATTTCAAAACACATAAGTGGTTTATTTGCAAAACGACACTGCGCATCAATATGAAATCATGCCCATATTGAAACATTTGTACCAAGTTTTTTCCGTCCCCTCCTCATATTTACCCGGGCCCTCGAAAAACAAAGATCATGATTGTGGGGTATTCAGCTGTAAACAATTGAGACCGCATGGGTCGACCCCGACCTACAATGTACTGAGACAAGGGTGTCTATGATAACGACCTTTAGGCGGGATGAAACGGTAACCTTTTTATTTTTAAACGTTTTACGTCGGTTGGGATTTTGTCTCATTTATGATATACTAAAACGCCACATATGTGCCCACAATCTCACGCCTATACTTTCATTTGGATTGTAGTGACTTTGATACAACTAAGAGATAATTATAAAGCTATAGCAAAGTTAACTTTCAGCACAAAAAACTCTAGATGATGTGTCAAACCAGAAGTCCCTTCGACCGCATTGACATACTCACATACATACAATTATGCCTGTTCCCCGAAGAAATAGGCAGAGGCATAATATACGTCGACGTTTCGCCAATTTCATTGTTGGTCCCACGTAATAAGTGGCGAGGTTATCCTGCTTATCGGGAATTTTCGTGTTTGTCAGAGCCTCGTCCTTTTATTGGCACTTGCAAGTGAGAATGGCTTGGACTCTTAAAATGTTGGTAGAATTGATCTTATACACCAACGATTCCACGAACTACGAAGGTGGGCACCTTACGCTATGAAAATATCAAAATAAAGTATGGTTACAGGATGAAGCTGAGTCTATGAAGCTGAGGTCTATTTCCAGCAGTGGACGAAGATAGGCTCATAATTTATTGAGGTATTAATTTTAAGAAATTGTCAATATATTCACACTAAACTTAGCTTAATTAAGTCTTTTAGGAGTATAAGTTCATCATATTATGATAAGTACGTAATGGAAAGCGCTAGTTGTATCTCCAAGAGACTATATTGTCAGAAACGATCACGAAGTTAAGAAGAGTTTAAAAAGGTGGTAGACTGTCGAGAGCATTCTTGCTACTGAATAAAATGTTAAGATAGTCGCTAGGTCATGCTTGAGAGGCGATTGAGCGGTTCGAAAAGTTATAACAGCAGGACACCACATACTAATTTAATTTTAAAGTCAGGAAAATGCATTTACGTGTGACTAGCCGGTCGGGGGACCGAACGAGTGTTATCTGGAGCTCCTGCAGGAACTTTCCAGCCTACCCACTGTGACTTGTTGACAAAATGACGGGACCATGGCCTCTCATCAGCCCTTGGCAAGGACGCGACAAACCTGCCTTCGCACATTTGCACCGCATGGTCGAGTATAATCTAGAGTGCTCGCTCCGTGCTCAGTAATTGGTCATTTAGTAACTCACAGCTGTCAAAGTCCTTTTGATATAATTGTACTCTTTAAAATATAGTTTTAGATAGTATTAGAACTATCGTCTAAACAACAACGACATAGCCACCCTATTTATTAGAAGAGGGAGAGAAAAACTATTTTACTCCGTAACGGACAAATCGTAATTAGCTCCAACAATGTGTGGACTTGATAACAATGCCATTAATGAGGTTTTCATTAACTGCTCTTGATATAGGTTAAATAGGCACTTTAATTGCTGTTGGTGCTCTATTTGCGTTACCAATTAAAGCTGCTATCGGTGCCTATGGAATGGGCATTTGGTTTAGTTTTGGTGAAACGTGTCCGAAGCTTCTAATAGAGCATATTTTAGATTCATAAGATAGTATAACATTTCTTGACATAATATCAAAAACTACTGCTACAAATACATTATGTCATTGTAACATAATAATTTACATACATTCACGCCTGTTTCCCCAAAGGGGTAGGCAGAGGCACATTATACGCCCACACTTCGCCAATTTTATAGTGCGTCCGAGGTAATAGGTGGTGAGCCTATTGCCGCTTACCGGGCACTATTATGTTCGCCAGAGCCTCGTCCGTTAATCGGCAGGTGGACTACTTGCAGGTGAGGTTGGTTTGTGCTCCTTAGGTCTTGGTAGGATCCCTGTACATCTACTAGTAAGTAGGATCTACTTGACTTAACTTACTTGGCTTTATTGCTTAAAACAAACAATTCAGCACTCTAACATTTAGGGCCTTATTCAACGCGGGCACTCGTTCATACGCAAACCACAATCCACCCGAACTCTGCTCGCATTACATACAAACTCTTTGCTATTAGTGAGTAAAATATTAGTTCACATAATAAGAAATAGATGGCGATGTTAAACAAAAGTGAGCTGGACGTATTTGTTATTCGTTATATACGCTTTTCCCGTTTCGATAGAAATCATTCTACACAAACTCAATTCATAACTTATGCTGTCTTACTTTCCACCCAATGACCTTCATATTCAATGAAAGTGGATGTCAAAAGACTAGTGTCGCTGCTTGCAAATGCAAATCTAAATTAACATAGAATCCTTAGGGCCTCATTTAACGCGAACACTCGTTCATATGCAAACCACAATGCATCCGAACTCAGCTCACATTACATACAACCTCTTTGCGAATAGTGAATAAAATATTAGTTCACATACTGAACAATAGATGGCGGTGTTAAACAAAAGTGAAGTGGACGCCGAAAGGCAACATTTTTCACTTTACCACGGAAGGTTAAATAGGCACGAATGTAAATTAGGCACGGTCGGTGGCGTTTTTATGAATAATGTTAAATTTCAGCTGGAAAATTTTCGCTATGAACGTATGCTAATCTAACCTTTTGGCTGCGATAATTAATAGTCAAGAACGCTTTGGATATTTCAAACGGGGCGCAGTTAGTTTTGACGGTTTTTATTACAGTCAGAACTTGTTTGTTTTAGTTTAACGTCGATTTTGTTTTACCTGCGGAGCTGGGAGTTCTGTTTTTAATGTAAAAATATGATAAGTAGGTGCTTAGACGTAATTTTGCTGAGGGATGTATTAAAATATCCATAGAGTGACGAACAGTCTTCCCTCCGAAGAAAAAAGCTTTTACTGGGAAGATGGATGTGGGGCCACGGCTATCAACGTTGATGGTTGGGTATCATATTGAAATATAGTAATAAGCGTCTGCTCTCGACTTCCTCGTAACAACCCATAGGTAAGTAGCCTAGAAAAGATTATCCGTAAGTTCATTCTAATAATTAATTTGATAATGCGAAAATTCTTATAATCAGTTCAAATATTTCGGCGATGAAACATAAAAAAATCACACAATCTTTTCTTAAAGAATCAAAATAAGATTCAGTTATCATCATACTAATATTATTAAAGAGGTTTTTTAATAATTTGTCCGCATGTCTGATTTCAATAAAATAATTATGTATTCCTTGTAAGTGAGTAACATATTTAAGAACGATTCAAACTAAAGATTCCTACGAAAAATTCCAATAAATGCAACCCAAGGTACAAAATGTGTAATTAATAGTAACTTGAGCAAAGCTAATTATAAAACCATTGTTATCCATTGAAACTTCCACAATGTAAATTTTACTTACATTAAATTAAATTTCTTTAGGTGGTCTAAGTCTTTCAGTCTTTCAGGTCTAGACCAGACCCCGGAAAGTAAGCGGTTTAAAGCTTTATAACAAACTCCTAATGAATCACCTGAAGCAGCCGGCCCCCCGTTGCTGTCACTTCTGTCGCCGAGTGGCGGGTGCTATTAGAAGAAACCTTTACATAAACTCGGAAGCCCAATACAACCTCATTTGCTAGTAGTGCACCTGCCGTTCAACGCACGTGGCTCTGTCTAACACAAAAGTTCCCGATGAGCGGTAATAGGCTCGCTACCTATTACGAAGAACTAAAAATACAATTGGCGACAAGTGGCCGTATCAACGTATTTGCCTTCTCCTTCAGGGAATGTAATGAATTAACCCAAAACAGCCGGCCCACCCGTTGTTGTCACTTCTGTAGCCGAGTGGCGAGTCAGGATGGACAAAGCCTTTACATAAGCCCCGAGACTTGTGGGATTTACTTTTACACTTACAGTTTAAGGGAATAACGTTTACTTAATATAGTAAAAGGCAAAATCAAATGATTCTGTCGCTATATTTTTTTTGAAAGGACTGGTGTTGAGTATTCTTATGGAAGCTCGAAAATTCTTCCATCTGAGCTTTCTGACTACGACATAGAGGCATGCTAACCGAGACCATAAATGGAAGTCGCGTAGTAATGCCTTCACCTTGGCTTCCCAGCTACCATATATGTGATGAACGTGTTATACGACCACAGAGGACTCTGCTTCACTTCGATGATTTCCACCACATGTTACAGCGGAGCTGCTAGCACTTTGATTTTCCTTTCATGTGTAGGTAGGTACATGCAGAAAAATTACTGACTGACAATTAAATATACACATACCCATTCCCATCAAAAATTGTTCAGCTGTGAGAAAATGGGATCTCACAGCTGAACAATCCAGAACTAAGGCATCCAGTTTATGTCACTGTAGACGAGTTGCGGGAGATGTGTGACGACGTAATTCCAGGCCTTGGATAAACTTTGGCTCTCGTGATTTTGCGGTCACCGGTCACATGCACAGCTTTGGGAAACAACCATAACTTGGAACAGTGGAGGATTGTTTCAATTTCATCGCTATTCGGGATATTTTTGGTGAATGACATTTAATTTATCGACTCAGGGTGATTGTCCAGTTTGAAATTGTTTAATAAAAGTAATGTGGAGTGATCATACAATCAACGTCACATACAAGCCTAAAATTCGCTACTAGAAATATTCTAGAACGTCGCTTTAAATACATTAGATATTCAACCATCTTCAGATGGGCTGCTGACCTTGGAGACTTTTTACCGTCCGCTTGAAGATAATTTGGGAGCACACTTCTACACTCTATAGTTAACGTCACCACCATATAATTTCGATCTGCTATCTATCAATGTAAGTCTAATTCAAATCGCTTGGCACTGGATGGCTCGCTTATCTTTTTCTTCTATATATTTAAGAAAATATCTACAGTCAAGCTTTATTTGTCCTTTAAGGACAAACATATTAATCACGCCTTTTTCCCCGGAGAGAAGGCAGAGGAATATTATATGCCCACACTTCGACAATTATGTTGTTGGTCCCACGTAATAGGTGGCGAGCCTATTGCTGCTTACCGGGCGCTTGTGGCCAGAGCCTCGTCCAGTTGATCGACAAGTGGACCACTTGCAGGGGAGGTTGGCTTGACTCCTACGATAATGGAAGGATAAATACACCTCAAAAAGAAAGTTCAAAGAGAAAGTTTGTCTTAACCTTGTTTGTTAATATAATACATTAAAATTTACTCGTTAAATGTGATGTACCAAAACCTTACCACAAAAGTGTTAAAGTTGTGCCCCAGAACTTTCGCAGAATTAGGTAGCGATGGTCCTTTGAGTACAAACCCCACAAGGTAAAACTTACTTCTATCTTAATTATTCATTACCAGTCCGACTGCCTTTCCAATTCAATTAACAACATGCTGGTTTCAATCAAACTTGTAGAAAGCACAAATTTTACACAAATAGAAAATGGCACTGTGAAATTTTATCAAACTAACAATAGCAGTCGCGCTATACGTTGTTCTGCTACGAGTATATTTGTTAAATATACAGCAGTGACTGACTGTGACAGTGTCACCCTCCCCCCCCCCCCCCCCCGAGGGCGGAGGAGCTACTAGGGAAAAGATACTGGCGACTCTGGGTGCCCTTAGTACTGACAACAACCCGGCTACTGGCTCCCCGGCGACTGTGGATATGCGGTCGCGACTGCCGGTGATGAGTCCCACGTCCACTTTTGATTCTCTTTTGGCTCGAAGGCAGTCAATAAATGCATTTTGTTATCGAAATAAAAAAAAGGAAACTTAAATCAAGTGCCGACAAGGCAACATGTTACATTAAAAAGATTACAAACGAAAATATCATCTTAGCCCATTATAGTTCTAACTATTGAACAAGAGCAATCTGGGGTTGCACGTGTGGGTATGACCTAGATTCCTCTAACCTAGAATTGTGAGAGAAGGTCTGTGCTTTGTCGTCATAATCATCTTAGTCTCCACAAGTCCACTGCTGAACATAAGCCTTTTCAATTGTTTTCCATGTTGAACAATTTAGAAATGTCTACATCCAACGACTTCCACTCTTAAATCATAACAGAATCGCAGCTAAACTCAGAAATGACGCCATACGCCAAATAAGAAACCAGATTTGCCCGAATATTTCGAAACTGTTTATCCCAACCGTATCGCATTTTTGGAATAATACTTTCTTTTGGTACGAAGGCAGTTAGGACGTCCCTTATACGGGTCCGGGCATATAACGCTAACTCTTATACAAGATTACATTAGCATAACATACAGCGGGCGAACCCTGCCAGAGACACGGATGTAATCCCACATTATGGTGCCCTAAGTCCAAAACAACTGACGGATTTCGTAAATGCTTCTTTAAGTACCCTATTAGTATCAATAGCTTCCTTGATCGGAGTAGTGGAGTTGATATTGTTTTTGCAAAATATTAAAACAATAGGAAGTTTGTATAAATGAAAACACTGACAAGAAAACAAAGCGGTGATAGTCCAAATCAGAGGATTTCGAGTCAAACCCTGATGGTGCACCGATGACTTTTCGAATTTCATGTGCGTAATTATCGCCTGCTCCGTGCCTCGGAAAGAACGCTAAGTAGTTGGTCCCGGCTATCATGACCACCTATGGCAGTCGTTATTGGAAAGTCAGTGCCTTCTAATATACTGACAGCTGGTTCAACCATAGAATGATGTTTAACTCTGGGTTGCTGAGGTCTGACGAAAGTCGCTCCATATAATAACTGAAATTCAGCAAAATCTGCTTAGTCCAGTGAGCCGACCCAGGGCCCTAAGCTTAAGTCTAGTGCAACCAGGATAAAAGACGATGATATAAATGGAAACACTGGAAGTAATAAATCATCTTCCTCTCAGACATTTAACGTCTTACTAGACACCGAGGCGGGGAAGATTCAGATCTATCTCCACCACGCGGACTCAGTGCAGGTTGACGGAGACAGGTGATGGCGTTTTGCTGTAAGAATTAATCAAGTAGCTTAAATTTGCCAATTTTACTCTTAATACGCATTTAAATAACTGTCTTCCAAAATATATTTAAAAATATCAACAATATCATAAGATGGAAACGTGTACACTGTTATAAGTAGAAGCAATGACATTATTTTATCCAAGAATCTGTCATCTTTGATGTGACGACCGATATAGCGTGGACTATATACAAAACTTTGTGGGCATTAATATGAATATTTGTGTAATGTAAATAAAAGTATTTATGTATGTTTAACCGTTATTTAGTATCCATAACACAAGTTGTTCACGATACCTAACTTGAAAGTAAATTTGTAAAAAAAAAGTAGTGGCGATAACATTTTTTTAGTAATGGCTTCGTGCGTTAGAACATTTAGCCAGTGTCAAGTAAGAGATGTATTAATAATATATAAATGATAGAACATGAGAATGAGTGGTGATAATGATGATAAATGGTACCTAAATGAGATGCCTTCCCCTACACCCCTTAAGTCCTCAGTAAAGATGTGGGGCTATACTGAGATTTCACATAGACTACTTGAGAGAATTTAAAAAGTTATATTGCACTTTTTGATTTCAATTACCAACACTTATGTACGTTCACAAACACTTAACGGTTAATAATCCACCGTTATTACACATTAATGTTCGAAATATCACAAATTATAGAAAATAAAACAAAACTGCAGACATGACGCTTCACTTTCCCGCCAAGAAGTCGATATTATTTTATTTAAGAAATTGTCCACATTGTTCTTAAACATTTTACATTTGCACGTAAGACCAACCAATGGCATAAAGCGATTAAGGTAAAAACAATTCAACATCTTCTAAGGAGAGCTATTCAGTAGCGTTTTAAAGTTGCAGTTAAGAAAAATGTACAGCAAATATATTCGGTACATTTCTGCGGAAGAAAGTTCTAGTTGCTTTTAATTCAGAACTCTAATTTCTATACACTATTTTCACTCCAAGAACTGCTTTCAGCAATTTTTCATTCGCTGTATTTCCTTTAAGTACTACCTACCAAATTTATATTATGTGTTAAATATAAATGAAATAAATAAATAGTCTCTTACAATCACACCAATTATTAGTGTCAAGAGAAGTATCATTAAGAACTTGTGTTATAGATACTAAAAACGGCTAGACATACTTTACCCTTTTTTTAAATACACACTTAATGTACATAGAAAACAAACCTCTTTTCAGTCAATACACATCACAAAAATGTTACGCAAATGGTAGGGTTATTTTTATTTAATTTTACTGATTTCTACAACTCTCATATTATAAAATAGAATATAATATTGTTAATTATTAACAGTAGACACATATTAATGATGAATTGAAGCTGTCAGCTCGGAAACGATCACCGAAAAGGTCAGTCTTTGGATGAGTGACTGTTTGTGTGGTTTTAATATCGAACGCTTCCTTGCTTTGGAAGGCGCGTCAAGCCTTTAATCCCGGTTACAACTATAGTCGTTAGGGAAAATTAGAGACTTTAGAACGGCTTAAAAATATCAAATAACAGAAAGTTACATAACTGCCTCCGCCAATTCGGACTGGGCCAATGTGGCACAGAAACGTATCGTAACGGATACCTGAGTATTTCTCATATTGGTTCGAGAGACAAGGTCAGAGCTTATTAGTGGACATTAATAGAAGGAAATGATGACATTGTCCGTTTCGTTTAATTGTCCGTTTCACTGATTATGAAGTTGATTCTGAGACAAGTGATGGATTAAAAATATCTTTGTAACAATTCCCGCGCTACTAAAATTTTCCGAAAACTCGAGAAACTGTTCAACACGACACGTGTTTCGCCCTTGAACAGGGCATCTTCAGGTAAGATTGGAGCCTCAGAACAACGATGTCTTCACGACCAACGCTGAAACGAGAGTGCTCTCACTTGCTTACAATGGATTGCCGCAAAGTAACGCCTGAACCAAGAAATTAATTGATTCTGAGACAGATAAATAGTTACATTTTATCGATTATTGACTACAAAATTCAACCCAAAAGTTTGAACGAAACAATATTTCCTCGACCAGTGTGGCGTGTCTTATAACAACATACATCATAACATACATAGCATACTCTGACATAAATTGAAGTAGATTAATTACGAATTAAATCAAAGCCTATGCATATGAAACTAAGATTTTTCTACAAATTTTTGATAAAACCCTAGATTTTTATACCTCGTTGGATAGCTAATGAAACGTAGATATTTTAAAGCGCATCTGCAAAACAGGAGCCGTAATTTTTTTCAAAGATATCCTTTTAAGAAAAATACACTTTCCTAAATTTTATATTTTTCTTCAAGTGTTTATTGTCCACAACGACTAATTTATTCATTTTATGTAAAATATTGGTAATCGAGGTCTTGAAGCAACTTATTTTACATGTAAAAAACAATTAATTGTAACAATAAAACTTACACATTTGAAAATATCTTAGCTGATAGCCGGAAATCGGGATTTTTATAAAAAGCAGTTAAATTAAAATATCTCGAAAACGGTTAGATTTAGCATAGAGTGTTTCATAAGCAAATCAGTCAGAAACGATGTAAACTACACGCCCTTAACGGGAATAGGTCGACTTAACCTGTAACCCTGTATATAGAAATTTATTATAACAATATATACATATAGCTATTCTCCTACTTATGTTATACCTTGGAAATTACATGTAACAATTTGGACTATTTTGATCTCATCTTGAAATTTAAAGATACATTTCAGACCTTTCAGTTATTTTAAGATACTGTGTCTGTACACAATATATCGCCATGTAGTACTCAAGTTACTGTGCCTAGTATTTAAGTGTTTAATATTTAATAATTTATAACTGGGCATATTTTCAACAATAGCAATTTCATAAACGTAACTTTGTCAAAACCGTTTATTGTCGAAAAGCATATTTTATTGCTACATGGAATTTAATTTGTGGAACAAATGTCTGAACTGAATTGACAAATAATATGACGTTATCTTCATATAAACAACCATCGATATACGGTTACACAGAAATCACGAAGACATTAAAATTAATATAAATAAGGATATTACATACATACATTCACGCCTGTTTCCCCGAAGGGGTAGGCAGAGGCATATTATACGCCCACACTGCACCAATTATATAGTTGGTCCCACGTAATAAATAGGTGGCGAGACTATTGCCGCTCACCGGGCACTGTTATGTTCGCCAGAGCCTCGTCCGTTAATCGACAGGTGCACCATTTGCAGGTGAGGTTTGTTTGGGCTCCTCAGGTCTTGGTAGGATCCCTATACACCCCTACCAAACCTCTCCCCCCACCATCACTTCCTATAATAAGGAAATTGAATGTAATTAAAGTATATTTAATTAAGTCTAGATATTTCGTGTATGTCGTCAACCGATCCTTAAAGCGGGCAGATCATCATAGCCTTTATAAAATCTCGCCTTTTATGGATCACTTCTCAAAAAATTCAGTCCTAAAATAATTACACATCTAATTTAGCTAGTACTTCATGCGTTACATAAATGACCTTGTCAATAATGAAACCTCAAACCTCTTTGTTATAGATATAAAGTATAAAAATATATAATAAAATATAAAGTTTTGATTATTTTGAAGTCAATAATACTTTGTTTTATAAAACGTCAATGCAATCATATGTATGAAAATTTTCCCCTCAATTTGCCCGACGTTTCCACCGGGTTGCAGCGACAGCTGAATCAATATCCAGCCAAATCAAAACGTAATTTTTGCTTATCGTATATAAAATACAAAAGCATTCTTGATTTTCTCTCAAAGTTTATACTATGGTTACCTATTAGAGAACAAATAAACTAACTTATATACTTTTGTATATTCAAATTTATAATACATGGAAAACCAAACGAAGACAAATTATAAAAAATAAAGAGGGAACCGAATCTTTGACTTCAAAAGCGTAGACCAGCTAAAAATACACCACATCTGTAGTCATAAGTAAAAATGTTAAAAAATATTTCTTACAATTACACCAATTATTCAGTTCCAAGATAATTATCACTAAGAACTTGTGTAATGAATACTAAAGAACTGATAAACGTACTTACATACATTTTTTTTTTGTTAATAGATACATATTCATGAACACAAAGATTTTTCCTGTGTGGAAATCGAACCCACGACCTCTGGAGTGAAGTGCAGGCATATTGATCTATATAGATATATAAAGTCGGATAGTAATAAATATATAGAATAGTTTTCTAAAAAATGCTTGATATGTGTGGAAATTGATGGTTAAGAATGTGTTCATTCATTATACTTTAATGTACATAACAAATTTGAAAAAAAACCGAACTTAACTAAGTTTTACAATCAATATATCCTAGCGTTATCCCGGTTGTTCTAGACTCTAGTTAGGGCCTAGGGTTACCTTACTGGTCTAACCAGATTCTGTTGATCTTTAGTTATTTCATGAAGCGACAAGCTTAAAAAAAGTGCTTTTCTTCTTTTATTTTAAATTAAGTGACTGCAGAACACAGGTTTCTGTAGAATTATCAAATTGTTTTACTGGTAAGTAGGTACATTTTCTTTTAGCTGGTGGGAGAAAAAACTTTTTTCAGTTTTGACCTTTATAAGAGCTCTCTTGAGCCAAACTTGAATAAATTATTAAAAATTGATTTTGAGTTGAATTGACAGTCGTCTGACCTCCACAACCCAGAGACAAACATCATTGTATAGTTAAGCCAGCTGTCAGGATATCAGAAGGCACTGGCTTCCTAATACAACTGCCTTAGATGTTGATAATAGTGGGACCAACGACTCAACAACGTGCTTTCTGAGGTACGGAGCAAACAATAAAAAAGTTATACGATGAACAATACTAATAATGACCTACTAATTACTACTAATAATTAATAATAATATTTGAAGACCGATATAGGCGTGGGGGTCAGATACCCGCACTTCACTCTAGGGGTCGTGGGTTCGATTCCCACACAGGACAAATCTTTGTGTGTGTAAACATGAATATTTGTCTGGGTGGTGTCCTATGTATATATTATTTAAGTATTTAAATAAAATAAAAAATACGACTATTATCTGTTATTTAGTATCCATAACACAAGTTCTTCATATTACTTATCTTAGAATTAAATAATTGGTGTGATTGTCAGAAAGTATTAATTTATTTATTATTGTTAATAATGCTACATTGACAGAAACGTGTTACAGATTTTGTATGACTCCCCTGTAATCAAAAAAAGATAACGACAAATGTCAAAATCAGATCTTTAAACAGAATATCAGACATGCCAAGCTTGAGGTCAAAGCTAGTGTAAATATATCAATAAATTTTTTAAATTAATTATAGTAGAAATGTAACGAAATGTGTGTCTGAATGCATGTGATGAATAAACTCATGCTCGATGGTGATAAAATAGTGATTACCCCGTATAATAACGGAGTATCTCAAGAAATCCTGCAAAGTGACTCTTTAGATCTCGCCCCTTGGTCGGACACATATGATAAAGGAGAAATTGGCGAGCCACCAACACGACGTTTTCACAGAAACTATGATTTCTACGTGATAAAAGTCATGGCACGCCCCACGGATTGTGTAGGGTCAGATTAATGATCCGGAGACTTTCTCGTGCCTTCAAAGGTATTGGAGCTTGGAATTTGTTTTATGTTTTTTTTATCCGTTTTCATTTGGTGGTGTCTGTGCTACTTTTTAAGTCTATATCAATAGATTCGTGACACAGAACAGGTTGAATGATAAGAGATTTCTTTGAAATTCATTTAAAGGGTATTTATATACTACTTTCAACGTAACGAGAAGATTATTTGTACAGAGTTCACTGAATTTTAAATTCACTGATTCATTCACAAATGCTGGTTTAATTATATCAGGTGTATTCTTATTCTACCATACTACAAAAATACATCAACTTACTTAAATGTATGAACTGTGATGTTGTACATCTTTAATATTATGCATGCATCGAAATCTTTATCAATGTAATGTTCAGAAGACTACGAAACGACAAAATTGTGTTATAATAACTTTTGCACAGATTGTAAATGTATTGTTTAACAAATCTACAATATAAATTGCAAATTACCTTTTCATTGAGAATGAAAGATATTTTAGATAATAAATCTGATTCATCAAAAATGTTTGTCATATTTTGAAAAAAATTCAAAACATTTAACAAAATACCACATTCTACAATGCGGCAAAGACTGAAGACTGAGATTGATGTGTAAGATGTTCCAGATTATTTATTAAGTCACCCAGTCTCAAAAATCTACACAGACCGAGTTTTTATCTCTTACATGATTAGACTGGGTCCCACCCTCTAAATCATAGGATAATTTCGATGATAAAACTAATCAACCAGACGTTTATGAATAGTTTCTAAAAGAGAGATATGACAGATTCTTCACACCTTGAGATTTTGAAATTATTGGTTTAACTTTTGACTACAGAAACTATAAAACAGGGTAAGTATGTTGAACTATCTTTAGACTTAGATGTATGTTGTGAACACCCCTGTATCACCTGTATTTGCAAATAAATATGATTATGATTATGATTACTTTTGGAGTTGTAAATATAGGTGTTAATAGTAATGCTCCCAATTTCATTTACAGTTATAAAATCATAACGTTATAACTAAATGTATATGTTTGAGATAGTTACCCTGTCTGCAGTGAGTAAACTGAATCATACGAGAATCGTGCTTCTTAAATTTCCCTGCTGCTTCCCTGCAGTAACAGAGACTCGTAACATTTTTATGTGAAATGTAAACAGTCGACGTGCACCTTAAAATTCAATATTGATGTGCAGGAGTTAGAAATAAAACCAGAAATGTATGTCGTAAACATACCGCGATCGGGTGAGACAACCGGAAATTATATCGAAACGCGAGACAGGACCGGCACAGTCCATACTAGATAAGTTCTGTAGTTTTTGACATAGTTTCCTTTTCACTTATAACCTGCGATGTAGCTTGGCCAGAGGCAAAATGTTTACATTTATTGATATATTTACACTAGCTTTGACCTCAAGCTTGGCATGTCTGATATTCTGTTTAAAGATCTGATTTTGACATTTGTCGTTTAATTTTCATAAGCCAAAAAAATAAATAAATTATTCTATGCTATTGGTCATTTTTTTCCGAGGTAGAAATCAGCTTATTGTTTTCTCTGAAACATAGTATTTATGGTATCTTAGACCCTTTAGATTTAGTTTGGGGGACCTACTGCCTGCAGTTTTATGGTTTTTCGAGATACCTAATGTTTAGTTAGAAATGTATGTCCTAAGCATACCGCGATCAAGTGAAATTATGTTAAAACGCGATAATAATATATTCTATATTCATAGTCACTCACCCATATTTGCTAACCATTGCAGACCACTTAGTTTAGCAATTAATTTGTAAAGAACATATAACGAACATACTAAGTAGCATTAATTCTAAGTTCTCCACAAAACATAACATTATCGCAGAATGAAACAAAAAAAGCAACCAAAATAGACAAAGAATTGCTGAACACACGTAAAATAAAGAAAGAAACACACAGTAGACAGTAAAACATCCTTTTTATGTATGTAAAAAATGGTCTTGCAACGTGGAGAAGTCCTGCTTATAGCGTCGGTACCTCTCAGTTCGGCAATTGACGTCAAATTAAATATGAATAGACATGAGTTCAGCACACAGTGGCCGCAGGACACCCGGCAAATTTACATAAACGGGACAGCCGGTTTCTAGGGAGGGTGGGACTGGAGAAACGGGAGCAATATGGAAAATCGTCTTATGAGATGTCGCAAAAATGCTTACGCTTTTGAAAGAAATCTGGTTTCATTGTCTGTCACGTATTATGGGAGTTTGTTATTGGTTCATCGCGTTATATGGTTCACAATATAAAGAATAATATAGAACAGAACTTGAGAAAACTATTTGACGTTTTATCTCTTATCTTGTAGAATTTCGCGGTTCTTATGAAAGGTGTGACCGTTAAAAAAATACATTGTTTTATACTTTCAAATAACATATAAGTCTTCGTTTTGTTTATAGAAAACGAAGATAAACGAGCAATAAGAATATTATTGACTTAAAACGGTTACATATTATAATCTCAGAAAACATCTCCGTCGTGCCGTCATCCTACATTTACAACAATAAATTGCATTGCTGCTTTTTAAATCAAAGTGGCGCGTTAGCTCGACATGGACATTTGCAAAGTACTAAGGCTGACTATAGCCCAACGTTCTGATTGTAAATTATCAAGTTTTATGTTTATTGGTCTCTGTATTGTAGGCTTATGTTTATAGTTGAAAGTTAAAGGCTGTACTGACTAATAAAATAAGAAAAAATGGTATCAGAAGCCAACAACTAAAGATATTCAGGAAATATCTATCGCAATATCTAGTGCATTTAGTTCCGTAAAAGGTAAAACTGAGTGAATATAAAAATATAAGTGTGGGACAAAATGTGGCCTATGGCGTCCCGCAAGGAAGCGTAATGGGCCCAACTATATTATCATTCGTACAATACTATGCGTTCCTAATCGAAAAAAAATCCCACCAGTACAGAATTTACTTTACAGACATTTATGATTTAGGATAATAAAAGGATTACAAAAGCTGTGTTGAGCAGATTTGAAAACAAATTATTTTTTCATTTTTAATCTATATATATAAAAGAAAGTCGTGTTAGTTACTGCACTTATAACTCAAGAACGGCAGAACAGATTTGGATGAAAATTGGTAGGGAGGTAGCTTAGAGCCAGGAGACGGACATAGGATACTTTTTATCCCGTTCGACAGCGTTCCCGTGTGACTTGACATGAAACGTCAGTCACTATAAAACGTGATATAACAAAAAAGAATCAGACTTGGAATAACAAAAAGCAAATGACAGCTATGTAATGACGTATGGATGACAATTTGATATTTGTAAGAAATCAATATTCAAACTATTTCTGACTTCTTGGCGGGAATGTGAATATGAGTTTTGAAATAATTTTTTAGGTGAATTGAAGTGAAGTGAAGTTTAATTAATAATGCCGCGAACAAGACTATCGAATCTTTACCGATATAGCCGTAATGCAAGAAGAATACGAAATACTGGAAATGAAAGGACTGAAGAACAAGAAATTGCACGTGAACATCGCCGCAATAGTATGGCTCGACTTCGTGCATCTCAATAAATAATAATAAAACTAAAAATGTCGTGTATCACAAAGTAATTAAGTGAAGAGCAACTTTGTACTAAAATACAGAAATAATAATGAATGATTAATTTAAGTAGGTATTTAATTTTTTGTAATTTTTCTAATAAAATAAAAACACAATCTGCTTATTTATTGCCATTAAGGCGGAACAAAGTTCGCTGGGTCAGCTCGTTACAAATAAAAATAGTAGACTAGTCCCCAAAAGCATCACTTGTTCATGAGAATGACGCATGAACCAGCCATCGCTTTACTCAACCATATTTTAGGACGCCACCACCGCAGAGAAACTGAAGTGTGCATGACATATTCAAGCTATTATTTTATCAAAGAGATAATAAAAATCTTAAAAACAAACGCATTGGAACATAGAAATTAAAAAGTATATTGCACATTTTTTTAACAATATATATGTATACTCGTGTACGTTATAATATGGTGAAAAGGTATAAATCAATGTTTTATTTATATATCTGCTCAGTTCCCTTTTATCCTTTTTCCGATAAAAAAATAGAGTAATTAAAGACGAAGATTATTATTTATTGTGGACAAATATTTAGTTTCAAAAATAATTTCTGTAGGAGTGCCAAGCTTGTCAAAAGCACAAACGTCCAAAGCTGACGAAATGATTCTTACTACTATCACTTATTAGTGTTAATTCCGTGACTGTCGCAACGACCTACACGTACTATTTCCTATTCGTTGAAAAATTTGTGAAACTCGGTCTGAGTTAGTCGTCGACCGAGCGATTAATCTTGCCAAGAGCTCGTAGCTTTTTCTATTAGATACTAATCGTATGTGCTCGGTAACTTTGCGAGACTGTCCGTTACCGCGGCCTTGGTGTTACAGGCTCAAGAAGGAACATGGATGGTTTTTAGTTAGTAAAAGTCTGACACACCCTTCCGCTTCACCCACAGCGGAAGACAGTCATTTGATGATTTTCCATCCGAAAAAAGAAGTATTCGGTAACTGTCACACTAAACTAAAGCACAAGCTTTATAGCTTGGCGAGAAATATATGTAATGTCTTTACTATGTTTTAAAATGAATAAATGATTTTAAAAAAAAACATTTTTACATCACTGTTATTTTAATTATTTGATTTAAAATTTATAATACATTTTTAGACATGTTAATACAATTTATATTATATTTAATTAATCTTCAGTGTTATGTGATTTTTTGTTTCCCAAATAAAAAAAAAATATAAAAAAAGCAAAGCTCACAGAGATCAGTACCTGGATAGGCGACCGTTTTTGTGGTCTTTTATATCGAGCGCTTACGTGTTCCGGAAGGCACGTTATAGCGATGCTCCCGTTTATTACTAAATGTATTAGTCGTTAAGTTTTTGTAGGTTTCTTTGGGTATAAAAACATACACAAAAGTCTATACAAATATTTACGTGAATTATTTATTAGAGGAATTATTAGGCGGATTGAAAAATTTAAATTTCCGGATGCGAAACAACTTCCTTCGCCAATCCGCAATAGCTCCGCGAAGTGGAATATGTATTAAAGACATCTCACTTTCGTTGAAAGGAAGCCCGTAGCCAGTATTGGGACATTCATAGGCTTAGTTGAAGACCGTTAAATTGAGTAGATCATGACCGGCGTTTCATAAAATGTCACTTTTAATAGATAAATAAAAAAAAGTCTGCAAAATTATAATGCGCCTATTCCTTAAATAAGTCGCTTTTGATGAATGAAAATAAAATACATCGTTGCCTCAGTAATGGAGTAAATAGTCTGCATCTGTCATCTTCGGACTCGTCTCATTTCACGCTACAGCGGTCCTTTCTCTGATTTCCTTTCATTAAGCGGAATATTTGATCTAGCTAAAGGCGTTTTCGGATGTTTTCAAATATAAAACGTGATTTAAATATTCTGTGTAAAGCCTATTGACGTGAAAGAAACGATACAGATGTTTCATTGTAAACAGTCACAACTGGCCACGTGTAAGGGTCAGTATACATTGATCACCACGATTTGTCATAAAAGGCAGTTTTATATTAAGATACGCAAGTGAAAAGAATTGAGTAAGGTATGCTAAGATGGTTTGGTCATGTTGAGAGGATGAATGAAAGTAGACTAACGAAAGTGATTTATGATGGACAAGCGAATGGAAGTGCTGGGAGGGGAAGACCACGTAAGACCTTTCATGACAATATTCAGAAAATTTTAGAGAAAGGACAGGTCAAAAGTACCCTAAACCGAGGGGCGTGTATTAGAAGGTTAATGAGTATGAATGAAGCTAAAAGTGTGTGCCAGAATCGTACCAAGTGGAAAGATGTGATCTCTGCCTGCCCATACGGGAAAGAGGCGTTATATTATGTTTGTATGTATATAAGTTGTTAAAGATAAAGACATAGTAAAAACACGCTAGTTGTAGTTTCGTGTGGCAGCCCAAGGGTCTATTAAAAGGTGACTCAGGGAACGGAATCTGGACTAGGGTATGCAGGCGAAGAGCTAGCCATTTGACACATCTCTGTGCTGGAAGTAGACTTTACTACCTAGAACTCTCTTAAATAGTTGCAGCAAATTTTCTACCAAACTCAAATGAGATAAAATTATGGGATTGAAATTATACATGAGAGTTGGCAAAGACTGTCATAAAGATGATGGTAACAATATTTGGAGTGAAAGGCAAGGGGATGCACAAAAGATCCGATATAAGGGTCAAAGTGCGCCACGGTTAGTCTGTGGCCCCCGCGATAAGATAAGATACATGAGAGTTTGTGGGGCTTATTTCAAAACGAGATCTGAAGTTAGACCAGGTTTAAGACTAGTGCCATTACTGTCTTCATCTTTTCAAATGATCAATAAGACCTTGTATGTTTAATGACAATGCTTATATTTGTATTTTTATGTCTTGTTTGTATGCTTATGTCTTATTTGTATGCTTATGTCTTACTGTAACTGTATGTATGTATTGTGTTTTACCATGTATATAATGAATGTGTCATAGTAGTGCTCTCACAAACGGTATCTACGGAAGACCAGCGTCGAGGTGTTTTCGTGACGAGGTGCTTTATGCTGAGTGGATACCTTTACTGTGACACTCTTCAAATTGTTACTTAAATATAATGTATCTGTTTTCTTTTGATATTGTCACAGAATAAATTATTTTTCTTTCTTTTTCTTTCATTTCTTTCTTTTTCCTTCTTTTCTTTCTTTCTTTCTTTCTTATTGATTGGTAATGATGGTGATGGAATTAACCAATGATTCCGATCCACCGAGTACTTTATGGTAAACTAGCTGCGCCCCGTGTCAAACTCGTGGTCCCCGTTCCTGTGGAAACATTGGGATTATAAGTATCACATGTGTTATTCTAGAACTGTACCAATAAGTTTCATCACAATCGGTCCAGTAGTTTTTGCGTTAAGGTGTAACAAACATATATACTCACAAACATTTTTGTGGCATTTCTCATATTAGTAGGATTGGCTGCATTCTGTTTATTTGCTGCATTTTATTCATTGTTTTACTTAGGTACCTACTTGCAATAAGGATTTATGATTCGCTGTATTTTATTGTAACTGGCGGGAGAAAAAACCATTCTCGACGTCCATACAAAGCAAATAAGGCCGATGTTTGCAGCAGTGAGAAAGCTTTTCGTTTTCCGAAGCAAGTATGTTCACTATTACTTTGAAAAGAAGCAAAGTATAAATAAACACATTTGATGAATGCTAGTACGATATTGCTCGATGACTGCAAAAGACGGTGATGAAGGAGTAATGGCAGAACTGTATGCGAATAATGCTATTAACGGCTGGTCGGCAGCTAAGTATAAAGTGGCCATTACGGCTATATAAACGTAGAAAACAGACAGCTTTGCAATATAACAAAAACTGGTAACTTTGGAACTCGCTCCTTATTGATATTAAGTTGACAGAAAGCTAACCTACTTTTAAAGGGTTGCTTAAAAAATACTTCCTTGAGGAGTCATCATCTGATTAAGTCTGTAGCTTATTAATAATACATATTTAATTCTATGTAAGTTTATATGTTTTCTTGTTTGTACTGTCTCATACATTTCTATTAACCCAACGGTTAACTGGTAGAGAATGCCTTGTAGCATTAAGTCCGCCTTTTGTTAATTTTTTTTAAATTTGTGCAATAAATTTTACATAAATAAAAATAAAAATACCTATATTAATACAATCCAAAGAAAATAAAGTAAAAATGTAAAAGATGATAATGATGAACTTTGGCTGAATTCTAAACTATCAAATCAATTAACTACGAGTATACCAACACCGAAAGAGTGACAAATACGAGGTGTGTTCAAAAAGTAAGTTGACTTTTCAAATTTCGCGGGCAACAAAAAATGCTATAGGTACACTTGAAACTTGGTACAGATGTTCGGGAAGAGTGTACCAACATAACAAAACAAAAAAATCGAAAATCGAAAGTACGTTGCCCGCAAAATTTAAAAAGTCACCTTACTTTTTGAACACACCTCGTATACTCGTTTGTATGTAAACACTTCTAAAGTTGACTCACAATCAGAAATACTTCGGAAAGAAGCAAATCATGAATAAGTAAATTGATTTTAAATTTGAATATAATGCTTGTATATATTTATGGATATAATACTCGATGACTGCAAATGATGATGATGAAAGAGTAATGGCAGAACTGTATGCGAATGACGTTATTAACGGGTGGACGGCGGTTAAGTGTAAAGTGGCCATTACGGCTGCAATATTGTCACAGAGCAATATATTTCGCACAATAACCGGAGTGGAACGGAACAATAAATTGCTGCCTCTTATACAGTTATTATTTGCTCTAATTCAATACTGAAGTGCTTTGAGGTGGAGACACCATGACTGAGTTCTGTAATGGGACTTTTTAATGACTTTGTGCCTTTTAAATTTAATTGGGGGTATAACACAGCGGGCAATAGGATTGATTACTTGATAAATATTATAGAAAGCGGATAAGGGCAGAATTGGTTTTACATTAGTTGGGAGAAGGAGTAGGATGATAATTTTGACAGACACTCAGATTTTGATTGTTCTATTTGTAACAGTAACTCGCATTTAAAAGGTTCCTTAAACTTAAAAAATGCATTAAAAATGCAAAATCCTTTTAAAATTAAAAGTCTTTATACTTTTTACTAACGCATTGAGTTCTTTAATATTCAATACTTAACGAGAAGATGTAAATGAAATCATCTCATGCCAGTAACACACAACTGGACTTTTAAGAAGGAAAGAAAGAAACATGTGACGTAATCAACTGTGTATCGTAATGCTGTTGAAGATTTCATGACTCCTTAAGAGCACGTTTAAGAGCTTGCTTTAATTACTCACCCATGTAGAGATAAGAATCTAGCGCTCCATAAACTCTGTACTTACAGTGCTAAAATCAGCTGGACATTTTTTTATAACTTTAAACTGTGTTACTTGCAATAAGAGATTTGATTTTAACCTACAATTTACATACACAATATACATTTTACCACGCCCGAAGAAGTAGACAGAGGCATATTAGACGCCCACATTTCGCCAATTATATTGTTGGTCCCACGTAATTAAGTAATTGTCGCTTACCGGTAACTTTAGTACTCGCTAGAAGGCAGGCAGGACATATCTTGATACGATCCCTATACAATTTGAGGCCAGTAAAATTTGAAAATTTTTACTCATCTTAATACCAACCGGTTGTATATATGAATAAATAATAGCAAGAGCTATTCTTCACAAATGCACCTAAACTAATTTTAAGACGAACAACAACTCAGTTTTTGCCATCACAAACGAGATCCCTGTGCACAAGCGTATCAAATATTATACAGTAACAACTACATGTTTTGAGCTATGCTATTTCCACTCTGTCCCATTTCCCAAGACTGCATCGTGGCCACAGTACATGGCACTTTATTTCGCGTCATGCAGCCATATTTCTGTTCTGAGTATCTATTTCGCCGCGTTCAAGTGTTTTATGCGATGACTGTTTCAATATTTCTCGTGTATTTTCATTTTGGACGCTTTCAATATTATTATGAAATCGTATTGGGTTTTTACTTACTTAATTTTAATATTGTATTAATATTTATTATGCCTCCTGGATTTCGCTCTTAAGATCGTGATTTCGATATAAGATTAGACAAATATATCTATTTCTTGACAATTACACCTATTATTTATTTCCAATATAAGTATCATTAAAAACTTGTGGTAGGGATACTAAATAACGAATTAACATACATAAACACTTTTCTTGTGTCTTTTGTTGTAAATACATACTTAATATATATAGGAAAACTCCCAGACCAGACAAATATTCATGTTCATGCACACAAAGATTTGTCCTGTTTGGGAATCGAACCCACGACCTCAGGAGCGGAATGCGGGTATATTTGCAACAACGCCATATTGGTCGTTGATTTTATTACTCCGACCGACGGCCCCTTGACACGAAATGAGAGAATGTGTTCATGAATAATCTTGTTCCTTTTAAGTTAGATAGTCCAGTTTTTGGGATAGAAAGGCTGTGAGATAGCTTTTAGTCTATAGGTATTAGTGATGATATATAATAATGGAGAGAAGCGACAATATAAAATGATGAGAAATCAGAAAATTATATAATTATAGTTTAAATAGATTTATTTCTCAAATAACAAGTGAATCATTAATAACAGACCTCTTTTGTCATGTTTTATTTGAATACTAGCAGCGCCCAGCGTGGAAATAGCGAAATAAAAAGTATCTTATGTGTTAATCCAGGTTATAAACTACCTGCGTGCCAAATTTTATTCAAATCTGTACAGTAGTTTTGCGTGAAAGAGTAACAAACATTATACTCACAAAGTTAATTTTAGTAGAGTGAAGTATATTCATATGTTACTAGCGCGCCCTGCGGATTTACCCGCGTGGTCCCCGTTCCCGTGGAAATATCGGGATAAAGAGTGTCCTATATGTTAGTCCAGGACTGCAGCTATACACGTACAAAGTTTCATCACAATCGCTCCAGTAGTTTTTGCGTGAAAGAGTAACAAACATCCATCCATACAAACTTTCACGTTTATAATATTAGTAGGATATTCGGTATTTAGGCCCGTACTTCGGCAGGCATGACATGTCTTTTGTCCTGGGTATCTATCACTAAATGTGGTAGTCGTTAAGCCATGTTAAAGGCCTAATTAGGCGGTTTGTAAAATTCTAACAGCTGGACGCCGTCTGCCTCTGCCAATCTGCACTGGGTTCGCGTGTTGGAGTGTGACCCAATAACGTCGCACCTTGATATGTGAGAGGAGGCTCGTGCTCAGTAGTGGGACGATAACGGGCTGAGATGATGATAAGGGCCTCCATATGACAAATAATCACACATTATGGTAAAAAAATGATTACCTTTGAAGGCGCGCAGCTTTACAACAAAATACCCTCGAAGATTAGAAATGTTAGCTCGTTTAATGTATTCAAACGAAAACTCGCACAGCATATTATTGATACTTACTCTTGACTATTAAATTGAATATCGACATTGGATGGGCGAGCGTAATCTTTAGGTGACGACGATGTAATTAATAATTATTTGTATGTTAATCTAAGTTCTCATTCAAGTGACTGTATGTCTTTTTGAGAATAAATATCTTTAACCATTATTATGAATTAAAATTGCGTTTATTATAGTGTCAGCGTCACAGTCAATAATTACTAACTCAAGTTTGATATCACTCGTTATTTTGACGTGACAACGTCTTATAAATTGGTTTGCCGGGTGACACTTCAAGAAACTGCGTTACGCTCCGCTCACGTTATGCGGTCACAATGAGAGCGAGTGAGAGGCACGCGTCCCTTCTACTCGGGCATGGTTAGCCCGCCTAAGAGCGAGAGAGACAGACATAAATATAATTCTTTGTATAAATAAATGTTTTAAATTGTTACCATTATTTCATCCTTCTTCCTACTATACGAATGAATATTCACATTAAAATTATTTTACCACTCAAAGTCGTTGTCACGTAAAACTTTCGCCCGTATACCGACTTTACAGGCAATCAATTTTTTATCAACATTTTTAATGGTTCATCGATAATTTATTTCAGTATATCTTTATTATAAATATACATAATATCACGGCTGTTCCCCCGAAGGGGTAGACAGAGGCATATTATACGCCCACATTTCGCCAGTTATATTGTTGGTCCCACACTAAGTTAGGTTATCACTAAATATGGTAGTCGTTAAGCCATGTTAGAGGCCTAATGGGCGGCTTGATAAATTCTAACAGCAGGACGCCATACACCTGCCTCCACCAATGCGCACTGGGTCAGCGTGGTGGAGTATGACCCACTACCCTCACACCTTGATTTGGAGAGGAGGCTCGTGCTCAGTAGTGGGACGTATATGGGCTGAGATGATTATTGTTGGTCCCACGTAATAGACCCCTCTTTGTATGTTTAATAAATTTTTTGATCAGTTCAGTTAAGTCTTTATTTGAGTACCACTTTTGATATTTATTATTATTTGCCCTGAATGCTGGTCTATTTACAGACCTCCGTTATTCACATATCAGCAAAGGCCTCGCATTGTTCACTTTTTTCGAACGCGTCAAACGCCTTTGTTATGTCAATTTAAAGTCACGGCACTTAACTTTTTTGGAAAAATAAATCAATACTTTTATTACAATCATATCAAATATTTCATTCCAATATACATAATAGGTTGGGGAAAAAGTCTTTTCGTATTTTTGTATGAAAAGTCAAGACATTTTTTTCAAAGTTTATTTACATTTATTTACAATATATATGTACCGTTTTGTTGAATAACTTTCTGCCATTTTGTGGGCAGAGACATTATCCCGTTACTGTAGAAACTTTGGGACTTCTGATCAAAAAAACGGGACAAATAGTTTTGGCAGTCCTCTCTTGAGGTCAACCTTACAGAACCTAAAGAATTCTGCAGAGACCGAAACAGGTGAAAATCTGAAAGCGCAAGGTCAGGGCCAATTTTCGACCACGACCTTTTTCGCACGTTCTTGTCGTACGTGATCCACTTTTCATCGCCAGTTATCAATCTCTTCAAAAACGGCTCGGTTTCATTACGTCTCAATAATGAATCGCAAATGAGTACACGGTTCATTAAGTTTCTTTGAGTGAGCGCGTGTGGCACCCAAATATCGAGCTTTTTTGTATAACCAGCTTTCTTCAAATGGGTCAAAACTGTTTTGTGGTCAATTCCCAGTTCTTCAGCTACATCGTAACTACTAATATGCCGATCTTGCTCCACTCTTTCAAAAATGGCGTCCATTTTATTCGTAACAGGGCGACCAGAGCGAGGTGCATCTTTAACATCAAAATTTCCGGACTGAAAACGTTTGAACCAAATTTGTGCTACTCTTACTGACACTGCATCAGGTCCATAAACATCACAAATTTTTTTCACTGCTTGAGTTGCATTTTTGCCTTTTTTATAATAAAATTTTAAAATGTATCGAATTTCTTCATTAGATTCACTCATTTTAACGGAGAGAAAAACAAATGAAAAATAGCGGGAAACAACTTTTTTTTATTTTTTTCTTTTCTTTATAATGGAACCTTTTTAATGTTACCAAAACCAGCCAGACACAAATAGTACAGTCAAAAAAAATGTATAATAAGTTTATACCTACGTTATGCGAAAAGACTTTTTCCCCGACCTAATAGAATCCGGTAATTCAGACGACCGATACGGGCGTCGAGTATATATGTATCAGTATATCTGCACTACGCTCCTGAAATCGTGGGTTCGATTCCCACACTGGGCAAATCTTTATGTGCATGAATATGAAAATATGTTCTGGTCTGGGTGTTTTCTATGTATATTAATTATATATGTAAAAAAAAAGTATTTCAGTATGTTAATCCGTTATTAAGTATCCATAACACAAATTCTTTATGATTCTTGTCTTGAAACTAAATAATTAGTGTAAGTGTAGTGTAAGTGTAATTATTTATATCCTTAAGAACTTTTTTGACGCTCAATAAAGTATTTTTTTGATTATCGTTCGCCCTGAATTCTAGTCTATTTAAAGACCTCCTTTATTCACATGACAGCAAAGGCCTCGCATAGTTCATTTATTTATTAGGCGTCCGACGCCTACGTAATGTCCTCAGGTCACGACAATTGAGTTACAACTTGGTGCCGGTACGTTTCCCTACACGCGCGAAGCGATGGGCTTATTATGATTGAAATATGAAAATTTCATGTAAATTATTCGGAATTCTGTCTGAGGTGGTTGATTTGTTATTGCTGAAGTCCGGTACCAGAACTGTAATGGACGAAATTACTATGTAAACGGTTGAAAGCGCTCAATATACATATTTAATGTGTTCTAGTTAATAGTTGATGTGTATAGGGATCCTACCAAAACCTCAGGAGCCCAAGCCGATCAACGGACGAGGCTCTGGCGAATATAACAGTGCCAGGAGAGCGGCAATAGGCTCGCCACTTATTACGTGGGACCAACTATATAATTGGCGAAGTGAGGGCGTATATAATATGCCTCTGCCTACCCTATGTAGTTAATAGTTAACTGTGACGTTTATAATAGTTTTTATTCGTATTAAACTAGAAATTATGTTACGGAATAAACTATTAAATAAACTATAAAATGTGTCACAGTAACCTATTCGTATATGTTACGGTAGAATAACCATTGTAATAAAAAATTACTTTATTGTCTTTAAGATCAACAGGATCATCGTCAAATTTTTACACCATAAATGGAGATTCGATAATTTTTATCTTAACAACAATGAAAGAGATATGAGCGGTACCTTAATCAAAAAATTAAAGTAAATTTATTATGTGTCAGAATTTATCAAGGTTTGTCAGTCTGTCGGTAACTCTTATGGGGGGATTTCTAAGTCAGCCTGTCGTGTTTCTAAAGAGGGAAGGGGATTGTCCGTCAGTCAGTCTGTCGGTGACTTTAACGAGGCTTCCAAAAGGCAAGAACATTGAGACGAATGCCTCAAGAAACTTATCTCAGCTTTTTCAGGTTATTTTTTAAAATGTAATACAATCAAATTACGCAGTGGCGTACAGACCATACACCTCAATAAGCACCACATACCCTAATAACATTCCTATACGTACTCTACCCCGACTTCACGGAGTTACGGGCTCTACACACAGCATATCTTACCTGAAGTTTCTAAGCATGCCTTGAAGGCCTTCTACTACTCTAATAGCACGACGTCAGAAGGCCTCTGCCAATCAGCGCTGGATCCGTGGTGAAATAGGACATAAATCCCTAACCCTTTTTAAGTAACCATACTACTTTTACTTTGACACGGTACTTTTGTAAGTAACCATGTAAGTGAATCTAAGCTTGGTGGTTTCAGTGTTATTTTATTTTAATTGTTTTTTATAATTATATTTAAGTTTGTCGTTTTCAACTACTATGTATGTAAGTATGGATACTATAGTTTATGGAATAAAATGATTTGAAATTTGAAGTTTGAATGTTAAATGCTGAACATTAGTCTCCCTAATTTGTTGCCCATCATTCGATAGGATTTCTCTTCGTTGACTCTTAGGACTCCCAGTGAGGTGAAAGGGGATGACACTACCCTAGGCAATACCAAACACCTTAGTAGAGTTCGAAGTGGGACTTTATTAGAATAATAATAAAATATCTCATAAATTGATATTTGAAACATAAAATAAAATATTGTTCTACGCCTATAGTATAATGTCGAATAATACTAAGTGCCACACAAGCAGGGTGACCACCCATCCCCAGAAGTCGGCCAGTCACGCCATGGCTGCACAAGAAGGTAGGGGGGGCGCGACATACTGCGCCTCTCTGAGGAGGTCCTCCCGGTACTGATCCGAGGGACGTTGGCCGCGGGGCGGGGTGTCAGAAGCTATAAACCTTGGCACTGGCCTCCCGTGGGCGTCGTCGGAAGTTTTTTAGTGGGTATGACTGTGGTGGTCGCGTCTGCCGCATTGAGCCCCACACTCCCTCTCGGTCACCCCATTGGCCGGGAGGCAGTGCGTAAACAGCATTTTTTACAGACGATAAAAATAAAATAAGCAAAAAAAAGGGTGATCACCCATCCAAGAACTGAATTTTGAACTCTGTTTAACTTCGGTGATCGTTTTCGACCAATTCCCGGGAAGCTATGTGAGCGTTTTAATTTAAGATGATTTATTAACTACGAAATAAGTATTTAAGTTTCATGCAGCTGTAACATAATTTACAGCTAAAATAAACCTTTTAAATATAATTAACTGTTTCAATTTATAGCCTTCTTCTGAACTGTCTAAGGAAATCTCTCACTAGTAAATTAAGACCCATTGAGAAAATATGACCAATTCGGAATTTAAATTAAGAGCGTATAAAGATCCTTTTAACATCTAAGAAGCTCAAGCCAACCTAACTTGCAAGTTGTGCACCTGCCGATTAACAATCGAGGCTCTAGATACATACATACATTCACGCCTGTTTCCCCGAAGGGGAAGGCAGAGGCATATTATACAGCCACTCTTCGCCAATTATATAGTTGGTCTCACGTATTAGGTGGCGAGCTTCGCCAGAGTCTCGTCCGTTGGTCGGCAGGTGCACCACTTGCCCACCGGCTTGCTTGGGCTCCTTAGGTCTTGGTAGGATCCCTATACAAACTGGCAAACATACAAGTGCCAATGGCCTTGCCACATATTAAGTGGGAGTAACAATTTAGTTGGTAAAATGCCTTTTTTTTCTTTTGATGGAAAATCATCTAATGACCTTCCCGCTGTGGGTGGAGCGGGAGGGTGTGTCAGACTTTTACCGACTAAAAACCATCCATGTTCCTTCTTGTGCCTGCTACGTCCAGAGGCCGCGGTAACCCTTCCGGACAGTCCCGCAGAGGGGGCTTGTATGCCTGCCTACCCCTCTGAGGAAACTGGCATAATAGAGTCGCAGAAAAATATATTATATCAAAAATATATATTATCCCCCCACTTGTGCGCACTGAGTTTGCGTGATGGATATGATCTGAATTCCACTCAACTTAAGTAAAGGCCTTTGCTAAGATGAACGTTTCTTGGCTGTGATGATGATGGTAAGTAAAATCTATATCTAGCAGCTTTCTCATCGCTCGTAGCTCTGTGGGACTAGGTGGTTTGAAACGACGCCGAAGTTATGATTTCACTAAGGTAAGACCTTGGGTAAAGGAAGTACACATACCATTTCCCTGAAGACAAAATTTCAGTTAGCGACTGCCGTCTGACCTCCGCAACCCATAAGGATATGTCATTCCACCCTTAATAATATAATTCATCATCATCATCATCATGTCAGCCCATTAACGTCCCACTACTGACCACGAGCCTCCTCTCACATACCAAGGTGTGAGGGTATTGGGTCATACTCCACCACGCTGACCCAGTGCGGATTCGCGGAGGCAGGTGTATGGCGTCCTGCCATAAAGAGTAAATAATATAATTATTTACTTTTTATTGTACGCCATGATAAAGGTTACACATAAAAACAAAGAAAATTAAAGAGGTAGGTATATACAATGGGCGGCCTTATCGCTTAAAGCAATTTCTTCCAGGCAATCTTAAATGAACAGAAAAATTAAGGACACAGAAGGATACATCGTAATGTACAATAATAATTAAAAACAACTTAATGTAAAGTCTATGGGTCCCGCTACTGGGTTATCGCCCCTTCCAATGAAACTGCGTGTGATTTAAAAACAGTCACATACAATAGAATAAAATTAAGAATAAAATTATTTATTTGGTTCACACAATTAGATTCTTACATTTAGAGGCATAGTAATGCCAACAGAAAACAAAGAAAACAAAACTAAAAAAAAAAACCTAGATAAAATACGTAGACCAGTAAAAGGGCCTTATCTCAGCTCGAAGCTGTGGTTATGAAATCATAGTGCTGGTATTCCGAAGGGGCCTAAGTGCACTGTCACGGTCAATCCACAACACAAATAATGTTTGTGACCACTTCAATAAAGTGGTTGAAACTAGATGTCACTGTACGTATTTAAATCGCGCAAGCGTTTAAGACATCGGAACATATAAGTCTCCATACAATGTTTAGTTTCTAAGTTCATCAATAGATGGCGATGTATGACATTACATCGCGCAAGCATATGTATTTTATCATAATATAAGGTATTCTTTCAAATATATCGAATTTTCTCTTAAGATCAAGTTACGTTGTTATGGTTTCATTTATTTCCCAATAACAGTAGCTACTTTAGAAAACAGTCAGTTCAGAGTCAATCAAATAAATAGTTAACATTAAATTAAGTATGTATGCAATCAAAGTTATCTGAAAATAATACAATTATTGTGCAATATTACCTTATTTACAATTTGAATATGATATCATTAAACGCAAAAAGGAATCGTGAATTTCAACGTTACGACCTTAAAAGAATATTGCCGAGCTAACATAATTTCTTTTGCCTCGTAAATTTATTGAGATTTTCCCACAAAAGAATAGGCTCTTTATTGTGTACACAATTGACCGAATTTTTCATAGATGATAACATAAAAAATAATAATACAAATTTTCTGTATATTCAGAAAATATTTTCAAAGACTTTTAATATTATCTTTACGACAGGTTAAACAAAAGAGAAATGAATAATGTCTCAAAGTTCAGATTACATAGACATCACAAAGGAGTCGGTGATATTACAAAAATTAGACCTACCTACTGTTTGGATTTGTTTTAATAGCTTCTTCTAGCGACTTTGCTCGTGTTAAGTTTTGTAGGTGGCACTCGAAAAACTTATGACTAATGGAGGCTAAGGTTTTCTAAGCACTGGCCTCTTCTCACAAACCGAGGTGGGAGAGATTAATATCATATGCCACTACGCGAACGCGGATTTTTGCGTTGATGAGTGATTTTGCATGGAAATTTCCACAAAGTTATTTTAAACCTTCCACTCCTTGCAATATACATCCTGAGGGTAACATCAATCAATATATTACAATGGGAGACCCAAGCTTTGATTATCAGTTTACAAGCTCACAAATTGTTACTCAGGCATGATCAGCATAAACTTGGATTTATAACTACATACATTCACGCCTGTTTCCCCGAAGGAGTAGGCAGAGGCACATTATACGCCCAAACTTTGCCAATCATATAGTTGGTCCCATGTCATAGGTGGCGAGCCTGTTGCCGCTTACCGGGCACTGTTATGTTCGCCAGAGCCTCGTCCGTTGATCGGCAGGTGCACCACTTGCAGGTGAGGTTACCTTGGGCTCCTTAGGTCTTGGTAGGATACATTTGATTTGTAATTAGTTCTCAATTTTTCCGAAAAATTCAATTGCGTGAAATTTGCCACGTAAATGTTTTAAGCCTTCAACTGTTTACAATGAATTTTCTCAAAGTAACGTCTGGATCAAAAAATAACCCCTTTTTTATCCTATGTGCTGTTAAATGAGATAAAACAGCTTTGAATACTTGTTTAAATCCTTACAAATCGTGACCGATAAGCCACTGTAATGCATCTCAGCAGGTATGGTACCGCATTTACGTAAATTGATAGATGGCATTGAATTTTTCTGGTTATTTCAATGCGTGAAAATTACCACTTGGTCCATACTGAAGTAACATAACCATAACAAAACTGACATAACGACGATAGACCTATTTTTTTATTGTGCCAACGAACAATAATGTATACATTTATAATCGTATTAGCATCAACCAATCAATCCTCTTACGACCCCAGGTGAGAGAGATGCGGGTAATCAGGAAATTGTCACAAATTTTTTTCAAGCCTTCAACTGCTTACAATGAAGTTCTTCAAAGTAACGTTTGAATCAATACATTACAAATGGATAACCCAAGCTATGATTACCTGTTGTACCTCACAATTTGGGTCCAATCAGGCATGGTAATGCGACAGCATGTAGCTACCGCATAAACGTGGATGCCGTATCTTTGTGCTCGGTGTCAGGGATTACGTCAGACACAGATGCCCTAATTTAGAACACCCATTGAACGGGGATGAATTCAAGCTGTAGGACGGATATGTCAACGATATTATAGCCGATTAATTTCTCGGGTAAAGTGTGTTTTCACGGGTTTTGAGATATAGATGCACAATATGTACCATAATACTAATAAACAACGAATAAAAAAACATAAATACTTTTTTTGTAAAATCCTTCTTTTGCATTATTGTAGGAACTTAGAGAAAAAAAAAGTGACAGGAGGCCAGAGCTCAACAGTTGAAGGTCAATAAAAAACAAACAAATATTTTCAGCCAATTACACCGATTATTTTAGTTCCAAGATATGTATCATTAAGAACTTGTGTTATGGATACTAAATAAAGGATAAACATACAGGTGAGGTTATTAGTAGGATCCCTATATAGGCAAAGTTCACATAGTTCTTAGATAGCACGCACTGTAAGAACCGTGCATAATAAAACCAATAACAATTTCAAACATAAACAAGCTTTATTCGCTAAATGCTTGCTTAATTTTCCGAAATTAAAATCGAGTCCAGCTCCACATTCCAGTACACGTCTGCCCGTCTGTCACCGGTCCTTCAACGTCACTCGCGTACGACCGACCAGTCAATATGACAGATAATGGCATTCGTAATTCCGTACCCAATTGGAAATGAACATCTGCCGAAAAGCCCGCGTTTGATCACGAGGACCGTTCCAATGTGAAATAGTTACCTACGAAACGCCCTATTGATGTTTTGGAGATGGCTTCTGGATGGTATTTTGATCTATTAATGTTGGTGTATCAATGTTTTCTTATTTGATGCGGACTCATTGTGTTTTTAGAGTATTTGGTACTGTCAAGGGTTTTGATGCATTAGGTTTAACAACTTATTATTTCAAAGCTAGGCAAAGTTTACTCGTCATATAGTCAAAATCAGGTAAAGTCTGAAATAGTCAAGAAAAAGTCTACCCCGTAAGGGTAATGGTACTTAAAATTACTAGTTTAACCTATTTTATAACCTGCCAGAAAAATCAAAATCAAACTCAATATGTAAAGTTCATTGCGCATTTGGATTTGACAAATGCAGCGGTAAAAAAGTGGAGATTTTACTAGAGGCTTTTTTAATGAAATTTTGGAATATGCCACTTTTCTTAATTATTCCTCGATGGTAATCCGCGTTGGCGCGAATCGTCAATATTCCATATTTTAATTATTACATATTTTCTTGACGTGACGAATAAGGTCGAGTTGATTTGGTTGGTCGAAAATGGCTAAGAAGATGAAGAAGAAGATCAACTTTGACTTAGATATATACACTAAATGAGTGAGTCCATATCAAAGAAAACGTTTCAACTTTCGACAATATCCAAGTTGAGTAAAAAGGCTCAATACGAATATAACGCCAGTGCCTACACACGGGTTCAATTCAATACTCCGGGCATCAGGGCGGGTGGGCAACGAATCGACTCAACTCAATAAATTACCAATCGATGTTTATCGATACCCCATCAGGAGACAAGTTGCCTCATTGCTTGACTGTAACGATTTAGTCACGCTACTGGTTAACGTATCGAATAGAGAAATTGAAAGATATCGATTTCGTATACCTATTCGTTATTACGGTTGTTGGTTGTGGTCGTAAGTACAGGCTTTCGCGATTTAGTTATACCTACGTTAGATTTATGTCGTACAAAATAAATAACAAACACATTTACAAAAAGTTAACATCGCTCACTAATTGAATTTTCCGGACTTCCAAGTTATCACTTAACAAAGCAAGATTGAGCAAAGTGGAAAACTCATGGGGAGGACCTATTTTCAGCAGTGTTGAAATTATGATGAAAATATGTATATAATTATGTTATCTAATTAAATGTGCCTGGCAATATTTTATTGAAATTCCAGCCTTGACTAGTTTCCTGTACCATGAATCTTACTACCGACATTACGGAGTGCGACTGAAAAGCCAGAGATATATATCGCTCGAGGTCTTAACGGTACACGACGTAACTTAGTACGAGCCGGCTTGTTTACGTTTTTTATCTCGGCTCGTTCGACTTACTTTATGTGCCAATTTAATTAATGGCGTAAGTCAAGCTTCGCTAAGTTTATTCCCCCTAAACTTTTTGGAATTCAAAGTGATTATTTTTAAAGTGGAGATAAATTTTTCAATTTTATACTTGAGTGGTTGCTGCATTATAGACATCATATTTATTTTTAGTATGACTTGAAATAAAGACCACATCCTACCTTAATCAGTCGCATGGTAAATAGTCGATGCAATCAATAAAAATTACAACTCTCTATATTTTGGGATAAGCACAGCACGCCTGCTTAAAATATAGGAGCTTGAAAACCCATGCACTTGTAAATAATTCTAAAGCCAAACTGATAGAGGAACGACTAAATTGTTTAGTCCGAATGTTAATAGTCTTCACAGTATGTTGGTGGGACTTTAAGTTTAGCACGTGTAATTCGTAAGACAATAGAAGAGTACAGGATGAAATGGAAAATATTTTCCACTCTGCTTATAACCAGATACATAAATTAAATTTTTTAATTTTAATTTCCAATCCAATAATTATTGGACCAAAAACAAAAGAGGCAAAAGCAGCGATGACAAGAGGAATTAATGTTTAAACTTTTCCAGGAGCTTACATCTTGCACCTCGAGTGGAATGGTAATAATGGATCCGCAACTACGTCAAACAAACTTATTACTTGCTTGATTGAATAATATCGTAACTTAGATACCGCAAAGTAAGAACGCAAGAATTACAAACTTTGCGTTAGAGCTCTATAGCCATAGTTAACTCGAATGATTGTATTACAACGAGCAATTATCTTGAAAGACAAATAATTATTGTCACAGTAGTGTCGGGACCTCGCGTGTAGGGATCCAACAAGTACACCATCAAGTCATCCAGCAAGTGCATAGGCACTAGCCTACATCACAGGACCTGCTATAACTCTACAACCGCAACAATTAAATCATATGAAGTCGGTCCCAGTTATTCACGAAATAATTATTACAAAAAGCCAAATAACTTTAACTTTGTATAGACATTAGACTACGCCACAGTACGTGCTATAATTCTACAGCAGCATTGTAAGAGATTCTTTTTCTTTGTAATGCTCTGGTCAGAGCGATGCGGTGTTGGGCAATGGAGTACACATCGCATGCTCAATGGAATATAGACATAACTCAAAAAAGACTATTTTTGGGAAATCACAAAAGAAGATCTATTAAAAAATACTTGTCCGACTTGTAAGCGCATTAAATTGATACTGATTTATTAATTAGTAATTCTGCTTGTGTTTTAAACGTTTGGTTCGCATTGATTCGATCTCAGTAACAAATAGACTATATAGGTAAGTACGTAACTAAAACCTGACCTATCTATTAATGCTTCTATGTTCCTTTAAGCATGCGACATGTAATTATGGTCAGATGTAGCTTGCCTCACAACATCACACCATCTTAATCTATTTTTAGTGCTTCAGGTTCATCCAGCTCCTGATCGTGCAGCAGATTTGATTATATATTTTCATTGTACGGTTCTACGTGGCCTAATGGTCACTCTCAATAACAGGGCTTATAGAGTTATCATTCTGCCCAAAAACTTGAGTGACCTTCTACTTGGTCTAGAGCTCTTCACTCTCCCTTCAACAAAAAAGTCTCCTTGCCTTGAGACGTCGCCGAAGTATTTGGGAATCTAAACCTGAAACATTGCTTGATGCGGGGTTTCTGTTCGGTGTTACTTTATGTATCCAAAAAAGCGTATGATATTATACGTAGCGATATTCACAGTTTTGTACATTAAATATAAGCCTCAAATTCGCTCAGCGTGCATTGGAGAGAGCTATGTGTGTCACTCCGAGGACACACATAGCCCTACGTGATACAATCAGAAATGAAGAAATCCGTAGGAAAACTAGAGTAACCGACATAGCGAAGCGCGTTTGCAAGCTGAAGTGGCAGTGGGCGGGGCACATAGCTAACCGAGAACCGATAACCGATGGGGCGTTAAGGTTCTTGAATGGCGACCACGAATCAGCAAACGTAGTAGAGGGCGCCCTTTAAGCAATGCATCGATGGTCAAGGTCAGGGCGGCGGGGAGTCGGTGGATGCAGGCGGCACAGGATCAACGTAGAAAGCAATTGGGGAAGCCTATGTTCAGCAGTGGACTTCAAAAGGCTGAAGTGATCATGATTATAATTATGGAATTCCGATCACCTAATCAATCACTTTCAAAACAGTATTGTTGCATGGACAATAGCTATTAAAAAACGAATATACTCGCTAATCATCACAGTGGATATGAAGCCTAAAGCGTCTAAGTATATATTTGAAACTTTCCGTTATTCCAATATTATGATTGTTCTTGAACTGACAGCTGTCAAATATTAAATATCAAGAATCCTACTTTGATGTTTTGACGTAACAAAGGCTGACACTCGATCGACTGTTACGAAAGACACCTTTGTTATTAATGCCTTTATTGGCTCAAGATTGATGGGTGACGGTTTCGTTATCGGAAAAACGGTTCGGGTGTCATTATTGATTAATAATATGTCCATTTGATTTATTTTCTGATTTTAGCCAATTACATTAGGTAACTTTATTTATTTTTATTTATTTATTGAAAAAAGATAAGTACACCATGAACATATAATTTTACGTTGTGAATGTCACACACAATGAAAATTTATAAGATATGTCTCTACAGGTATATACAACATCATAGAATTTATGTCGACAATAAGATTGAAATTAATAACTAGAACAAAATACAAAACAGTAATTAAAAAAAAAACAGTATTAATAACTAATATTGTAATCGTCAAGCTGCATGACAGTTGGTAGGCGATGCACGCTTTTACAAAATAAAAGTTATTGACTTTAAACTTTTCGAATTTCGAATTCGAATCTATTTAGTTAAAACCAAGTTCGCTATTAGCACATTTAAAATTAATAATAAAAACGAACTCTCTAGAACAAACTCCAAAACAGTAATAAAAAAATAAAATAAAAATTAATATTGATAACTTTATTATTGGACTTCTTGGCGGGAAAGTGAAGCGTCATGTCTGAAGTTTTGTTTTATTTTCTATAATTTGTGATATTTTAAACATTAATGCGTAATAACGGTGGATTATTAACCGTTAAGTGTTTGTGAACATACATGAGTTATTTAGTATCCATAAAACATATTTTGGAACTAAATAATTGGTGTTGTTGTCAAAAAATATTTATTTATTTATATTTTGAAGTAAATGGCGTTGTGTGAAATGTGGAGAGACATATTTTATATATTTTTTCTCTTCCTCATTCCTAATTAGACACCTAGTTTCAGTATATTTTTAATCACATATTTGAAGAAGTAAATACAATGACGTGCATAATATTCATTCATCTATCCAATTCATTTTATTTTGTATGATGTTACCCCACAAACTAAAAACTATTTTATGACTAAATAGGATTTAAATTCTTCTGAATTGGGTAGACCCCATTCTAAATCCACCTTTTGTAAGCAGTCATTTGTAAACGAGAAGATAAATCTTTAATTTAATCTTGAAATAAATCCGAACCTTCTTTGTACCATCGACGTCTCCATGGTGTAGCCAATGAAAATATACACATACTATAAGACCGAATAAAAAATTAAGAGATTCATAGAACAACTAAAGTCAACGACAACGATTACAGAGTATGAAAACTTAAGGATCACTGGGTAGAAAGAAAATCTGACGGTCGTTGGGGCAGAAAATTTAAGGAAACGAGACCTTTGACAAAAAACTTTGTATGAAACCTTTAAACCCTAAATGGATGCATAATGCGTTGTAGATAAAAATTATTATTATTTTAATAATTGCACTAATTATTTAGTACCTGGATAAATACTAAATATAGGATATATTTAATTAAATACTTTTTGTTATAGGAAATACTTACATAATATACAAACACCCAGACCAGAACAAATGTGAATTGACAGATTTAAAGGGAAGCAATAGATAATTATATTTTTCCTAGATAATAAGAATTAACAATATTCTTAACTAAGCATAGTCAAATGACGGTGACCGCGATAGTGCCTCTACCGACGTGAATTCATTTTCTCCGCTGAATTTCTATTTCGTTTAAGCCTTTTACATAATTCAAGAATATACTTACTATATACAAAAGAACTGAAATTAGCGCAGCTATATTTACGATACGAGTATTTTGTTTATTTCTTTATACAAATTTAAAATTTTATTGCTCCACTGCCACTAGGTTTACTTCATTAAAAAATAAATATAATGATTTCTCCCTAAACTAAGAACTAAGAATCACTTCAAAAATAGTCATTATTCTAGGAAAAAAAGACGTTACCCAAATTTGAATAAATTTGATGGTATGTGCTGCATACTAATATGATTTATGACACCTGAAAGCTTGAGAAAATTTGGGAGTATAAATCAGCAGGTGATTTACATTAAATTGTTCATTTGGAGGGAATATGTTTAGTTTCATGTTTCATTAACATTAACCACTAGTGAAACATCATCATCAACTCAGACCATTAATGTCAGTCTAATGGGCACAAGCTGTCACAAACCAAGGTTAAAGGGATTCAGGTTCTTTCAAGACTGGCTAGAAGAGTTTTAGCCTCTTTCTTGTTTCCTCTTCAAACTTTAGAAATTAAGGGTGCATTGCTTGTTATAATAAACTTTTTATCGCGTTCCTTTGGTTTACCCCAAAGACAGCCAAACAGCATACGGCTCTCAATAAGAGCGTGAAACAATTTTTACAGAGTCGGCAACTGGTAATGTTCCTGGTGTTCCTCCGGTCAGTACTTTATTCAGATTGTAAATCTCTTCTAACTGAATGGTTACTAAATCTTGATTATGATGTTGTGGAATCCCTAATTAAATAATTATTTATTTCAAATATTATTATTTTTTGTTGCTTTTAATGTTATAAACTAAATTATTATATAATAAACACACAAATACACACACATGCACGCACACGCACACACATAACACACACAAACCCACACCCACACATAATTATACTCATATTTTAATGTTATATGGTTAAGATAAAATTATTCGAAATAATCCTTAAGTCTGAAACCGCTGTCTTGGAGGCGGGCGCTGATGACTGCGACACTGTCTTTGACTGATGCGGTCATTAACGCTGAAATTGTTTGTAAAATAATGTTATGGTTTCAATAAAGATTATTATTATTATTATTTATTATTGGCCACATGCGTGCCACCACGTAAAATAACCTCATACAGCTATCCATAGTAATAATGACTCAGCTGATAAAGTCACATGTGACGGCGGTCTCTCATTAAGAAGGCCCCGGGTTTATATGATAAAAGTTCTCACCTCTACGCTGAACTTGACAATTTCCGTTTCCTTCCACTTTAGGCCTCTCGGGCCAGTTTCCGTACCCTGCAAACCTCTTTTCATAATGGACACTCAGAATACGTAGGTACAAAATTGGAAAATAATGTAAGGACTCTCAACTTCATTAAGAAATCTTATTTAGGTAAATATAATTATAGAAGCGTCAATTGACTAGAAAGCTTTAAAGAACTGATATTTTAAATCAACATCATCACAGCTAAGATAATATAGAAGAAATATAAAAGCAAAATGAATACTATATAATACATTTTTACTGCCAAACTGCTTTTCAAATTTACTTACATATGATCCATATTTTATCAAGTTTTGTACTGTTCTGAATCACAAAGAAAACGACAAGACAATAAATACACTTATATGCGGACAGAATTCAGGCTTCTTATTATACTCGTACTACTAAAAATACGCAGGCAAAAAACATATACATTCAAAAAAGTTGGGTGGAATCTGTTAAGACATAATTGATTCTAGAAAATTCTGTGAAGGCCTTATTTGACATTTATATTTATGGACAAGTACGAGTATAATGTATGTTTATTAATATGGATTTAAAGTCTGATTGTTACTATCACAAAAATCAGAAACTTATGGTCTAAAATAATAATTAATTACAAGCCATATCGCTATCCCAGTGCAAAGTCAGTCACAAAGTCAAAGCAGTCATTTTGAAAATTTGATAGAAGACTGTTTCTAATATTAGATTAATCTTCAACATTCCCAGAGTTTGACGCTTGCGACAATGACGCCTTAATATTTCCAACTTGCATTTTTGAACGTTTAGTCCTCTTTTAAGGAAACCTTCCTGTCTTGGTATATCAAATTCGGAACTCTATCCTTTTGATTCTGTTGTTGACTCTTGAGGTTATTGAATATATCATTCATCTGTTCCTGAATCACAAACTAAGGAGATCAGCCTCTTTATTTTACAGCACTAGATAACATTATGCCTCTGCTTACCCCATTGTGATTGTTTGTATTTATCTAGTCCATGCCAGTCAAATATGTTTCGATAGCAGATAAGAACAACAAAGAAACAAAACAGGTGGTTTTTACACCGTCAAGGCCGAGTCCCATTTCATATTCACCTTTTTATGCTGTCTGAACACAGTATAGCGTCAGCTTTGCATTTTACGATGTGAAAAGACGACCTTGCGTGACTTCGTGGCACGGATTTATAGCATATGTGGAGTTCGGTTTTTTTTGTACGTATTTATACACACTTTTTCCGATAAAACAAGAAGTCACGCGAAGGAGTTGTTTGTTATTTGGTTGAAAATTCAGGGTCTAAAGGTGGGGTGGAAAACTGCTATATTTTGTTTAATAACAATTTTTCTGCTTTATTGTTGCTGTCGCACAGGGGTGGAACGTGAGGGTAACTATAGGTATAGGTTCTTGATACTGAACATGGACTTCTAAGGTGCTATAATGAGGTAATAAGGTACTAGCGAGGTCTTTATTTAGCAGTGGACTCCACATGGCTGTTATGTTAAATATGTAAAGTAATATAGTTATTTAACGAAGAGTCATTCTCAGTACTAAGCTAAAAATAATGTGTGCGTTGAATTGCACTGCACTTCTATTGATGACTATCATTAACAATATAATCATGAGCTCAGTAATTACTATCTACAGCACTTTTCAAACTATAACTGACACACAAAACTGCGTTAATCGCTTCTATCAGGCGACACGCGCCCTATGAATTAGCTTTATTTAATATGTGTACATTATTGCGGTTCACCATGCTTTTTAATAATTACTACTTTGTGCTTAGCTTACCAACTGTGCCCCGTAGAAAATTACTGTCACACTCACTGTTTTGGTAGGTCTTTTTATGTTTATTGGATTATGAATATTTGCTGCTTGTTATATGTTAAGGACTGACCTCTGTAAACTAAGCTGTACTTCGGTGATTGTTTCCGACCCCCGAGCACCGCAGAGCTACGAGGACTTCACAAACATTATCATTTATGGCAGCCGTTATTAGGAGGTCCATGCCTTCTAACTTGGTTTTCCCTATGGAATGATGTTTCCCTTTAGGTTTCGGAGGCCAGACGGCAGTCGCTTCATGTAATAACTGAATTTAGCCAAATCTGATAAGACCGGTGAGCAGACCCTGGGCCTTCAGCTCAAGTCTAAGGCAACCGGGATAATGTTAAGATATGATTATGATATCCATAGAGAAATAACCTAATTCAGCTTTGAAGTCGACAAACCACTTATGAAACCTGTCCAGAATTACACGTCAAGAAGCTCAAAAAGGAACATGGATGGTTTGTAGTTAATAAGAGTCTGACCCACCTTTTTTCCATCTTTGATGATTTTTCATCTTTTAAATAAAATGAGGACTCAGCATAAGCCGTTTGTAAGACGATCTGGCTTATTTCTCTTTCATGCTCACGTGACTTGTAGAAGAATTTGAAGGCTTGTTACCTAAGCATGGAGCGATTTCATTCTGTGAACGGCTTTGACTGCTTTCCAAAATGCATAATGACGAATTACATTAAAAAAAAAGTTATGTAAAAATCCAAGCTCGATTGTTTATTAATATGTTCTTATAATTACGACCAGTTCGTTGATGTAAAGCCAGATTTTTGTACATACCTCCAGATAGGTAACGTGTCTTCAGTGATGTAACTAAATATGTTTTTAAGAAATGTGTCTGCCAGTTAATGTCTCAGCTGTCCATTTCCGCAAATTCTTCTTCGATTTCAGAAGAGTTAAATTTTATTAGACCTCGTATAAAATTAATAAACCAAACTTCCGTTAAAAGGTATCCACGAAGAAAAAAAGTAGAAAGAAAATTGTGGCGAAATTCTTACCCAGCTTGCTATAACAATACGTTCTAAATAAATGTAATCAAATCCTTTAGACTGCTGTTATTCTCACGCTATTATGGAAAGCTAAGTCTCCTCCCGTGGGAATATAACGGCCACTTTTTAAACTTCATTAAAACCTCCTTGCGAAAGGAGCTGAAATGAAACAGGACTACATATTAAAAATTTAACTTGCCTCACGATTAAAATACGCTATGGACGGTTTTAATAATTCCGAGAACACATACTTCTGTATTAATGCGGGTTAGCCTTTGTTTTTTATGCTACCAAGAGACTAGGAAAGGAACTTTTTGAATATGACTTCAAGGCAGTTATCCCATGCAGACATAAATATACATACGTGAACTTAGAGCACTGTTATCTTAGAAAAGTAGTTTCTATTGTTGTGAATATTTATTTTCGATGTGACTAAATATGTTGATTTACCAGTTATTTAAAAAAATAATTGCTTTACAATTACACAAATTTAAGACTAATAAGTAATAGTAAAACAGGGTTGCACTATGTCATGGGGATCGTAAGTGTCGACGAAGAAGAACTATACCAGATAATGAGCAGTAGCGTCATCCTGCGTTTTAGATTGCGAACAACACTAATCTTATGGACATCTATTGAATATTGATTCAGCAGTGGTAAGTCCACAGTAATGCCGATATGGAGAATGTCGTGAAAATTACTTGAGAATCATTACTTTTCAGACGAACATGTTTGGTTTAATTATTCAACGCAGTGTAAATACACACAGAAATCTGTAAGATTTGGACAGGAATACTCTCAGATTATTATTTTTGCGTTATTCTAAGACTCCAAATGATTTAATTAAGGACAGTGTTACTGAGCTAAGTAAGGCACTTTACTAACATTATTGAGTACTTAACACTTTAATTCGCAGAATACTTACTATCGGTATGTCTTTTATTAAACATACTCTCACGCCTGTTTTTCCAAAGGGGTAGGCAGAGGCATATTGTACGCCCTCTTCTTCTATTCAAAGTGATCTTATAATGTGCTCTTCAATTTATTGAAATTTTTCTGCTTAAGATTATTTATTGTGTGAATATACCTGCACTCCAATCCTAGGGTCGTCGGTTCGGTTCTCACCCAGGATTTTCATTCATTCATCATATCAGCCTTATGAAGTCCACTTCTGAACATTGGCCTCGTCTATTGAGGAGTTTTCATTTACATATTCATCAGGAAGATGTTCGGATGAGAGATTTATTCAATTGAATATTGACAACAACATTGACCTCCCCAATAGATAACGTACATTCTACTGAGGGTATTTGCCCATAATCACTACGCTAGGCAGAAGGGTTAGTGGTCGCAGTTTAAGCCAGTACGCAGGATGCACTACTGCCTATCACTCGGTAGGTTTTCCCTCCGACGACTCTTACGACTCCTCGTGATATGAGAGGGGGTGGTACTATTCTGGACCGGCACCACACGACAAAAAATATATGTTATCTAGTATCCATAGCACAAGGTCTACTTATTTTGGTGCTAGTTTTAGCTGGTATTTATTCTATTTGCATTACAAAAAGTAAACATCAATTTTATTTTATTTATATTAAAAATAATATGCAGTCATGAGACTAATTTTTGTACTAATAAAAAATCGATTCGACTGAGTGAGCTACCGAAAACTTCAATGGACGCTCTGAATCCTTACATTCATCTGTCCATTTGAATTAAAAAATTTCGTCTTATAAACGTACACTATATTTATATCAATCAAGCTTCATATTCCGTAAGGCACTACCAATTATTAAAGTGATTTCTGCATTCGCTTGCTGCGTTTCATACTATACGTGACCTGACCCCTACCCTAATTACCGACTTTTCCCACTATTTAAACGGTGACAGGCGTGTAACCTCGGTGCCATTTAGGGCGTGAAATGCGATGCGTGCAAACATTAAACCTTCGACGTGATAGACGGAAGGCAATTAGGATTCATATAGAGTTACTTGTTACGTTGATGATTTAATTGGTGCCTTAATCAAGAAAGTAGAACATGCGTACATGTGTAATTATAAGAAACTGGGCAAAATAATGATGGCTATAAAATTGTATTATTTTTGCGATATGCTAACTTATTGTTATCTTCACCTTAAGTTTAGGATTAAACATATATAATAACATTACATAGATGATGTCACCGACAAAATTACAAAAAAATGTAGATGGATTTAAAATTATCCTTTGTTGACATTTCTGTAAGGTTCGTAAATTTTTCTCCAATAGAGCCTCGAGTAAAATTCATTTGTAATTTTTTTTTAAATTATACTAACAAGTTTTTTAACACTCCTATGTCATGAATGCGTTTGGGCAAATTGTAAGAACCTATTTTGCAAACAACACGCGAGCAATGCATACTACGAGTGAGCTAGTCTTTGCCTAGTGTTTCAACTAGACTTAGTACTTATTTGTCGTCAGAACTAATGGTCAGTATTACAGTAAACAATACTCACGGCAAATAAAAATATAGCGTTTCAAATTATTGACAGTGGCGGGTCAATTTGTTTATGAAAACCTGGTATATATACATAGGAATATTAAGTTGTTTAGTACGAAAAGCTATATAAATGAAAAGCTATATAAATGAAAAGCTATATACTCGTACAAATCGAAACACAAGGAATAAGCATTAACTAGTTGTACCCGCCACTAGGCTTCAAAAAATTAACAAATCTTTTAAAGGTCAATGTGTGCGATTCTACAATAAAATCCCAAGCAAATACAGCAATTAAGCCAATATAAATTTAAATCAACAATTAAACGGAAGCTATCTTCAAAGACATACTATTCAATCAAAGACTAAATGGAACAGATAAAAATGCTTGGCGTTCAGCTGTCGTTTCATACAGGCGATTCTAATGACTTAAAACACGAATTTTCTCAATGCATATTTCTCCCAAGTTCGTGGATTGATTCTTACGCTGCAGTAATCTATGTAATTGTAACAGTATTTCATTATTGTTTTATTTCAAAAATTTATAATTATTATTATTTATTTATTTTTTAAAAGTTTAATTTAAATTTATAGAAATTAGTTACATTATGTTGTAAACTATATTCTTGTATCAAGCTATGTAATATTAACAGTACTTATTTAGCTTGTTTTCTTTATATTGAAAGTATGTAAGTAGTAGTAACATAACAATTATATATTTGATCTGGTAACCGGTAATTACAATTTTTGGGCTTAAAGCGCTGTATATGATGTTAAAGAATATTATTTTTTAACAAAATTTAGTTCTTACTTTGCTTAATTATAAATATATATACTACTAGTACATATATTTACAATATTAGTAAAAACTGACAAAATAGAAAGTTTTAACAACATATAATTTTTCCATATTTGCAACGTACAAATTAACCTAAAATTGCGAACCACCTTGCCTTAACACAGTCTTTGACTAATACGGGGGGTAAAGAATTTTTGTCATTGTACCCACTTTGAGTGATTATAAAAAGTACCTTATCTGTTAAAAAGTACCTTATCTGTAACAAATTATTGCCGGATTCAGAAAAGGAAAATTTATACAAAACTGGGACAACTCGGGCATAGATTTAGCTTATCGAGTGAACACTATGGAAATTTTGTGCAGAGCGGCCTATATGGATGCGCTTCCGCCATTGGCGGGGTATAACATCTCTTCTACCGGCTTCATATAAAATCCTACTAATATTATAAACGTGAAAGTTTGTATGTGTGGATGGATGTTTGTTGCTCTTTCACGCAAAAGCTACTGGAGCGATTGTGATGAACCTTTGTACGTGTATTGTGATAAAGCTGCAGTCCTGGACTAACATATAGGACACTCTTTATCCCGACATTTCCACGGGAACGGGGACCACGCGGGTAAAACCGCAGGGCGCTGCTAGTGATGGTACCAATGCAGATTATACTTACATCACTGTGTCTTCATAAGTAGGTGGGTGATTAGTGTTATCTGTAACAAATAATAATTTTCATATGAATAATTGGAGATTATTATATAAATATGTATGTGTTATTCTTTTTTACACCCCTAGTTTTCTTTTAATTTTAATTACTCTCCATTCTAAGGTTGCCTGGAAGAAATCGCTGTAAGCTATAAGGCCGCCAATTGTATCACTTTTTTTATGCGATTGTTTTCTTGTTTTATTTTAATTTGGTGTACAATTAAGAATTGTCTATCTAACTATCTATTATAGTCTCAGTAATTATTTTCACTCGTTATAGTCTGTACTGTGGGATGTGATGTAGCGCATGCAATTTGTAATGTTTTTCATCATTTGAAGCATATAGAAATAAAACTATGAATAATTTTTCACCCGATAAGAGGTGGAAATCAGGATATCTGCAGACAACTCCTGGGTTCGATTTGTTATTTATTGGGTATATAGGGATCCAACCAAGATCTCAGGAGCCGAAGCTAACCTTACCTAAAAGTGGTGCACCTGCAGATCAACGGACGAGGCCCTGGCGAAAATACAAGTTCCCGGTGAGCAGCAATAGGCTCGCCACGTGGGACCAACAATGTAATTGGCAAAATTTTAGGAGTATAATATGCTTCTGCCTACCCCTTAAGGAAAACAGTCGTCATTATATGTATGTATGTAATAAATAATAAGCCTAAAGTCAAACTCTTTGAACAGTTATGTAGGACTTATATGTATCACTATATAATTCTATAATAATAATAATATGTACATTATATGCCCCCTACATGGCTAGAAAGTCACAGCGGCAATATCCCAGTGGTGAGACCCATTGCCTTCAAATTCGGAGGGTCTCGAGTTCAAACCGAGACTTTTCTAAGTTACGTACGTATTTATCGCTTGCTCCGTGCCTCGGAAAGAACGTTAAGCCGTTGGTCCTGGCTCTCGTGATCATCTATGGCGGTCGTTGTTAGGAAGTCAGTGCCTTCTAACCTCCTGACAGCTGGTTTAACAATTGAATGATGTTTTCCTCTGGATTGCGGGGGTCAAACCGCAGTCGCTCCATTTAATAACTGAAGTTCAGCTAAATCTGGTTAAACCAGTGAGCAGATCCTGGGCCCTAAGCTTAAGTATAGGGCCACCGGGACAATGCTAGGATATAATGATGTAGAGGCTAGATAGTTCTAAAGTCACATATAAAACTAAAATATATACTTCCATAATCCTCATGCTATCAAATAAAAAAAACCGATATAAAAAAAAATTGCCAATAGTTTATATTGCATGAAACATTCGTCTGGTCCGAGCAATTGAGTTTTACGACGTATAAAAGGCGTTCGGTATTTTAGTTTTATTATGTACCGACGATATATTAACTAAAAAGGTTACTGTTGTATCAGAGGTTTTATCAAAGAAAATATGTTATGCTTTTCTAGGTGATGTTTGAGGCACCCCTGTTTTTTATTGCGTCGTTCTTACCAACGCTTAATATCGTTTCCAACGATATTTCGATCTAAAGAGAGTTTACTCGTACTTAATGAAGACCGATATGGCGTGGAGATCAATATAACTGCACTCCGCTCTTGTGGTTGTGGGTTTGATTTCCACACAGGACAAATCTTTGTGAGTGAATGTGAATATTTGTTCTGGTCTGGGTGTTTTCTATGTATATTACGTATTTATTTACAAAAAAAGGTTTTTAAGTATGTTTATCCGTTATTAAGAAGCCAAAACACAAGTTCTTATGATACTTATCTTAGAACTAAATAATTGATGTCATTGTCAGAAATTATTTATTTCATTTTTTTATACTATAAACTTATCTCTGATAGACATAATGTCTCCTTGCCAATTTTTAATGAAGCTAATGTGTGCAGAATAATAATAAATAAGATATTATTAAAAAAATACTAAATAGCTAAACAAAATGAAAAGGATTCTTATATTTCCATTTTTAAATTTTTGGGTTAAGGCAAGTGATAAAAGCGTTTTGTCTCATCGGTCAGTCATAAGTTGTCGTAAATCTAATGTACTAGGGTTTGAAGCCTTAACCCTCTGAATTGAAAGGCTGTGGGTATTGCAAATGGGCTTTCGCCGCTCCAATTAAAAGATTTGTTAGAAAAACTTTAAGAAGTAACAAAAACCGTTCTCGCGTTTGCGATAATAATGCAAACGAATGCAAACAGCTGATGTAGTCAATGAACTTAAACCTTAAGAGCTTCTTACATAACAAGGTCTAAAATCAAAACAGGTTTTAAACGAGTGCTATCACTTTTGTTTAATAATATGAAGATATAAATACAACTAGTTTTAAACCTGGTCTAAAATACTCGAAACGCGTAGCAAGATATTATTAAGCAATAGTGCTACGCGACTACTATATACTACGTGCTAAGAGCTTGCTCTGCGTAGCTAATTATTAAAGACATACTTACTACGCGCGGCATCGCGATGTCACGCGTGACAATAAAGTTATGTCAGACATAAAAGATATCTAATCAGATAATTAAATGGCTAGCTTTTGGCCCACATTCACACTAGAACCTCATTATAGTTTTGCTAGCAAAAATCGACTCGTTGATAACCGGTCAATTGCTCTGACTTATCTTTTTTTAATTTTGACATTATCAATTCCTTATAATATTATAATTTAATTTAATTTAAATAATTCTAACAATTATGTAAATATAATTGTTAATGACATACTTACTACGCGCGGCATCGCGATGTCACGCGTCACAATAAAGTTATGTCAATAAATAAAGTTATGTCAATATATGTTATTTACTTTAGACTAGTTTCAGTTTTATTAAAGACCTCATACAGTTTTAATGCTAAATTTACTATTTTTGTTTAACATTGTTGTACATTACAAACTTTTTATTCATAATTTTGAAGTGGTAATGTAGGCTGAATGTAATTAATACATTTATTTTAATTTACTTTTTTTGATACCAATAACTATTTTGCTTATTTTCTAATATTTTGCTTATTTTCTAATATTTTGCTTATTTTATAATATAAATTATAAATTAATCTTACTTCATTATATAAGTTGTGAACTCCCATTCACAAAAAAACCACAGTGGTTTAAGTTAGTGGCTTATAACATAAATTATAATGTTAATATATTTTGTACAATAAATTAAAAAAAAAATCACAATTCAAATTATCTCGGAAATTGTTGTATGTGACATTGTTCGTGACAAAACTTTGTTCTATGTGCTCATAATTCAAATGATTTCGAAAGTTATTATTTCCCTCTGGGTTGCGGAGGTCAGACGGTAGTCGCTCCGTGTGATAATTGAAATTCAGCCAAATCTGTTTAAGCTAGCGAGCAGACCCTGGGCCCTAAGCTTAAGTACAGGGCAACCGGGATAATGCTAGGAAATGCTAAGTCTATATGCTATTAATTCAAACAGCCTCTAAAATAATTTATTGATTCAGGCGTTACTTTGCGGAAATCCATTGTAAGCAAGGGATGGATTAAAAATATTTTTGTAACAATTCCCGCGCTACTATATTTTCTCGAAAAATCGAGAAACTATTCAACACGACACGTGTTTCGCCCTTACACAGGGCATCTTCAGGTAAGATACGAGCCTCAGAATAACGATGTCTTCACGACCAACGCTAAAACGAGAGAGAGCAGCTGAGCGTATTCGAGCGTATTTATACCTTTACCCATATCCGTCATCAACGTCCGCCACCTCATCGCGGTCTGAATCAAAGTGACCGTTATGAAATTTCTGAACCATACGTAATAGCATTATTGAATAAGAAGCAACCAATTCGACGGTAGCAATTAACAATGTCGTAAGTGAAAAGCTGTTACTTTATACAATGTCGTAAGTAAAAAGTAACGCCTTATCACTTATGGTATTGTTAAAAGAAACAACTTTTCACTTACGACATTGTTAATTGCTACCGTCGAATTCATCCTTGGACACCCGAGGACAATGTCCCAAGTCTATATATAGCCAGCTACAAGTGCCGCTCGCCTAGTATATTGGTTGCGCAAACTCACACACTGCCAGACGTTCCCATAAATACCCGTGCTAATCCACATCGGATTGTGATCTAAGCAATAATTTATTGAAAACGAGCGAGAAATTTGGAGCTCTGTACTCACTTGGATACTTCTTTTGGATGTATTGTTACATTAAGGCGCTTCCTGGCTTGTAATGTAGCAATGAAATCGATTTAAAATTGAATTAGGTCTAGTTGCTAATTCCCAATATTGACATTTTAACGATTCATAAGTATAGTTTGCTAAAAATTGATGTGTAATTTAATTATAATTTGCATGCCACCGTTGTTGGCTGAATGAGAGGAGCTTTATTTTATTGTTCAAGAACTGTAATGTACCTCAATCAAGTACAAATAATATATTCTATTCTAGAAATTAAGGAATAAATTTAAAAAAATATAGTTTTTATTGCTCAATAAATCATTAATACACCGCTAAGTTTCCCCAGTAAGTAACGCAGTACTTGCGTTGGAGATAGCTTGCTCTTTCCCATGGTTTAATAAAGATTTTATCGAGTTAACAGACAAAAAGCAAACTATCTACTAGTAAGTATGTGAATGTATGTGTGTGAGCGTGTGTGTTGTGTTTGTGTGTGTTATTGTGTACGTGTGTGTTTGTGTTGTGTAAAATTCCTATTACTTAATCATGATGTTTACGTTGATTCTATTCTATCCAAGTTTCGTTTACCTTTAAAAGGGATCTATGCAGTTGTTGAAAAGTTACTTTTAGCACAGACTTTCTAAAGTTACTTTTCTTTAGATGAATTATGTGACATGGTGGGAAGTAGCTTGTCATTGCTTGCACATTGACACTATAAAGTAGAAGTAGTGTTAAAGAGATGATATAATTTAAATTTAAACGGCCTCGATTAAATTAAGTGCAGCCAATTCATATATACACACCCGAAAACATTGTAAAAGTTTCACATAAAAGGTATCTATTTAGTATGAAAAAAATTAAATGGCTAGCTTTTGGCCCACATTCACACTAGAACCTCTAGTTTTGCTATCAAAAATCGACTCGTGGATAACCGGTCTATTGCTCTGACCACTTATCTAGATAAAGATAATTAATTGTAAATGCAACAAATTAAAATTAAATAGTAGAACCTAATTGTCAATGTGATGGCCGGTTCTTATCACTATTATAAATATCTTCTTACTAAAGTTGTAAATTCCATCATTTACAAATTTAAGAACTATAACGCTGGTTTTATTTGTTCGCTGATAGAATGCTCGAACCTGAACTGTTACATTACAGCAATATATTTTCCGGTAAGGAAGCGCCTTAACATTACACTGCATTTGGACTCAAATGTTTTCCGGACGAGTGAATGTTAGAAATGGCTTCGAAGCTTAGGAGCGATGTTTGAACGGGCTTTTAATATTCTAGTAGATTTCGTATCATTCGTACAGAGAATACTGAGAAATTTTATAGTGTTGGTCTTAATAATATTGAAAAATACTTTATGAGATTCAGGCCCCGCTAAGGCGTGTATGGTTTTATTTTCTATTACTAATCCTTGACACGGAATTAAATGTGACTTTTACATTTTGGTTAATAGGTGCCTGCCACCGCCTCTTACTCAATGATCTGGTCCAAAGCAAGCAGCAGCAGCTAGCAGAAGCAGCTAGCAGAAGCAAGCAGCTTAAGATCAATTTCAACTTGAAAAAAAAGGAGAATTATAGCTCTTGTCTCTCTCGTCTCTCTCTCGTCTTCTTGTAGCTGAAATGCTGATGTAAATGTCACTAAAATATCATTAGCATCGCAGCTTATTAATGTATCATTAATATTTTTGACAAGCCAAGGCTTCAAAGGGATGCATGACATGCTCCACCAGGTAAAACCAGAGAAAAAAGATGGAGGCATGTGGCTGCTGTTGACACTTATCAAGCCCAATATATACCAGACACAGCTCAATCTGCTTTATGATGCATGGGAGCTCTGGATATCACAGTGACGGTCACTAATCCACAACAATGGCTATATTATTATCTGCATAGTGTATTTACAGAAATTCTGAAATGCTATTACATTAACTCTCTCAAGTACTAAGGCAAGACATAAGTAATTAATCACCATATTATTATGTTCCATAGTATCGCCACAGTTACCCATCAAATCGAAATGATTCTTTACCAAAGCTATTTTCGATAGTTCTCCCTTCAGTCCAGACCGCGTCCGGTCACGTAGCAACGTACAACCTGCAACAAGACGGCTCCCCTTCTTGAGAAAGGCGACTTAAACCGTATTTAATTGGTCTGTAAAAGACCGGGTTAACGTGTTAATAGAGGCGTATGCTTAGCAGTAGGTAGAAGACAGTTGATTGATTGAATAAACCCTTTTTTCTATCGGATTAGGGATTTTACAAAAAAACAATGCGTCGTCTTAGATTTCAGTATCCGCATCTACGATGACCTCCATATAAATTCAGATAAGTTAGTACAAAGCGTTTTCTAATCCATAAATTTAACATAGCTTTTACTAGTCCTAGACATCGGATAATCATCATTTCAGCCACTGCTGACATAGCCATGCCTTTTCACCTGTTTTTCTCGTAAATCAATCTCGAGCCGGCTAGATTCAAAAACTCCCTACCATCTTGCCCAGGTCATCGGTCCATCGGTGTGTATTTGCACAGAATAATCATCATCATCATCATCGCAGCCCATTAACGTCCCACTACTGGGCACGAGCCTCCTCTCACATATCAAGGTGTGGGGGTATTGGGTCATACTCCACCACGCTGACCCAGTGCGGATTGGCGGAGGCAGGTGTATGGCGTCCTGCTGTTAGAATTTTTCAAGCCGCCCATTACGCCTCTAACATGGCTTAACGATTACCACCTTTAGTGATAACCGGGACCAACGGCCTAACGTGCCTTCCGAAGCACGGAAGCGCTCGGTATCAAATGCCACACAAACGGTCACCCATCCAAGGACTGACCTCTGTAAACTCTGCTGTACTTCGGTGATCGTTTCCGACCGCCGAACACCGCAGAGCTACGAGCGCTTCGTGACAGAATAATGTTTAAGCCTATTTTTACTGTTAGATGACCCTATATGAAATATCAAAGGACATTTTTTAAAATTAATGGCTTCGTACTTTTATTACATTTATCAACGCTCATGTGCGTTCACAAACACTTAACGGTTAATAGTGCACCGTAATTACACATTAATGTTTAAAATATCATTTTTTTAAAAAATAAAACAAAACTGCAGACATGGCGCTTCCCGCCGAGAAGTTTACATAACATTTATTTATTACAACGATTTTCTTTTTACATAGGACGAACCTTCTTAAAGGTAGGCCTGTGATATTTTATAACACACCTACCGTTATTGACCCCAGCCATTCATTCGCTGGATATCTAACGGACCACGAATTCGTCTTGTTTCGCGCACTCATGGACAGCCAGAGAGTGATGTGGGTCGGTTTTTTATTTGGTAAAGTACCACGCATTGCAGACGAACTGAATGTCTTTTCTAGTTTCACTATATCTTATTTACTACGTTAATTATACAATATGGTATTTATATTTCATTTATTACGCTTTTTCTTGTTGACAATAAATACATACATATATAAATACATTTTTTTTCTACGTGGTCACTACTATGTTGCGAACCTAATGAAACGGGGGGGGGGGCTGAAAACCAGCGCTGCGTAGAGTAGCCCACTCTGTGGAGCATAAGCTGAGCTTACTCCAGTTGCTTTTAGCATTATAACAATTTTAAATTTTATATTTTGTCATGTTAATGTTTTCCTTAAAAGCAATAAATGATTTTTTATTTTATTTTTTTGATTTTATAAAATCACGCTTGTTTTCCCGAAGGGGTAGGCAGAGGCATATTATACGCCCACACTTCGCGATTTATACTGTTCGTCCCACGTAATAGTAGGTGGCGAGCCCATTGCCGCTTACCGGGCACTTTTATGTTCGCCAGAGCCTAGTCCGTTGATCAGCAGGTGCGCCACTTGCAGGTGAGGTTGGCTTGGGCTCCTCAAATATTGGTTGTTTTGGTCTGGGTTTTATCCTATCCAAATTAAGTAAATATTTTAAAAAAAATGTATTTGTACGCATTCCACTCCTGAGGTCGTGGGTTCGATTTCGACACAGGACAAATATTTGTTAGTATAAATATAAATATTTGTTCTGGTCTGGGTGTTTTTCTATGTATAATAAGTATGTATCTACAAAAACAATGTATTTATGTGTGTTTATACGTTCTTTAGTATCCATAACACAAGTTCTTAATGATACGTAACTTAGAACTAAATAATTGTTGTTATTGTCAGATAATTTATGTATTCGTTTGGTGTAAGTGTCAGAAATATTTATTTATTATCCGTTATTTAGTATCCATAACACAAGTTCTTAATGATACTCGTGTAATTGGGTGACCAATTTCCTCCGCTTACTTATGTCCCACATTATGGTATAAAAAATCTACATATAAATATATCATTGGCTTCAGGTATATATACACAATTATAAAGTGAGTACGCTCGATAACGCAAGATAATTCTGCCTTCCTGACACATTTAGTGAGCATGGAATCCAAGAGGGGTGTAATTAGAAAGGACGTAACACTTATATTTAATTACTTCATTTCGTTAATGAGTTCGCCTTTAGCCGAGTAAATTTTTATTAAGGCATTCCGAGGCGACTTTTACTTTTATGAACTTATTACTCATAATTATATTATTATCCTCTTAACTTTCGCGGCCATCTTAGCCTTGTATGCATAAGTCCCGTGTGTGTAATGGATATTAAGATTGATGTAATGGGGGAACAGTTATATTAAGGTAAGGTTAAAATGAGAAATATTTAATTTAATTTAGGCTCCGACTTATAAATGGGTTGGGTTTATCAAAAATAATAACGACGAACATTTTGTATTAGCAAGAAAACTAGTAGTATATTTCAGTACTTATTGATATAAAATCCTACTCATATTATAAACGTGAAAGTTTGTATGTGTGGATGGATGTTTGTTACTCTTTCACGCAAAAACTACTAGAGCGATTGTGATGAAACTTTGTACGTGTATAGCTGCGGTCCTGGACTAACATATAGGACACTTTTTATCCCGATATATCCACGGGAACGGGGACCACGCGGGTAGAACCGCAGGGCGCTGCTAGTAAGAGTATAATTATGAACTAAACCAAATATTTACACTAATGAAAATTTGTTAAGGTCATGACAAAATTGAATCCAGATTCGTTAAACATTTATTGTATGGTAACAAAATTGTTAAAATCACAAACATTCACTAGTAGTAGGATAATTTTGTCATAATAATAATATACGTTATCTCTTTTTATTAAATAAGTAAGTCTGTCTTTCTTTCAAATACTCTTAATATCACACAGTATCAAAATCTACACACAAAACCGCTAAGGCGCCTAAGCGGTCTGATTGCAGTTTCATTGATAGTATAAGGGGACTTCTTGGCGGGAAAGTGAAGCGTCATGTCTGCAGTTTTGTTTTATTTTCTAAAATTTGTGCTATTTCTAACATTAATGTGTAATAACGGTGGATTATTAACCGTCAAGTGTTTGTGAATATACATGAGTGTTGGTAAATCAAACAAAACAGTGCAACATCACTTTTCAAATTTTCTCTCAAGGAGTCCATGTGAGATCTTAGTAAAGTCCCACATCTTTACTGAGGACTCAAGGGGTTTAGGGGAGGGTATTTCATCTTCGATTTATCATCTTGATCACCACTCATTCTCATTTACTATAAATTATATATTATTAATATATCACTTACTTGACACTGGCTAAATGTGCTAGACGCACGAAGCCATTATTTAAATAGTATAAGGATTACATTATGTGTATGTGTTCGTGTGTGTAAGTATGAGTGAGTGCGCGTGTGGGTGTATGTTTACACTTGTAAGTAACAGAGATGTGTCTATGTGCGTAACTGCTTTCAATTACTTCAATGGCCGTATAATGTAATAATGTAATAATTCACGCCTGTTTCCCCGAAGGGGTAGGTAGAGGCATATTATACGCCCACACTCCGCCAATTATATAGTTGGTTCCACGTAATAGGTCGCGAGCCTATTACTGCTTACCGGGCACTGTTATGTTTGTCAGAGCCTCGTCCGTTGATCGGTGCGTGCACCACTGGCAGGTAAGGTTGGCTTGGGATCCTTAGGTCTTGGTAGGATCCCTATACTTCCCTATACCTATCTCCTTTTCATATCATCACAATCTTTGACCATAAACGGATAACAGCAGTTTTGTAAGAGAATACCCGTGTCAGCATAAAAGAGTTTCAGGTCATATACTACTACGCGGATCCAAAACTAAACGAAAATTTTGTACTTGCCTTTTCTTATTTTTTTTCTTTTCTTTATTTACGTCGGTATCAAACTGCCTTTATGCGCTGTCTCCTGGCTAAAGAGGCACCGAGAGGGAAGTATGGGGCAGAGGCGATCGCCAGCAGTCTTTTTTTTTTTTTGGATGGATAATCATCAAATGACCGTCCCCCGCTGTGGGTGGAGCGGGAGAGTATGTCAGACTTCTACTGACTGAAAACCATCCGTGTTCCTTCTTGAGCCTGTAACACCAAGGCCGCGGTAACCCTTTCGAACAATCCCGCAACCCTGGAAGGCTTGGCCCTGAGGGCCCCTCAGTGTGCTGACATCTCTTTGAGGCGCGAGTGGAACACGAACGCGCCGTCGACGCGGCCTGTCGCCTTTAGTAGGCGGACGGGCGATGAGTTACCCATTACCCACCGCCCACAAGCCAGCGCCTACGGTGGCTGGGAGTCGTCAGCCGTCCTACCTATTTAAAATTTAAAGCTTCTGACACCCAGCCCGCGGCCAAAGTCCCCCCAGATCAGAACCGGGAGGACCTCCTCAGAGAGGCGCCCTCGCTACCTCCTTATGAGACCATGGCGTATGTGGCTGACTTTGCGGAGAATCTGTAGTTAGATGGTAAGTCCCCTGCCTCCGCCGCCTAAGACCCACTGTGACTTTTCTTACGTGTCTTAACGACTGTCATGTAATTAAAGTGAAAACCAGACCCACATCTTGACATGTCTCTCAAAGGACAGGAGCTCTTTATCAAATACCACACCAGCGTCCACCTATCCGAAAACCTCTATAAACTCAGCATCATTTAATCGTCAGCGAAGCTTTATTAAAAAAAGTTTCAAATAAATTTTACGTAAAACAGTTGTAACTTCTCGTCCACCCAAATCTACAACCGAAAACATTAACGTTCCCACCGAAGGCGGCGTGTGCCGAAATATTTTTTATTTAGGTGCTGAAATGTGGGTCATCGCCAGTGATCAGAATATGTAGAGCTATTTTGATTCGTTAACCGGAAACTTTGATGATTATATGGACTTTAAAGATGAATATCTAAGATTTGAATCCAGTATATACAACCCTAAGGCAAACATACAAGTGAATAAACTATGGGACCGATGGGTCTTATTATATGTTATTTTTAATGATATTCCCAACATTCAGTTCTATGCAAATGGCTGTAAGCTTATCACTATTTTTTCAGCTGACACGAACAGGTTTAGCCCTCAGACATCATCTGGCAATGTCCATATTAAAAACAACGTATCGCGAATTGACAAAATACCTCTACCTACTCCGATCAGTGGCCATAGCTATCTACACACACATAGGTATACAAACCCACATAATGTAGGTACATTTTAAATTATTCTCACACCGTCGAAATGAAATTCATATTAAAGAATATAGCGTGAAACGCGTTCTGGTTGCATAAAGATATGTTTCACGAAGCTTTTAACTGATTTAGATGTTCAAGAATACGCCTTAGACGTGATGGGTGTGCGGGATTATTGCTAAGTGTTAAGTTGAATGGGGTTTAGAAGAATATGGGGTGTCCTTATGAAGATTATTCGTTTTTTAAACGCTTTTATTTGCATAATATGTTAGTAGCTTTTACAGACTCGACAACCGATATGGTTTGGAGGTCAGTATACCAGCACCCCACTCCTGTGGTCGTGGGTTCGATTCCCACTCAGGACAAAATTTTTGTGTGCATGAACATGAATATTTGTTTGGTCGGGGTGTTCCTACGTAAATTATGTATGTATTTACAATAAATAAAAAGGGTGTATAATTATGTTTATCCGATCTTTAGTATCCATTACACAAATTCTTAATGATACTTATATTGAAGCTGAATATTCTTTTTTTAAATCATTTATTCATTTTAAAATATACAGTAATGACATTACATATATTTCTCGCCAAGCTATAAAGCTTGTGGGCGAGATACGCTTGTTCACATTTTCTTGCTTTAAATGAATTAGTCTAGTTACATTAACATTAATCAAACAATAACATTATATACTATAAATTATAAATATATATTATATATATATATACACATATACATACATACACACATATATACACAACCATACATACACACACATATATATTAGTGGACTGCACCGAAGGGACTACCATCAGTGAGGGCCATTCTCCCTTGGCGTGATAGTAAGAGATTTCTTATTTATATTTATTTACTTATCAAATCTTATACTAGACTAAGATGATGATACGAGATTAATAAATGTACATTCCATGGTTTTTATACATATTCATCATTTATAATTTCAGCCATTTAAAGTTCACTGCTGAACATAGGCTTCCCCAATTGCTTTCCACGTTGATCGATCATGTGCCGCCTGCATCCACCGGCTTCCCGCTGCCCCGACCAGATCATCTGTCCATCGTACTACGTTTGCTGATTCGTGGTCGCCATTTAAGAACCTTAACGCCCCATCGGTCGTCCGTTCTTCGAGTTTTGTGTATTTATACATATTATTACCGAATAATAGCAGAAAATTTCCCCCCAACTTCAATATTTCATTATTAACGTTTATCTTCTTTGTATTTTATTTTATATGGAAAGTTTTGAAAAAGTGTTCACTTAAGACACTTATGGCACGGCCATATTTCAATGAAACTAACTCGACTTCTGTTTGCTAAGGAAACTTTTAAACTGTAGCAGTTAACCCCGAAGTAACGTTATAACTTATGAAGCAATAACGACGGTAGTAAGAAATAGGCAACGGTTCATTACTCTGCTGTATTAATAGATTGAACAGATAAAGCACTTGTAGCTTGGTGACCGGAAACGATCACCAATGTTAAGCAGAGTTTACAGAGGTTAGTTCTTGGATGGGTGACCGTTTGTGTGTCATTTGATATCGCGCGTTCCCGTGCTTCGGAAGGCACGTTAAGTCAAGTTTTCCATTGTCTTTTATTGTGTAATTAAAGTAAAGTAAAAGTGAAAAGTTCTTTATTTTATAAACTATTACATAGCAATTGAAAACGTACGTTTGGAAAAAAACTAAATATAAATACACTGAAATCACGAAGCTTAGATTCACTGACATAAAAAAATAGAAAAATCAGTGAGTGAATAACCTGTTCCGAGCCTCCGCTCTGTAAGAAGAACTGACAAGAAACTCACAGGCTATGCTCTTTTAAAATATCTTTTATCAATCAATTATAATAATAAAGAACACACAGTAAATATTTATTAAACTGAGCTGATTATGTTGAATAGGGGTTGGTCACAGCAATAATCTGGTGGACTCTTTATTCTTATTTATATTAATGGATACATCAGCGTGTAATGGAGAGAGCTATTCTCGGAGTGTCCCTACGTGATAGAATCAGAAATGAGGTAATCCGTAGGAGGACTAGAGTGACCGACATAGCGAAGCGCGTTTGCAAGCTGAAGTGGCAGTGGGCGGGGCACATAGCTCGAAGAACCGACGACCAATGGGGCGTTAAGGTTCTTCAATGGCGACCACGAATCAGCAAACGTAGTAGAAGGCGGCCTCCAACGCGATGGACCGATGATCTGGTCAGGGCGGCGGGGAGCTAGTGGATGTAGGCGGCAAAGAATCGACCTACGTGGAAAGCAATTGGGAAGGCCTATGTTCAGCAGTGGACTTCAAATGGCTAAAATGATGGTGATATAAATAGAAGTTGAAAATGTTAAACCTAATCTTGTTTATCTGACAAGTAATCACTTACATTATAACACAAAACTTTGAAAAAAACAAGTTACAATTAAATGATATTATGCTGCTTGGTTGAATTTTTGTCCAATTATTTAATAATGATAATAGTTCATATTTCTGCTCAGCTACAACATGGGCCGTTGTAAATTAAAAAAATTACAAACAGAAAACCTACAGCTTCTTCGCAGCCCAAATGTAATCAGCATTCTTTATTGTCCCTTTAATATAAAGGTCAAATTCAAGACAAAAAGAAAAAAATCTAGAAAAGGATGTTCCGTAACTCATCCTTTACAGTGAAGATAAGCATGCATGAGAAGTCACGGGCGACCCCCTAGTCTCAGCCGTAGGTTTTGACAAATGATGTGTCAGACGCTCTTATGTCAAGGAGTCTTTACACAAGCTAGCGGCGAGACTGACTGATGACTTGAGACGATAAAATTGACAATATAAAATGGAATGGAATATTCGCCACACTTTTGCTAATAGCCTTGATTTTTATTATGATGTATTACTGTGTTTGGATTGTGATGGACTGCCCAAATATAGCTGGAAGTGTGATAAATCACATTTCAGATTTGTCTTAGAGATAAAATCTTTTGTATATAGAACAGTGATATAGTAATCAGGGATCGTATGTTCCATATATCGTCGGGATAGTGTAAATAGCACTGTAGCAATTCAATGAATACCAATAAAATACAATTCTATGTCAAATTATAATATTACAAATTATTATTTTTAACAAAGTTATCAATTAATCATTGCAATTATCAATTATAAATCAAATTAAGCTTTTAGTAATGGAAACCTCATCCATTATAACAAATTGTCAATCAAATAAAATAGTACGTATTGGTTTATTGCGTAGCGCAGTATTTTTTTATATCGCAATGATATTGAAAGTTAACATAAGAAAAAATATTATTGGGTAAATCAGGCAGCGTAAACCTCTAATAATCCTTTAACTCTTTAGTAAGCATTTTCTAGAATTGCCAACAAAAAAAAAAAGTTTACAAACGAACCAAACTTTCGCTCTCTCCGCGGATGCCGTGGTAAGCTTAAGTTTCGCTAAAGTATTACAACAATATAGTTGAAAAATATTGTCAGCATGAATTTAGTTCATATGTAGGCCAATAATTTTCGTTGTCATATAAGTGGACAGTATATTTGGGCTTTCTGCATTATGCTGAAGCAATTTCTCTGACTGCACAAAATATAAGTGTGAAAGCATTGTAAATGTTAGGCTTATAATGTTTATGCATGTGGTGTTCACCTTAATTGTTTGTTTCACTTAGATAATTTTTATAATATTTGTGTAATTACCTTTCAGTAATAATGTAAACAGATACTGGTCAGCCTAAATAAAATAAATAAATGTAATAATTTTAATTAGCTTATGTACACAAGTAATTATTTTAAAAATCTTCAAACAAAGTATAACTTTGATCTGTAATTATTATCTATTTTAAAAGTACATGTAGTATTTTTATTTCACATATTATTTAAATCTGATGTGACATTTTCTTTATTTTAAATAAAATTATGTCAAGTTTTTCTTCAGTGTAATTCATATTAATTTTATTGTTTATTAATCTTTTGTCACAATTTCTTTATTTTTATTGACATCATTTTTTGACTTTTTAGTGTTATTTGCACTGTTTCTGTTTTAACTTTATATGTTATCAATTTGTATGAGATTCGTAATTATTCTATTTTTTAATTTTCATTTCCTGTTACGTGTAATTTTTATTACCAATAAATGAGTATTTATTTAACTCTATTGATGTTCTAGGTTGTCTCAAAGGAAATAATTATCCTAACGCTGGGCAGAATGTATAGCTGGAACTTGATCTGGGTCTTTTAAAAATCCTATATAATAGTATGTGTTGGTTGATTGTACAGTGCAGTCTGTTTTTAATATACTAGCATTAGTATTAGGCAAATTAGACATTGTTATAACTACCTAATAAATTAGGAAGTATTTTCATACATGCATAAATAATATCACGCCTGTTGCCCCGAAAGGGTAGGCAGAGGCATATCATACGCCCACATATCGCCAGTTATGCTGTTGGTCCCACGTAATAGGTGGCGAGCCTAGTGCCGATTACAGGGAACTTTTATGTTTACCAGAGCCTCGTCCGTTGATCTACAGGCGCACTACTTGCAGGTGGGGTTGGATTGGGCTTCTCAGATCTTGGTAGGAGCCCTATACACCCTAGAAGCCCTATATACAAGAAGTTTCTAAAACAGATATCAAAATCGAAAAATGTCCTGAGATATATTTTAGTCATACTAGAGCGACCACAGACGAAATGATTTAAAACTAATCTAAAAAAATGCAAGAAAAAAAACAAGAAAAAAAATAAGAAAAATGTTCCATTCAAGCACGTTTTAAAAGATAACTTGAAGGAAACTTTCGCCCTGTCCGCGAACGCCGCTGTAAACTTAAGTTTTGCGGAAAATATTACAACAATGTAGTCGAGAAATTTTGTCGGCAGGAATTGAGTTCCTAGGTTTTATTCGAGACAGGCATTGAACGGGAAGGGACCTAGAAACTCGCAGTCAACAGAGATTTTCTGTAATTCTAGGGATTTTCTGCAAATCTTGTAAGTTTCTTTTCATGGATATGAACTCAATCGCTTAAAATAATCTTGCATGAATGTGAAATGAAAGAGAACTGCAATCGCCGCATCATCCTCCATCACGACGATACGAGTTCTCACACCGAACCGCACAGAACAAAAGAATTTTTAGAGCATAGAATTATTAGACTAGCCGCCGTACAGCCCCGACCTAAGCCCTAATGATTTCTATACATTCCCTAAAATAAAGAATAAATTGCGTGGTCAGAGATTTTCATCACCTGAAGAAGCTGTGGACGCCTACATAACGGCCATTTTGGAGCCCCCTACTTCCGAATGGAATGGTTGCTTATAAGATCGGTTCCATCGTATGGAAAAGTGTGTCAAATTTCGCGGAGAATACTTCGAAAAGCAAATTTAAATAATAGGTTGGGGAAAAAGTCTTTTCGTATTTTTGTATGAAAAGTCAAGACATTTTTTTCAAAGTTTATTTACATTTATTTACAATATATATGTACCGTTTTGTTGAATAACTTTCTGCCATTTTGTGGGCAGAGACATTATCCCGTTACTGTAGAAACTTTGGGACTTCTGATCAAAAAAACGGGACAAATAGTTTTGGCAGTCCTCTCTTGAGGTCAACCTTACAGAACCTAAAGAATTCTGCAGAGACCGAAACAGGTGAAAATCTGAAGGCGCAAGGTCAGGGCTATATGGTGGATGCACTAGGACCTCCCAGTCGAACTCTCTTAATTTTTGCTGAGTGGCTAAAGATGTGTGTGGTCTAGCGTTATCGTGATGAAAGACCACACCCTTCCTGTTGATCAATTCCGGCCGTTTTCTCTCGACTGCTTCCTTTAATCTCATCAGTTGCTGGCAGTAAAGATCAGAATCGATGGTTTTGCCGGACGGTAAAAGCTCATAATAAACAATGCCCTTCCAATCCCACCATACACACAGCATCACCTTATTTCGTGTTAGGCCAGGTTTGGCCACAGTCTGTGAAGCCTGGCCAACTTTCGACCACGACCTTTTTCGCACGTTCTTGTCGTACGTGATCCACTTTTCATCGCCAGTTATCAATCTCTTCAAAAACGGCTCGGTTTCATTACGTCTCAATAATGAATCGCAAATGAGTACACGGTTCATTAAGTTTCTTTGAGTGAGCTCGTGTGGCACCCAAATATCGAGCTTTTTTGTATAACCAGCTTTCTTCAAATGGGTCAAAACTGTTTTGTGGTCAATTCCCAGTTCTTCAGCTACATCGTAACTACTAATATGCCGATCTTGCTCCACTCTTTCAAAAATGGCGTCCATTTTATTCGTAACAGGGCGACCAGAGCGAGGTGCATCTTTAACATCAAAATTTCCGGACTGAAAACGTTTGAACCAAATTTGTGCTACTCTTACTGACACTGCATCAGGTCCATAAACATCACAAATTTTTTTCACTGCTTGAGTTGCATTTTTGCCTTTTTTATAATAAAATTTTAAAATGTATCGAATTTCTTCATTAGATTCACTCATTTTAACGGAGAGAAAAACAAATGAAAAATAGCGGGAAACAACTTTTTTTTATTTTTTTCTTTTCTTTATAATGGAACCTTTTTAATGTTACCAAAACCAGCCAGACACAAATAGTACAGTCAAAAAAATTTTATAATAAGTTTATACCTACGTTATGCGAAAAGACTTTTTCCCCGACCTAATAGTTATTTTTTGTCACTTCCTTGATTCCAAAAATTTTCAGTGCCGCCTTCGTAATGGTTAATTTGGCTATATCTCAGCATAAGACCTGACGCTGGTTTTCTAATGCGTTAGGGTCAAAAGGTAGACGACATATAGGCTTGGGCGTTTCATTAAATGTCGTTTTTTCGAACTTAAATACTAGTTTGTGGCGACTCTGAGACACAACATACGATCTGGATATTTTAACAATCAGACTACGACAATATCTTAGCTAGACGACAGAGTAGGTTTATTCTTCCAAGTATATCATTGAGACATTACAAAAAACAAAAGAACAGCATTTCAAATAAATTCCAAAAAGGAAAGTAGGCAATTCGGAAATCTTCCCTCCAAAAGAGAGCCCGCCTTTTTCGGCTAAAGCGACGTTTTCATTCGGTCGGTTGGATCTGGTAACAGTGTCGTTATGGGTCATAATTCAAGCCCTCAAAGCAATGTACAAGATACAGACTTGAAGAACCAATTGAGCATTATTGACGGAGGAAATGTAGCGAGGGCACCCTGCCAACGAACCGCATTATTTTATACGAGCCATGCTGTATAAGACAGTAGGTGAAATGTAACAGGGAGTCCATTGCACCCATCATTGTCATCATTTCAGCCATTTGAAGTCCACTGCTAAACATAGGCCTTCCCAGTCGTGCACACAAATATAGCAGATCTATGAAAAAAAAGTATTCTAGAAAATCCTAGAAACATTCAATACCTAATTTAACTTTGTTGGTTTTTTATAATATTTTAATGGTGCACAATAATAATAATAATTTCATTTTTAGAACAATCATGTCAAACAAAAAAGCAAGAGTAAATTACAGGTTTTGTAAAGTTATTGGTAAAAACCTGTAATGGGGTGTACAGGGATCCTATAAAGACCTAAGGAGCCCGAGCCAACCTCACCTGCAAGTGGGACACCTGCCGATCAACGGACGAGACTCTGGCGAATATAACAGTGCTCGGTAAGCGCCAATAGGCTCGCCACGTATTACGTTAGACCAACTATATAATTGGCGAAGTGTGGGCGTTTAATATGCCTATGCCTACTCCTTCGGGGATACAGTCGTGAATGTATGTCTGTATGTCATGTGTATGTACTAAGAGAATGTTATTAGAACACATTATCATCTCAGCCTATTAAAGCCCACTAATGAGCACGGGACTTCTCTCTCAAATCAAGGTTAGAAGGAGTTAGGTCATAGTCCACCACGCGGCCAAGTGCGGATTGTAACACAGTTGAAGTTCGAATTGTTCGGATTGTAACACAAAGTTAAATATTTTTGTACGGTTTTGGCATATACAGTGTTAAAAAGACGTGTCAAAATCTTTTGATTTCGATACACATTGGTTTGTATATTTTTCTTTATATCCCGAAATATGACAATTGCAATTAAAATGTCATTTGCTGAAATATAGTTAAAAACCGACGTCAGCGTAAAAGTCTGACACATAACCGCGTAAGCACAGCAATTTTCCTTATAATTTTAATTAGCAAAAAGTCAGGCATTGACTGGCTGTTAATTACCAGCTGCAAGAGGGAGCCACTCGAGCACGGTACATGTGTACGTCTGTACATACAAGTTTGATGTTATGGCGCTTCATTGAAACATGATATTGTACAGCATGTAAAATGACATGTTTAGAGAATACTTTGTGTTCTGTTGTGTTCGGGCTAAGTGTGTGTGGGGCTAAGTTTCGGAACATCTGTGCTAATGATGTACATACAATATTTGTGTGCATGAACATGAATATTTGTTCTGGTCTGGGTGTTTTCTTATGTATATTAGGTATTTATTTACAAAAAAAAGTATTTAAGTATAAACATACTCGCGTCATTCAGCTAAATCTGGTTAGACTAGTATATATATTGGGAGACTTGGGCCCTAAGCTTAAGTCTAGGGCACAACCTGGATACTACTAGGATATGGATAAATCCTCTAAATGTCTCACAAGCAATTTTCAATTTATTCATTTATTTATAGTTAGGTACGTTAGTAGCACACTAACAAAAAATTACATATATGTTGGCCTTTAGAAGCGTACACAGCATTCTTCTAAATTTAAACTAATCTTAACAAAAATATGAATGTCGTAACGTGGACTCGAGCAACAAAGTGTTGCTTATTAAATCGATCTAATATTAAGAATACTTCTAGTTTAATTTCAATGTAATCTCTAACCAAGCGAACGAGCGAACGGACACTAGAACTCAATAAATTAACTGCTATTTCATCCTTACAAATTATTTGAAAGCTATGTTTCTATCTGGAGAGAAATTTGTATTCATAAATGGTCTCCAATGCTGTTCAATAGCTTCTTCAATGTAATCATATTGGCCAAAAGCCAAAATCCTTTAAATTTTGCCTCGTCTAAGCTCGCTGGCAACCCTATCATGATTAACTGGATATTGTCTTACCGTGATATTAAATTATCACTGCGGTTGGGATAAAAATACGGCTTATTACAAAGTGAGAGATTTTCCTTTATGTAATTTATAATTAACACTTAGATGACATACCTACAGGTATTTATATGTTTCGTGAGTTTTTTTTCTTTTTAATAATGGCATTGTGCGGTTAGCACATTTAGATAGTGTTATTGAAACGCTCATAGCTCTGCGGTGCTAGGTGGTCGAAAACGATCACCGATGTACAGCAAAGTTTACAGAGGTCAGTCCTTGGATGGGTGACCGTTTGTGTGGAATTTGATATCGAGCGCTTTCGTGCTTCGGAAGGCACGTTAGCCGTTGGTCCCGGTTATCACTAACTGTGGTAGTCGTTAAGCCATGTTAGAGGCCTGATGGGCGGCTTGAGAAATTCTAACAGCAGGATGCCATACACCTGCCTCCGCCAATCCGCACTGGGTCAGCGTGGTGGAGTATGACCCAATACCCTCACACCTTGATATGTGAGAGGAGGCTCGTGCTCAGTAGTGGGACGTTAATGGGCTGAGATGATGAAGTAAAAGATGTATTACATACATACATACTTTCACGCCTGTTTCCGCGAAGTGGTAGGCAGAGGCATATTATACGCCCACACTTCGCCAATTATATAGTTGATCCCACGTGATGGGTGGCGAGCCTATTGTCGCTTAGCGGGCACTGTTATTGTTCGCCAGAGCCTCGTCCGTTGATCGGCAGGTGCACCACTTGCAGGTGAAGTTGGCTTGGGCTCCTTAGGTCTTGGTAGGATCCCTATACACACTAAACTTATTATTCTTAGTCAATTCATTATAGCCTTGACAGCCGAAGGCTATATACTAAATTCTACACTGATTGGTCGTGAGCGATCGAAACGTTCAAGACGTCTTCTGAAACTGCGTAGTATTATTTCGAATTTATGAACTCTTAAGAAAACACAAACTATGTTAAAAGTCTTAAATAACTTGATGATCTCGTATCATTACTAAGTAGTCAAATGCCGGATGATATCAATCGTCAAAATAATATGTACTAATAATAGTGCTCTGGGTACCTGTCCAATTCTTTTCACAAAAGAGCTGCTCAACTTTAGAACAATCTCCCAGTTAGAATTAGACTTGCGCAAAGCAAGCCAGTGTTCAAACAATTGATTTTTAAGCTTTATTTCGAAGAGTCATCGTTGGTTTGAGTCTCCTTGCTGTCATATTATAGTACTATATGTTTATAATTTTATGTAGCTTATGATAATTATGTATGTTTATTAACTACCGCACCGCCTTTAAAGTTTTCTGCTAACCCTAAGGTTAAATGGCAAAGAATGCCTTATGGCATTAAGTTCGCCTTTTGTAATACTTTTAAGTGTGCAATAAAGATTAAATAAATGAAGAATTTATAAAAAAAAATTGTCCAAAAAAAAAGTCCTTAATTCTATTCAGTCATACTATTACGGGCTGCTATGACATGCAGAATATTATACAATAGACATAATAACATAAATATACTTTTATAATAACACCAAGTATCATTAATAACTTGTGTTATGGATACTAAATAACGGATAAACATATTTACATACAATTTTTTTTGTAAATACACATTTAATATACATAGGAAAAAGACACAGACCAGAACAAATATGCATGTTCATATACTCAAAGGTTTACCTCTCTGACCTCTAGAGTGCAGTGCAGGTATTCTGACCTCCACGCCATATCGCAAGAATCACAATTGAACTTAAACTTATAGAAAAAAGTTATTCTCATACAACCTTGAACAGCGAAGCTTGTTCAGTCAAAATTGTCACAGCTGATATGTCTGTGTGGAGGTAGAAGGGTGCAAGCTGTTACCACTATATGGTTAAATACAGTTGTGTTTTTAAAGTCGTTTTTGTTGGTTAGTTGATTAATAACCGAATTTCTCATTAGGTTTTCTTAAGATTCCGAAGTAGACTTCTACTAACTTATTTAACACCCGATGGACCGATGATCCGGAGGCCGGTGGAAGCAGGCGGATGGAAATACAAATTTAAATATGGGAATCTAACTTACAACCATTTGCACCTAAGCAGGCACTAACAACCTCGACGCCAAATTCTTTGTCAACATTACAAAGGCTTTTAAAAGAACAATGAATAATGTATAAATCCTACTCAAAGTGAGGTTAGTGAAAGACCCTTAAAGGGCGAGTAACCATGACGCAATCGGAAATTGGCGGGAACCTTCATTTTTGTAGATATTTTTATTTAGGCATTTTTATAGAACATTATACGACATACTATAGCCATTATAATTTCAATGCGGAGCAATGATGTCCCAGTGGCCAGACCTATAGACAAATTCAGCGAGTTTCACAGTTCAGTGTGTGCGTAACTAGCGCTTACTTCGTGCCTCAAAAAGCACGTTAAGCTGTTGATCCCGGCTGTAATGAACATCTATGGCAGTCGTTATTAGGAAATCAGTGCCCTCTAATATTATGACAGCTGATTAAATCATACAATGATTTTTTCCTGTAGGTTAGAAGTACAAAAGGCGAACTCAATGCTGCAAGGCATCCTCTGCCAGTAAACCTAAAGGGTTAGCAGAAAAGTATGAGGCATTACGAATAAAAAAACATTTACACTTACATATAATTAATTATGTTGCATTAATAAACTAAATATACCCACAAAATTAATAGTAATTATGATATATAGACTCAATCAAAAAATTTAAAGTAATGATATGATAACGATAATGATAACTTCTCAAGAAAGTAGGTAGGTTGGCGAGTTCAGACGGCTGTAGCTACATGTAATAACTGAAATTCTAACAAAACTAGTTAGATCAGTGAGCTGACCCTGTAAGTCTAGGGCGACCGAGATTATGCTAGGACATAATGATTGTGTTTACTGTCTATGTTTGGTTTGACTTATATTTCGCATTTGTGACATTATTTCGATTTATTATTATTATTTTTGTAATTGTACTTATGAATGACTTGTGGGTATCCGTATTTTGACATCAATAATGTTTAGTTACTAATTCGAAATTTTCACATTTAAAATTTAATTATGTCTAGTTGCTAATTCCCATTTTTGACATTTTAGCGACTTAGAAGTATAATTTTCTTTTTAAAAATTTATATGTAATTTAATTATAATTTGCATGCCACCGTTGTTGGCTGAATGAGTGGAGCTTTATTTTATTGTACAAGAACTTTAATGTACCTCAATCAAGTGCAAATAAAGTATTCTATTCTATTCTACATCGAATCGTTAACAGCTGCGTTTACCACCGTCATCTAGTTTGAACTAGGTGATCGAGAGCAACTACCGGAGTATAGAATAACATCACTACAGTCACATAAAGTCTACTGTTGAATAATGGCCTCTCTAATACATTATACTGGGGGTATTCGCCCATAATCACTGGGAAGGCGGGTTGGTGATCACTGTTAAAGCCAGTACGGCGGCGGCGGTTCTGGGTGTCATAAGTATTAACTATCGGGAGGAAAACCAAGAGAGACTTGGGGAGGGCGCAGCGGGCGGGCCAGGAGGTCTTTGGGGCTTCCTGCTATATAACCATGGACCCTTCTAGAAGTCAGACACACACGCTATGATCGCACAAGGAGGTGGGAGGGGCGCGTCCACTGCGCCTCCCTGAGGAGGTCCTCCCGGTTTTGTCCCGGGGGACGTTGGCCACAGGCGGGGTGTCAAACGCCGCAACCTAGGTACTGGCCCCCCGCCTCTTTCTTAAGCGGCGGGCGTCCTTTGATGTTTTAGTGGATATTACTGCTGGCGGTCCCGTCTGTTGGGTTGAGGCCCACTTACCCCTTTCGATACCCCTTTGGCCAGAAGGCAGTGCGTAAATGCATTTTGATACCGACGTAAAAAAAAAGGATTGGAGATTAAGTTAAGGTTTGTTAGAAGAGGCCTGAGCGCTGTAGTGATGCTAATAGCCTGAGATGATGATACGATTACAATCAGCTTATCAAAGCTGTTAAGCGACAAGGAATACATTATTAGAGAAATTTGGCCTTGGTTCAAGATTGAGATGGTGCCAAGAGGTTAATAATATCGAGCACTACGGTTGAGTAGTTGGCTTCCTAGTTATCAAAATACAATTACAAGCCAAGTTAAAGGTATAATTTTTAAAGGCTTGAATTCTAACAGAACTCCACATAATTTTGGATTATAACCCTTATATATATGGGAAGTCAAACCACAATAAATAAATTAATATTTTCTAACAATTACACCAATTATTTAGTTCCAAGATAAGTATCATTTAGAACTTGTGTTATAGATACTAAATAACGGATAAACATACATAAATACAATTTGTTTTATAAATAAATACTTATTATACACAGGGAAACACCCAGACCAGAACAAATATTCATGTTCATGCACACAAATATTTGTCCTGTGTGGGATCGAACCCACGTCATATCGGTCGTCAAAAATCCTTGTAACCTTGGTTCGTTGGAAGGCTTGTGCTGAGTAAGACATAGATGTCTTAGATGTGACTTAGACATAGATGACATATACTAAAAAGCAACAGGCCTAGTAGAAGTCGTATTCATGTATCGTAAAAGTTTTACTAGACCGAACATTGACTATTTTGACTTTGTAAATTTGAAATCTAAGGGTGAATTTACACCGCCGCGAAATGGAACGGATGAGATTTTTTGCTTACATAGCATTAATTTCATACATACACACCTGTTTTCCCGAAGGGGTAGGCAGAGTCATATTATACGCTCACACTTCGCCAATTATATTTTTATTTTTATCTTAGCTAATCTTGTACTTTGTTTGCTTTACATTAAAAATTATAATGTAACATTGTATTACACTTGATCTGATCACGACCATAATTTATTTATTTGTTATACATTAATGTTGCATTGTATTTTTATTTTTTTTTGAAAAGGATGAAGGAGACTGGCCTCCACGACACAGGGAATCCTCGTGTGGAGACCAGTGACATATGTTTTAACTTTTTATTTTTTTTGAACAATAAAGCATTATTACTATTATTATTATATAGTTGGTCCCACGTAATCGGTGGCGAGCCAATAGCCGCTTACCGGCGTTTTGTTCGCCAGAGGCTCGTCCGTTGACCGGCAGATGCACCACTTGCAGAGGTTGGCTTGGGCTCCTTAGGTCTTGGTAGGATCCCTATACACCTTAATGTATTTTATGTCAATTGCCTAATGTATAATCTAAATACGGGCCATAAAAGTGGGCGTGTTAATAAAATCTCCTTGCTTTCTTGATAATTCCCTAGCTACTGTCAGCGTAGTGAGTTTGTACTTTATACAATTGAGTTTAATTTCATTATGCTATATATCCACAATTTCTTTGCAAAAAGTCGTTTTCGTTCCGTTCCGCGGCAGTGTATTTTGAGCCTTATTTATATCTCTAAAACACGACCTACGCTACTGACGTACTATGCTTTCCATTATTTTATTTTGGACTATGTCAGCTAGTTTTGTCTTACTGCATTCCTGTTTGGAGCAGTGAATACAAAACCTCGTTTCTAAACGTAATACGTACACGGCGAACTGTTCAGGTAATATTAAGTTCTCTTGGTAAAACAGCTTTGTAAACTTAATACAATACTTCACAAACACTTAATAGTAACTCTTAATCGAGTCAGTTAATATTGGTTGATTGGTTGATTTGTAATTAGTTGAAAAGATTCTTTAAATAATATATGTGGTTGATAGGAATCCTCCTGCACCTGCAAGTGGTGCACCTGTAAAGAAAAAGACTTTTTATTTCACATGAAATATGGTACATGAGTGGTCTTAAAATTGAATACAGTCCGCATATTTTACCAGTAACTGGTATGCAAAAATATAATTAGAGGATTCTAAAAAAACAAACATAAATTTATTGTTCAAAATATTCACTTAGTGCTGCTGAACAACAAACGAGGTTCTGGCGAACATAAATGTTCCCGGTAAGCGGCAATAGGCTCGCAACCTATTACGTGGGACAAACAATGTAATTGGCGTAAAAAAAAAACTCAGCGCGATTCATCACCAGACATGGGTCGCTTAGTACATCATAATTATGCCTTCTATCTACAGCGCCAGTAGAACATGCATTCCGATAGCCTTTGAACGTCAAATAACCGACAAACAATAGATTTTTCACTATTTGTGACCGATGGCATTTCACATGTGAAGTAAAACAACATTTTTTGACGGCGAATTTTCTGGAATTGCGTTGCAAATTACTGTACAAGGCTGTAGTTGTATGTAGCCTAGAGTGTAGTTAAAGTGACAAAGTCCTAATTAATATAAATATATTCTGACAATTACACCAATTATTTAGTTCCAAAGAACTTGTGTTATGGATAATAAACAACGGATAAACATACTTGAATACTTTTTTTTTTGTAAATACATAGGTACTTAATATACATAGGAAAACATACAGACCAGAACAAATATTCATGTTCATAGACACAAAGATTTGTCCTGCGGGGGAATCGAACCCACGACCTCTGGAGTAAAGTGTAGGTATACTGACCTCCACGCCATATCGGTCATCAAAAGTAATGAAGTTGCGGGACTGTTTATTCATTTATCTAATTTATTGAAACAAAAATCATTTATGCAAAAAATATTCTATTCTAAAAATATAACCAACACCAATGTCCACAAATCAAACTTTTTTTTGTCAGACGCTGAAACGTAGGTACTGGCCGCCCGCCCCTTTCTGTTAACAAGCGGCGAGGGTCGTCGAAAGATCTTTAGTGGGTATTACTGCTGGCGGTCGCGTCTGCCGGTGGTGTGTCCCAAACCTCCTTTTGGCCCCCCTTTGGCCGGAAGGCAGGGCGTAAATGCATTTTGTTATCGACGGTAAAAAATATAAAACCTAAAGTGACAAAGTACTTAAATTGTATGAGTCATGTGTCATAAACAGACCTATTATCAAGTAAAATATTAGACGGCATTTTGTTGCAAGTAATTCTGGGAACAATAATATCGAAGAGAACTAATTCGAACTTGCCGTTATGTTGGTAACAATGAAGATATCTTGGAAGTTTGAGTTTACAAACATTCAACAGCCGGGGGCTCCTTGTTCGTACATGACGTGTGTGTAATAACTGGCAGGCTGCATAATAGCTTTAGTTTTGGATTTTCTATGTGTGATTTTGAGCTTTTATACTGTTTTAGATAAGGGTAGAAATATATACATACCATCTCGCCTGTTTCCATAAAGGTGACAGATACATAGTTAAGCTCCCATTGTTCTCATATATTTTTTTTTGTTCCCATGAAATAGGTTGAGAGCCTATCGCCAGTTACCGGGAACTTTTGTACACCAGAGCCAGAGACGGCAGATATATTATAGAGCTCCCATACTTTACTCTTTTTTTTTTGTTCCCATAAAATAGGTTGAAAACCTATCGCCACTTACCAGGAACTTTTGAACACACGGAGGCTCTGCCGTTGTTGGGGCGCGTCCTCCCGGTTCTGGTACGGGGGACGTTAGCCGCAGACGGGGTATCAGACGCTGCAACCCAGGTACTGGCCCCGCCTCTTTTTCTCAATGAGCGGCGGGCGTCGTCGTTAGATTTTTAGTGGGTATTACTGCTGGCAGTCTCGTCTGCCGGTGGTAAGTCCCGCACCCCCTTCCGATCTTCCTTTGGCCGGAAGGCAGTGCGTAAATGCATTTAGTTACCGACGTAAAACAAAAGAGATGGGTCCCAGACGTTTGAGCCCTATGCACTCCCATGTTTAGGGTAGAAATAAACTAAAGGCTGTCATGAGTTACAACCACAGTACAAGTGTACTGTGATTATTCCACGGTTTTAAGCGTATTTTGCATGGCATCAGGCAGGATGTGGTTATTATGACGAGTTACAAATATAAAAGTAGTTTTTGACGTCCAACGTTTTGGGTTTTTAAGCGGCGTGGAGTCGGGGCTGAGCCCCCTGGCCATGGTCTCGATCTGCGTCCTTGACCGTTTGGCGTAGGGGTCAGAGTATATGCTGTACGTGTCCGTGGTTATGTGTTCGATCCACACACATTACTTACTTGCTAACGATTAATACGAAAAAAAATTAAGAAAATAATAATGTTAACCCGCTCGAAGGACCATAATATTGGGAAAAAATTTAGATATTTTTTTGTGTGTTTTATTTTTTTAATGAAAGTAAAACATTTAAAGTCTTAAAGTAACTACTTAATTAGTTTAATTCAGGTTCAAAGGACCGTGAAAATGGGAGTTTAATTAAAATCTAGAACTTTACAAAAGTTTTAGGTTTTGAAATTCTACGCTGAAGAGTACAGAGATGAAACTATTAAATAATTATATAGTCAGATTCATTAAGTTGAAAGCACCTTAAATATTTTTTTTTGACAATTACACCAATTCTTTTGTTCCAACATGAATATCATCAAGAACTTATGGATACTAAATAACGGGATACCTTGCATATATACTTGAAACTTGAAGCGCTCGTAGCTCTGCGGTGCTCGGTGGTCGGAAACGATCACCGAAGTACAGCAGAGTTTACAGAGGTCAGTTCTTGGATGGGTGACCGTTTGTGTGGCATTTGATATCGAGCGCTTCCGTGCTTCGGAAAGCACGTTAAGCCGTTGGTCCCGGTTATCACAAAATGTGGTAGTCGTTAAGCCATGTTAGAGGCCTAATGGGCGGCTTGATAAATTCTAACAGCAGGACGCCATATACCTGCCTCCGCCAATCCGCGTGGTGGAGTATGACCCAATACCCTCTCACCTTGGTATGTGAGAGGAGGCTCGTGCTCAGTAGTGGGTCGTTTATGGGCTGAGATGATGATGATGATGATGATGATACTTATTTTTGTAAATATATACTTAATAATAATACATAGGATCCTCCAGACCAGAATAAATATTCATGTTTATACACACTTAGATTTATTCTGTGTAGGAATCGAACCACAACCTCAAGAGCAGAGTGCGGGTATACGCGCCACCACGCCATATCAGCCAGTCAGCAGTATACTTTATATGCTAACTATATTGCTTGTCGAGTAGTTAGTGCTCTAAGTCAATATAAATATTAATTAAAAACATAGGGTGTATAAGGCTCCTACCAAGATCTGAAGAGCCCAAGCCAACCTCACCTGCAAGTGGTGCACCAGCCGATCAACGGACGAGGCTCTGGCCAACATAACAGTTCCCGGTAAGTGGCAATAGGCTCCCAACGTAAAACAAGAGACCAACTTTATAATTGGCGAAGTATGAACGTATAAAATGCCTCTGCCTATCCCTTCGGGGAAACAGGCGTGATATTAAGTAATCCATACTTCTTCAATTACACATTCACATTTAAACACAAAAATTAATTGCCAAAGATATACACACAACAATAATTTCATTAATTGCCTATACAAGCCCATGGAACACTTACCCAAAAACAAAACAAATTACGTACTAGTTGTTAACACCCTCATTTCACTATCAAATTATTATGTGTGACACACTCAATACGTTACATGAATTGGACAATATTGAAATAGCTCAGGTTTCTAGATGTTCAATAAGCGATTTCCCTAAAAAGATAAAATCAACCTGTTCAGATTTCATTATTATTTCACAAAATATTAGAAGTGTCTACACAAATTTTGATGATTTACAATTAAATATTGCGAATTTGAATACTCACATTGACGTAATTATACTTACTGAATGTAGATTAAACCCCAATAAAAACATACCCCAAATTAATGATTATATATCGTACCAAACATCTAACCATTTGAATAAAGCAGATGGCGTAGTCGCCTATTTAAAATTAAAATTGCACATTTAAAATTAAAATTTAAAAATGCACATAAAACAAAGGTAAAGGAGATTAAATTAGTCAATGCATCTGGCCTACAAATTACCATCTCTCCTGACATTGTAATAGTTGGTGTATATAGATCTCCCTCAATAACCAACGCTGATGAATTTCTTAATTCACTAAACTTACATCTAAATAATATACCACAAAATAATTACATTGTTGTTACAGGGGATATTAATATAAACCTGAATCCTAAACAAGACGAAATACCTCATGAACGTTCGAACAGACTAAATTACCTGAATATGTTAGCAATGCATGGTATCCTCCCTGGTCATACAACGCCCACCCGGGGTAACACCTGTCTAGATCATTTTATGTTAAAAACAAAAATGTATAGTAAATCTGCAACAATAACTATTCTTGATACGACTGTTACAGATCACAACATGATTTTCCTAAAATTAACTAATATAGCCAATAAATGTTATGCCTCAAAAACAAAAACAATTTTTAACCACGAGAGTGCATTAGAACATTTACAAAAGACTGATATATCAGAACTGCTAAACCTAAATAATCCTAACCTAGTTTTGGAACATCTGGTTAATAAGTTGCAAGAGTGCATAACTTTATATACTATCACTGTTACAATTCCACTCAAGAATAGATTAATAAAGGCATGGATGACCACTGGCTTACTGCGATGTATTTTAAACCGCAACAATATGCAAAAAAGGTTAAAGCTAGATCCGTATAATGAAACACTAAAGATAACTTATAAAAGGTACCGCAATTTCTGCAACTGTTTAATTAAAAAACAGAAGCGTAAATATGACGGAGCACAATTAGAAAAAGCTAACAAAAACCTAAGAAACTGTGGAAGGCAATAAATTTCATTACACAGAGAAAAGCAAGTAAACAACAGAGCACAGAACTGCTAGATATTGCATTAACCCCTCAAGCCTCTGTAAATCAAGCTAACTCCTAATATCAGATCCTCAAATGCAGCTCTGGAGTCACTTTGTGATTTAAATGAAACAGAGAGCCCACCGTCTTCATCATTTGTACTTTACTGCACAGATAAAAGTGAAGTGATGGCCGTCTTAGCGGGACTAAAGTCTGAAAGTGCTCCAGGGTTGGATCGGATTCCGACTAGTTTTCTAAAAGCTGCCCATGAAACTGTCATTCCTATAATTATCCACTTAACAAACCTTTGTTTCGAACAGGGAATCTTTCCTACTGCCCTAAAAGAAGCTGTTATCACTGCAGTATACAAAGCTGGTGACAAGTCAGCTGTATCGAACTATCGACCAATTTCAGTTTTATCATCAATTTCAAAGACCCTAGAAAAATTAATAAACTCCAGATTGGTTAAATATCTAGCCCATTGCAACATATTGTCACCAACACAATTCGGCTTTAGAACTGGCATGTCTACTGAGGATGCTGTCTTGGCGCTTGCTTCCTCGGTTACTAATACAGTTGACAGCGGGAGCAAGTGTCTCGCAGTCTTCCTCGACCTAAGAAAGGCTTTCGATACAGTTTCTGTGAATATTCTTTTGCATAAACTTGAAAACATTGGTATCCGAGGTGCGCCTCTTTCCCTGTTTCGTGGCTATTTAAGTCAGCGTAAACAGAGAGTCAAAATAGCAGATTATATTAGTGAGGAGGAAACGATTACTTTCGGTGTTCCACAAGGAAGTGTGCTAGGTCCGACGCTATTTCTTATTTATATCAACCATCTCAGTGGAATGAATCTAGGAAATGGACAAGTATACTCGTATGCAGATGATACTGCTTTGGTTTTTAGAGGGAAAACATGGGACAACGTTAAAGAGTCAGCAGAGATTGGTTTAGCAAAAGTTTCGTCTTGGCTCGATGTTAATCTCTTGACTCTTAATATTGCGAAAACTAATTATATCTGTTTTTCCTGCTATGACAGCGGTCAGCCTGATTTAGACTATGAAATTAAAATTCATAAATGTAATAACTATAGTAATCACAATTGTTCATGTTTAACATTAGACAAAGTAAAGTGCACTAAATACTTAGGGGTAATGCTTGATCAGAGGCTATCATGGCACATGCACACAGAACTGATAATGAATAGAACGCGTAAACTGATTTGTACTTTTAAAATACTGCGTCACATTGCCTCTAAAGATCTTATAAAACAAATTTATGTTACTCTAGCTCAATCAATTATTAGCTATTGTCTACCCGTTTGGGGTGGTACATCAAAAACAAAATTCTTAGAATTGGAGAGGGCTCAGCGTTCGTTGCTTAAAGTTATGTCGTTTAAACCATACCGTTTTTCGACAGAAAAACTTTATTTAGAAATAGGTGTCCTAACCGTTAGAAAATTGTATTTGCTTCATATTATTCTACGACAGCATAAATCTCTCCCTTACAAAGAGGAATACACGGAAAGTAGAAGGAAAAAGTATGTTGGTCCTAACATCACAAGTAAAACTACTTTTGCAAAAAGACAATATCACTGGCAAGCAATTCACATTTATAATGTTGTTCATAAACAATTAAATATTTACCCTCTGACATACAGAAGTTGTAAATCAATCGTCACCGAATGGTTAAAGACAAAATCTTACGAAGATATCGAATGCATAGTACAGGCAAAAAAATTCTAGCATTCACTGTTATCCACATCCACAGATGCACGCACACACATACACACACTCTCACACACGCACGCACGCACGCACGCACGCACGCACGCATGCACGCACGCACACACATACACACATAGTGTTAACCTGTGTAACTAATTATGTTAAATGTATATATTTTTTTTTATTTTTTTTATCCCTAACTATATAAAAAATTTTAAAATAAATAAATCGGTACGTTCTTACTTAATATTGAAAAAGGCTATAGAAGAGCGGTTTCTCTTATCACAAGCAAACATTTTGCTTAAAAAGAGATTCCCACAAATGTAATAGTTCCATATTTGTAAGTTACAGAAATAAATATTTGTATTTGTATTTGTATTTGTATATCATTTAACTTTGATGTCATTTATCGAGTATACTTGAAAAAAATGTTTAAAAAGAAAACACTTTATTCACTCAATACTTTAACTGCGCAAAGCTCTTGACATACACTTCACTTGACATTATTCAAAAATACATTAGAATAAAAAAATTAAGAATACTAGAACCCTTACATATTAAACAATAAAAGATTTGATTGTTGCGTGCTTTTAATAGGCTCAGTACCTATTAAACCTTTTTTATGAGTTACTTTATTGCTTTTTCATATTCTATGAATGTTTCACCTTTATGAAAGAGCTTACTGTAAAAATTAAATGATTGTTATAAATAAAACCTTAATTGGTTTTTATAACACATCAATGGCTCAAGAAGGAACATGGATGGCTTGTAATCAGTAAAAGTCTGACAATCCCTTCCGATTCACTTACAGCGGGAGACCTTCATTCCTTGATTGAACACGCAAAAATATGTAGGTACATCTTATCGCTCATTTGCGACGATAGTGTGATATTTCAAAAACGTCAATTTTACAGGAAACGATTTTTAAACTTTTAATCAATCAGAACTTTTTAAATATTGTTCTGATGCCACAACGACATTCGAACAACCTCCAGGACAACTAATATTTAGTATTTTTATGTATTCATTTTGTATGTATTCATATAAAATATCTAAAATAAGTACTTTTAAAAAAATTAAAGAACACTTATCACATTGATGCTGAAATATGCAACATTTTTAGTGTGCTATTATCAAATATCACGTTGTAGATGATGAAATTATTTCTCAGGTGCTGTAATACATCTAAATAAAACTTTGTTGTCGAAAAGATTTGTTCATTAAAAATCAAAATTAATAATAAAAATAGTAGGATCCAGTAACAAGTTTTACTTTCTTTGCAATGAGATCAACAATTTATCTTATGTTTGACTACAATTATGAGACTTATTATTATGATGGTTTCTCTTCATTTTAATCCTTACAAAAAATTATGTGTTAACTTTCAAGGTTAGCTTAGACAAAAAAAAATAATTACCTAAATATCACTACCATTAACGTCACAGCTAAGGGAACTACAAAATATCACAATAAATATTATTCATTGTAGTTTTAACGATAGTTAAATCTATACGTAATCAGTCTTGGGAGTACTGAACAGTTGGCTCCTTCTTTATATTAATTTCTTTTCCTTTCCCAAATATCAATAAAGCACATTTCAATAACTTTATTAGCGCAGGTTTCTTTCTTGCAGCTTTTATGGCCCCTATGAACCCTTCAGGAGTATAGATAGGTCCAGATCTCTGCTGCCTTTTCACTTTTCTTTCATCTAGTAAATTGAATCACCCTCATTTTGAGTATGGCCCGTAATGAGAAATTTATTAGTAATGGAATTAATATTTTGGTAATTGCACAACATAAACATACATAGCAATCATAAACTTATTTTTCTGCTGTCCAGCACAGTTGTCAGAATAAGGTCCTTTTCTTTTCGAGATAAACGCTTTTCTTCTTGGTGTTGTAAAAACATTCCCTTTTTCAGTTCTTTCTGTTCTTCTGAACTATTTTTATAAGCTTCGCAAAATTCGCAAGTGTCTTTTCGGAACAATGACCGATATGTTAAAGTCCTGTGTGAATATGCGGTAAAACATAATGTAATTAACAAACCTAACGTCACGTATCTTGCATTGTACATAATCTCGGTGAATGTCTGAAATTGTTTTACTAGTGTCTCTTTGAATGTGCTTGAATGTAGTGAGATTCTATTTTTGGGATATTTTCAATAAAAGCTGGCTGTATTTTTTAGTGCATCATCAAAGTGGAAGTTATAAGAGTGGCACCCACGATTATCTAATTTGGCTTATTAAGTAAGAAAGGAGACGTTTGTTTATTTATTCTATATTTCAAGAGCCGTTTCTATGGGTCCATTATTAATGCTAAAGTGTTAACATAGAAAATCTTACACACTCTGATTTTTTATGATAAAGTGACAAAAAATGCGTTGTTATTTTCATCAATTCTGACGTAGCGATGTGCTGGTTTTACCCCTTTCATAGACTGAAGTATAAACGCCCATTGCCTTTCAATTCTTGGGAAGCATTATAGTCAGAATTAGCCAAATGGTCTTTATTTTGTTTTAGTATTAACTCTAAATATATTTTAGATTTTTCTCATCTGCAAATATAACAAGAATAAAATGTTATTGTTTAGCACAACAATAACAACATACAGAGCTACATCGAGAGTTATTTTTATAACATAATATGATGTTTTCTGGAAAAACAATACATCAATACATGTCACTAGAAAGCATAAAATTTATCATCTTCAACGTTACAATTCAAATTATTACAGTGAAATTTATAATGTTTACAAGAATAATGTGTTAAGTAAAAGATATAGCACATTAGTTGTAACTTAATTATGCAAGAACACCGTGATACAATAAGATATTACGCTGTTGAAAGAAACGATTAGTATCAAATGATAATTAATTTTACACAAAAACGTGATGTATTCGTATTATCACGTTGTTCGAGGAACACGACAGCACTTCACTCCAGCAAGCATAGGGCACAACTGATTTGTAACTTTGTCGAAGTTAACTAGATGTCCGATTGAGACAACGCTACACTGTGATAGTTTTGTCTCTTTCCTTTATTTTTCCGTCATTTTTAGAGTAAAAATGCCCACGTTTTTGGAGATAATAGATCGCAACTTCGCGATTTTGAATTTACAATAAAAAAATTATATAATTTTTGGAAATATCACACTGTCGTCGCAAATGAGCGTTATCTTCAAATGTGTTTCAAAAACAAATGAATTTTATTTATACAGCCTATTATGGAAACAAGCCTTAATATCCACCATTAAGGAGGTACAACTGAAAAACGAACCAAATAATTACTATTTCAGTACAACGGACCGTTGAGGGTAAACACAGAAATGTTTACTTTACTGATGAAAGAGTCGCTGAATCGATAAATTGCTTAATGTGCTGACCGTACATGTTCTGTTGATTTTTAATTGAATACGGGTTGATTAAACAGTCAAATAGCATGTTCTGCTTCATCTTTTTGTAGATAGTCAAAAGTCAAAAATTATTTATTTCATATAGAGTACTTGAAAACGTCATAATTAAATATAAAAAAAACAATCGAAATATTATTACACTGAAATCACGAAGCTTAGATTCACTTACATGCAACAAAACAATTTAAAAACAAAAAATAATTAAGTGTAAGTAAATTTAAGTGCCAGTTCCGAGCCACCGCTCTGTAAGAAGAACTGGCAAGAAACTCACAGGTTTTGCTCTTTTAAATATATCCATTGGTTTGATACTTGAATTACAATCTTCATAGTTATTAAGAAGTGGTATAGTGGTTACAGTACTTCAGTCGTAGATTATCACTGTCACTTGAGCGAGTATCAAGCTATAACGTGGTAGAATTCAATGCAGTTCTAATCCATGACCGGCTTCGTTTCTGTTAGTGTTCTGCTGTATGTCGTTATTAGATTTATAAATCATCATATCAGCTTTATATAGACCACTGCTGAACTTACATTATATTATTATTACATTGTATTACATTGTATTACATTGTATTACATTATATTACATTATATCACATTATATTGGCGTATCTGCCGATAATCACCACGCTGGGCAGGCGGGTTGGTGAACGCAGATCAAGCCAGTATGCAGAATGACGCTGCTGCCCATCATCCGGTAGGATTTCTCTTCGTCGACTCTTACGACTCTCCGTGAGATGAGAGGGGGTAGATTTATAGATAGATTAGGTTAAAAATGGTAGGTTGAGTGGAAAAACCCGTTTATAATGTCTCGTGTCTCGTTTACTTATTTGCTGCCGTGGAACTAATCTAACATTATCAGCACTACATATAATAGGGCTTTTACCAAGATTTAAGGAGATAAAGCCAACCTCACCTGCAAGTGGTCCACCTGCCGCTCAACGGACGAAGTTCTGGCGAACATAAAAGTCGGAAGGTTTAGTGTCGTAGTCTCTGGCGAACATAACAGTGCCCGGTAAGTGGCAACAGGCTTGCCACCTATGACGTGGGACCAATTTTAAAATTGGCGAAGTGTGGGCGTATAATATGCCTATGCCTACCCCTTTGGGGAAAAAGATGTGTATGAGGTTGATACATTTAAAAAATCGAATCCGCGTAAAACCGTGGGAAAAGCACGGTCTGTGTATTGTGTACACAAAATTAAAACTCCAAACTATGTTTTAACACATCAGTTAATAAAAATATAAGTCAGTGAACAAAATGATCTTTCCATCAATATTATATTACAAGATTTAATAAGGAATAAAATTTATGACTTTTTGGATCGATTCTTCTCCAATGAATCGGGTTAAAGAGATCACGTCTCAATGGATAAATCCAATAGTATCTAGTTAATTGTCAATCTAACTAAAGTCATGAATTTGAATGGATATTTTTTAATACTTCTTATATTATTTATTTATTTATTTGTATTAGTTACACGGGTCTGGCCCAATTACCATAACTAACTCAGTGAGTAATTTTACATGCATATATAGTTAAAAATATAATTAAAGAGGACATAATATTCACAAAAAGACGACAATTTTGCCTGGATTATATGTAATTAATAAGGTGTATAGGGATCCTACCAATATCTAAGGAGCCGAAGCCAACCTCACCAGCAAGTTGTGCACCTGCTAATCAACAGACGAGGCTCTGGCGAACGTAACAGAGCCTGGTAGGCGGTAATGGGCTCGCCAACAAACTTATAGGCGAAGTGTGGGCGTATAATATGCCTCTGCCTACCCCTTCGGGGAAACAGGCGTCAATTATTATATTCTATGGCCATTTAAGTAATTGAAAGCAGTTACGCACATAGACACATCTCTCTTACTTACAAATGTACACGTACCACACTCTCACACACACATACATTAATGTAATTATTATTCTTGTACTATCAAAGAGACTGCGATCAGACCGCTTAGGCGCGTTAGCGGTTTTGTGTGTAGATTTTAATACTATTATTGTGTGATATTAATAATTATACTACCTATACACGCCTACGCACACAGATTCATATCCATGCTTATTTAGATTATATTCTGATTATATCATATAACTAATTACATTGTAACCCGACGACAGTAATGGCGTTGAGTTCAGTATAAACTCCGATCTTAAGGTCATGAACATGATCATTTGTTCTGTACTGGGTATTTTATAATTATGTATATTAAGTATGTATTTTCAAAACAAAAAAAAAAGTAAATATGATTATCCGTTATTTAGTATCCTTTTTTCCTAATGATACTTATCTTGGAACTTAATAATTGATGTGATTGTAAATTACATTCTTTTTCTTCTTTTGGATTTAATTTTGCCAGGAACCAACTTAAAAGTTAATAGCTTACACTGTTTTGAGGATTAGAGCTCACTCTGTACTTGTATTAACCATATAGCTGCAATCAATAATTATTATTGTTCATTACCATAACAACATAAGGAATACTCCTATACTCCCGGGTCTTTTGAGCGGTGCGTGAAACGGCATTTTTAAGGTCGTGCGACATTCAGAAGTAAGTGCGACTCTTATCGTGCTTATTCCATGGTATGGAGTCCTCTTATTTTTCTTGACTGCATCGGATGCTAGAATATTAGGTTATGCTATAATATATGCTATTTTTATCCTTTTTTTATTTATTATATGCGCCCTACCGGGAGGTACTCAGCCCCCCCACCACGACAAGGTGGAGACCAGTCGGGGGGATGCTATTTTTATCCTACCTTAGGCTAGAATATGATCATTATGGCGTGTCACATATAAGAAACTCTACTCTTAGCTGGTCTACTCATATCACAGAAGTCAGTCGGAAAATTACTGGTGCTTTGCGTGCCCTTCATAGGTTTAAATATTTTCTTCCTTTCAGCACTAAAGTTTTGTTAGTGCAGGCCTTAATTATCCCAATTATTAATTATGCCGATGTATGCTTTCCTGATTTAAACAAAGACCTTTTACTAAAATTGGACCGTTTGCAAAATAGTACTATTCGCTTCATTTTCGAAGTCCGTAAGTATGACCACATTTCTCCCTATCGTTTTCAACTTAACTGGTTATCTATTCCTCAGCGTCGCCAAGTAAGGCTCCTAACTACCCTTTTTTTCATTTTTCGTAATCCTGAGTCACCTGAATATTTACGCTCCAAATTCAGAACTCTTTCTTCTACTCATTCTAGGCAGCTTCGCTCGTGTGACAACTTTCTCCTTGCCACTCCACAACACAGTTCAGGTTTTATGTCGAACTCTTTCTGCATAAAAGCTATTCAACTTTGGAACTCTCTCCCTACTGATATAAGGTTGGCAGAAAGCAAGCCTACTTTTAAAGGGTTGCTCAAGAAATACTTTCTTGAGGAGTTATCATCCGATTGAGTCTACATAATATCATAATTAGTATTAATTTTGTGTATAGGTATATGTAGTTTATTAATAACACATATTTAATTCTATGTAAGTTTATATGTTTTCTTATTCGTACTGCCTCATACTTTTCTGCTAACCCAAAGGTTAACTGATAGAGAATGCCTTGCAGCATTAAGTTCGCCTTTTGTACATTTTAATTTTAATTTGTGCGATAAAGTTTAAATAAATAAAATAAATAAGAAAAGCAATATTTTTTAGACAATTTTATTTTACTGAAATTTTACACCGTTGGTTTAGTACAGTGCCAGTAAAATGCAATATTGTGACTAAGAACACATTATAAGATTGTATTCCCATCTAACTTTAAAAAAATGTAGAAGTTTATGTTAAAACAAAAAATTACTTATTAATATTTACTTAGATTGTAGGCAGAGTCAAAATCATTTTTATAAGTTTGACTCAATAGAGCTCTTATGAAAGTAAAAATTACAAAACTAAAATAGTTGCGCGCTCATTCACTGTGGGCGGAAGTTTAATCGTAAAAGAACGGGCAAGAAAATGTAAAGGGTCCCTACAAGGATCCAGGGAGCCCAAGCCAACCTCACCTGCAAGTGGTGCACCTGCCGATCAACGGACGAGGCTCTGGCGAATATAATTGTGCCCGGTAAGCGGCAATAGACTCGCCACCTATTACGTGGGACCAACTATATAATTGGCGAAGTGTGGGCGTATAATATGCCTCTGCCAACCCGTTCGGGGAAACAGGCGTAAATGTATGTATGTATGTTTGTACGAAAATCGTCAAGGTTAGTTTTTTTTCTCGCTAATTAATATGGTGTACTTTATTTTTAATCGGAAGGTCTGAAATTAAAAAAGTAATCAACAAATCCGGCGGATTAGTTCCCTCGTTTTATTATAATGATCACGTCGGGTAGTTGTAAAATACGACTACCTTCGAATTTTCGAATACAGAAGAACACTATTAAACCCTTAAGCGATTGTATTTAATGTAGGTACTTGTAATTCTTGTAACTACAAATGGAAATTTCCAATTACCTTCAACGAGGCGAATGTAACACTAATTAAGTATACGCGTTCCACTGAACGTGTGGTTAATATTTTACCATGGGACGCTGAGATAAGGATGAAATCCTTGATCCAAGATTGATTGATTTTCAAAAAAAGTATATTAATATTTTAAGATTTTTACTATGACTAAATTTAGCCGTAAGTATTATATTTTAATATAACATTCTACGTCCAATTTGGCTTAAGTAAAGGCGTTTTAAGTTACAAAGAGACATCTACCTAGTTCTACGTTTGTAGGGAATTTTATTTAGCTTACGTACCCTAAGATATGCTTGCAATTATGGAGTACATGCTACTGATTGTGATCGGGGATTTTGTAGTTTTCTTAGGTGCATTTGGGCTTAAAGCCTGGGCTCTTTCTCGGGCTAGTAGGGCTACGACCTTATAGAATTGGGTGCCACCTCAGACGAATTGCTCTACAGTTTTCGGTGCCGCTTGTACGGTCGTCTCTCATGGAATACGTGCTCTCCCCGAGAATTAATAAAACCGGCACGCGCACCCTTAAATAGAATTTACAGACGATCCTACACTCGGTATACTGGCCTAATTAACGCATGTTTGTGGAGGCATAGCGTAACACAAACAGAGTTAAATATTTATGTGCCAGGCTTCCGTGCTAGCTAATTTACATGAACCTTAATGGGGTTTATTTAGTGTTCAATTTGTGATCTGGATGAGCTTGCATATTGTGAAATATGTAACATGAACCGAGCATTTGTAAAGAGAAGATTCTCTGAGGATTACATTTTAATTTAACAAACTATAATTAGTCATAACATTCGTTATAATTACTACATTCATCCAAAAATTATAAGAACCCCATGAGCTGCGCAAGGTAACAAGCGCACGTACTAATGACGCCCTGCAGAAATGCCATTCTACAGGTCTAAAACTCGGAGCTGGTAAACACATACTCTGGTAAAAAAGTCGAATGGTCTTACAGAAGAACGACTCACGAAATTTCTCAGTTCGAGTGCTGAGGGTGCTAGCCATATGTAGCTCGGGAAGGGGCTGAGAGAGTATATTTTAAGATTATTTACACAGACAAAACTCTTCTTGCACCAAATTACAAAGAGGAAAGGTTTGGTTAATAAATTAACACCTTTACTTGTATTTAAAACATCTTTGAAAGTTTTCTAGAATATTTTTTAAAAGTATTGTGTATAGGGTGTATGGGGATCCTACCAAGATCTGAGGAGCCCAAGCCAACCTCACCTGCAAGTGGTGCATCTGCCGATCAACGGGATTCTATTGGTGCTTTTACTTAATGCTGTCGATCTCTCTATTATCTTTAATAAAAATTAAAAATCTTTTCAACTCAAATCAAACTGTGTTTGTTCTATGTTATTTAATCTTAAGTTAGAAAATTTCATATGATATACATAAGTAAGTGTAATTCTGCTATAACTCACTACTTTTATTACTTTTACTACTTTAACTTTTCATTTAATTGTATTTTGTGGTTTAAATATTTTGTTTTATTGTGAAGTTTCTGCCTTTTGTGTGGCTGTTGCACACGAAAGTTATAAGGTCTCCACGGAAGACCTGGGGGCCTACCGCCGAATTCGATGGATTACCGGTAATCCATCTAGATCAAACTTTGTTTTGCGTTCATTAATCTGTACCGGGGAATCTGCCGACAGCCACCTCTCATTCATGACCTTCAGTCCGTGACAGACCAATAGGTAAATGGAGAACGCCATTTTGTTTCGATTTCCATGAGTTCGGCGGTACGACAGAATCAATTCGAAATCCATTTTGCCTTAAAAGTAAAAGTAAAGTAAAAAGTTCTTTATTTCATAAACTATTACATAGCACTTGAAAACGTCAAAACAATATAAAAATTGAAAAAAAAAATATATATCAACCCTGAAATCACGAAGCTTAGATTCACTTACATGCAAATAAATAAAAATTAGGTGTAAGTGAATCTAAGTGCCAGTTCCGAGCCTCCGCTCTGTGAGAAGAACTGACAAGAAACTCACAGGCTATGCTCTTTTAAATTATTTTTGTTACATGACACACACAGTGTAAATTTGATGATACTGAAAGGGTCCCCCGAAGCTGTAACCAATAAAGTAGCACTAAGGGAACCTTCCATCACAGTCAATCGATCCTTATAATCGATTGCCATCGAACTCGGAGGTAGGCCCCCAGCGCTGTTGTGGCCCTCCACTGCAGCACATGCTGACTGGAGTCCTTTTTAGGCATACTATATGTAAACTTATGTGTAAAAATTGTTAACTGATTTGAATACTGTTTTTTGTTTATGTGTATTTATGTCTAAATAAATTTTATTTCATTTCATTCATTTCATTTCAATGAGGTTCTGGCGAATATAACAGTTTGTTGGCATAGAGGTGACGTCATAAGTAACCAGGACAAAAATCTTTATGTAATGTCTGTAATTACAATGGGCAAAGAAAAAATCTTCAATTTTTTTAATGTCTCACCAACCTTTGACGATTATGCGAAACATATTTTTTATTATAAACGATGACAATGGAAGTTATTACGATATTCCTACAGCAATCCGCCCCATTGTCGTGACTATATAAAACCCCATTCTCATTTGACGTCGTAAACCAAACAACGACAGACAAAATGAGCTCGGTAAATGGCGAACAATGACAAGTTTTAAACAAACACGTTTCGGCTGTTACAATAAAATTTGTTTTATGTGTTTCGGGTTCACTCTACTATTTAACTTCCCAGTTTACTACACTTTAGTTAATGAAGCTGTAGGTGCGCTATTAGTTGATGCAGTTAAAAAACTTGACACTGTTAAAATGGTGCTATTAACTGCGCTATATTAGATAGTTAATGAAGCTGTAGGTATGCTGTTAGTTGATGCAGTTAAAAAACTTGACACTGTTAAAATTTTGCTCTTAACTGTGTAATACTAGATAGTTAATAAAGCTGTAGGTATGCTGTCAGTTGATGCAGTTAAAGAACTTGACACTGTTAAAATTGTGCTCTTAACTGCGCAATACTAGATCCTTACTATATAATATTATAAATGCGAAAGTAACTCTGTCTGTCTGTCTGTTACTCTTTCACGCCAAAACTACTTAACGGATTTAAATGAAATTTGGTATACAGATAGTCTAGACCCTGAGAAAGGATATAGTCTACTTTTTATTGCGAAAAGGGGGTTGTAAATGCTACCCAAAGATACTATTCCACGCGGACGAAGTCGCGGGTAACAGCTAGTAGTTAATAAAGCTGAAGCTATGCTGTTAGTTGATGCAGTTAAAGAACTTGACACTGTTAAAATGGTGCTCTTAACTGCGCACTATTTAATGGCCCTTTTTTGTCAGATTATGTCTAGTGACATAAAGCAGAAATCACAGTGGTCACTCCAGGGATGGGTGACAGTTAGTGTGGTCCGCTCTACTATTGAACTTCCCGTTTACTACACTTTAGTTAATAAAGCTTTATGCTAGATATTAGTTAATGCAGTTAAAGAACTTGATACTGTTAAAATGGTGCTAATAACTGCGCAACTTGAAATGGCACCTTTTATGAGTCTACCAGATTACTATATTTAAATTCGTGATCCGATATGCGAAGAAGCTTAAATTACCTACTCTTTGTGAGTCATTTGTGCTGTCGATACTCCACTATGACGATTTAGTCTGAGGCCCTCGTCTTAAGGGTAGGTCCCTACGTCTAATACCGCGTGTTCGAAATACATTAAAGATGACGATATTCATTAGAGTAGTCATGTGTGGCCTTTTTTGAATAAACTTACACCCTGAATATGAAGTCAAGACTGCACCATGTCTGTCTAATGTTTAATCTGACAACATTGACATGTAATTGAAAAAAAAAAAATATATTTTATCATCATCTAAATTCAAATAAATATGTGAAAATAAAATGTCCAAAATAAATTAGTCATAATGTCATAACTAAGTAATAAAACTATATCAATATATAATGTACTTACTAACTTAATTCACACTCATCAACCTTCTTAAACTCTCCCATCGGTTAAAAACATTTTTGACCATTTCTGTAAGGACTTTTAACATTTCTGCACAAAAATAAAATACCTAAAAGCTACCTAGCACAAACTAATCATAATAAAATCTGGGTTAAGACTTAAGCTCAGCTGTTAAAAGCACATTCTGAGGCGTAGTAAACCTTGAGCGATTATCTAGAGTACCTCTCAGCTGCACGCTTTGAGAAAATCGTAATAGAAAAAAATCCGCTAATGGGCTGCGTGGCCCGAGGTGGAGCCACGAAGTTAGCGAGTCGTAAACTTTAATGAACATGAAGGACTAAGAGTAAAACTATAATATGAATGGAATAATTGTAATTACCTACAAGAACTTTCTTACTGTTCCATTCTTTCAGAAGTTAAACTTAGATATCGTTGTTAAACTAATATCATCCAGTAATGTACTAACTTTGACATATTTTTTGTTATTTGGGTTTGTTGACTATGTCCAAATGTCAAAGTCAAAATCATTTATTCAAGTTAGGCTCAATATAGCAGTTATGAAAGTCTAAAATCACACAACTTAAAAACTTGCGTGTAAATTTTATTTTCGAAAGTTATTAAATTGTATATGTAATGATTGTGACTTGTGGGTGTTTCAGACTTTATCTGGTAACCTACATTGTAATTGTAATATTGAATAAATAATTAAAGTAACTTTGAGGAACTTTTCAGTAGTGACAAAAAAACAACTAAATTGATATAAGCAAGACCTACATGTCATCACTAAGGAGTTGGATATATATTCAATTTCGCATGCAGCATTTTTAAAAATTTTAAAAGTAATTAAAGTAAATTGTAGTTCGTTGTCTAAGCTTTAATTTTTTTTTAATTTTTTTTTGTAAGTTATTCATGTTTGTATTTTCTTATACTTGTGTTATTATTTATCTAGTGTGTATGTAGGATAATTGAATGCCGTGTTTGGCTGTAGTTGGAGTACAGGTTTAGTTATATGCATGCTCGTATAACTTAAACAAAAGTTATTTTCTTCTTTTATTTTAAATCCTGTGACTGCAGAACACAGGTTTTATTAGACTTGTCAAATTGTTATACTACTAAGTGCATTTTTTTGTAACTGGCGGGAAAAAAACCTAACCTTTTCTTGCCCGTTCTTTTAAGATCAAGCTCCCGCCAGCAGTGAATGGGCGCGTTTGTTTTTAAGTTTTAACCTTCATAAGAGCCAAACTTGAATAAATAAATTTAATTATGAATTTTTGAATTTATAGTATTTGGTTTATATAAAATTTATGATTCTTGATTTGTCTTGAAATCTACTTTTATTACAGTTTTCATTATGCATCTCAACTCAGCATATAAACTTTTTCAATCTCTCTCTTCTACAAGCAAAGAATATCTACTGTAACAAAATTCAGGGCATGCACCCAGAGGCCGAGCGTTAACAAGTCCACGACCAGAAACTCCTTGTGGGAACTTTTATTTCGCTATCATAGTGATGTGGAATTATCGACTGTCCTGTTATCGATATTTACAAAACACTAACATTAAGTAACGACATACAATAAAGACATCGTGATCGATAATTTACTTTGAAATAACTTTATACACAACTCCCACAATGGATAAAGACATATAGTATACATATCACTCGTATTTTTTTCTAATTTATCAGATGGCTAGAGTGTTCACAAGACTTATTCTGCGAGATGGCGGATGACTGCCGATAGTTATGAAACAACAGAATATCATTGTCTCAATATTTGTATGTATTCAAAAGTTAATGAATTACGGTTTTGTATACCAAAACGCATGTTATTATATGAGTATATGAAACTATGCGTTCCAGTGTAAAGATATTAAATGTGTGGGACTGTCTCTTTTGAGAAAAACATTGACAAATACATGTCTAGAAATTGATATTTTGATAGTGGCGGGTCAGTTTGTTAATGAAAACCTAGTATATGTACATTCAAATATTGATAAATTGAGTAAGAAAAGCGATATACATAACCTAAACACAAGAAATAAGCATAAACTAGTTGTACCTGCCACTAGGCTCCAAAAAATTAACAAATCTTTTAAAGGTCAATGTGTGCGATTCTATAATAAAATCCCAAGCAATATACAGCAATTAAGCCTAAATAAATTTAAATTAACAATAAAACGCAAGCTGTCTTTAAGGGGATACTATTCTATCAAAGACTATATGGCTGATAAAAATGCTTGGGATTAAACTGCCGTTTCATACAGGCTATTCTTATATGAATTACTTAAAACATGAATATTGTTAATGTTGTATGTTGCATTGTATAGCGTCACAGACAAATGAAGATTGTAACTAACCAATCGATAATTTAAAAGAGCATAGCCTGTGAGTTTCTTGCCAGTTCTTCTTACAGAGACTCGGAACTGGCACTTAGATTCACTTACACTTAAATATTTTTTGTTTTTTTTAAGTTGTTTGGTTGCAAGTGAATCTAAGCTTCGTGATTTTAGTATAATTACATTTTATTTGTTTTTGTTATTTTTTTATAATTTTGACGTTTTCAAGTACTATGTAATAGTTGATGAAATAAAAGTATTTTGACTTTTGACTTTCTACAAAGACTTCTTCATTTAAATCCGTAAGAGATCAGAGTGTTCGATGAAACATTAATGAGATAATAATAATTGTAGTCTTAGCATCATTAGTACTAACATATTTTTAACCATATTTCTATCGATATCGATAAAATATTTAGGTATAAATATTTATTACCCTAGGTCATGTCGATAGTAAAAAAGCGAGGAACATCACTAACCACGCTTCCTTTAACATAAATTACATCATTTCACAAACTTCAAAGAAAAGGAACGTCATCGTGCTACAAAATACATCCTCTTTCTTATTAATACTTCTTTCGAACGATTTCTTTCTTTATAAGAAGAAGTTTCGGGCTGTGTAGTGCAAAAACAGGGAACCCCCATAATCGTCCGTTTTTAAGGGGGAGAAATGAACAACTGTATCGTATTTCAAACTTTCGTGGAGCAGATGCGAGTTTCGTTGTTGAGGTTGGTTGCAACTTTTTTTTGACGGTCCCATGTGACAAGCTGATGTCATGATACTTGAAAGTTCATAAAAAAAGTGAGAAATAACTGTAAAATTGAGTAACGGTATTAGAAATAATGTACATCGCTGCTAAATATATGCCTTAACAGTAAGTACCTCGCTCCGGGTTAGAAAGTTCAGCTTGTAAAATCTGATGTTGGTGACAGTGACAAGGGCAGTGCAATTTCTATTGAGACCAATGGCCACGCTTGTGCTCTCGCCATTCAAGCGAAATAAGGCACATTTTTGTTCAGGAGAATATTAAAAACTTAAATTTTCAGTGAACACGAGAGTAAATAATTATAAACATTATAATTTTTTAACAAGAACTTGTGTGATATTGATTGTATTTAAATGATAAAACATCGAATTTACATGATAAATCAAATCTTTAAAATTTATTGCATTTCACATGATACAAGTTTTATTTATTTAAGTAGAGAAATTATGAATTATTTTTAAGATCACCATTATAGATGCTAAATTTCTTCATCAAAGTTTTTGATAATTTTTTAGTGTAATGGTGGGTCTGATTCGTTAAACACTTTACGAATTGTAAGTGTTATTGCTAGACGCGTATCTGGTATATTTTTTCTACATATTGTTCACTTAGTTTTGTATTATTAGTTCATATTGTCAAAAATGAAAATAATTTACATAATCTAAAATAAATAAATAATAAAATGAAGTGGGTGAATGGGGATTCCACCAAAACCTAAGGAACCCAATCCAAACTCAACTGCAAGTGGAACATCTCACGATCAACGGACGAGGCCCTGGCAAACATTACGTTAGCGGCAATAAGCTTGCCACCTACTACGTGGAACCAAAAATATAGTTGGCGAAATGTGGGCGTAAACACTATGCCTCTGCCTACCCTTTAGGGGAAACATGCGTGACAGTATATAATATATATATACATATTATGTATATATAAAGTGAATAATAATATTTAATTTCCCTTAAAGGAAACCTTTTGGTGTAACAATTCGCCAACTTCATAAGCTCGTCCACCGGACGCTAAAGCCTCTTGCGGTTTGCGGTGTGTTTAGTTTCATGCCTTAGATCTTTATAATAGAAAGACCAGTGACGGACTGCGACTTTACTCGCTTGATGCCTAAGCACAGATCAAAATTAACTATAAAAGTTTTACTTTTAAAAAGTTCTTTATTTTATAAACTATGTTATATAAATGTCAGAACCTGTGTGTCCCTCTCCATTATCATCATTTTAGGTCCAATGCTGAACGTTGGCGTCCCCAATAGTTTACTGTTTATTATTGGAGTATTTGCTTATATCCACCACGTCGAAAAAGGGGGTGGGTGATCGCAGATTCAGCCAGTACGCAATATCACGCTGCTGCCCATCATTCGATAAGAATATTCTTCGTCGCCTCTTATGACTCGACTGTGAGGGTGTGACACTATTCTAGACCGGTATCACACAACGGCCACCTACCTCATGTTCCCGTCTTTACACTAAAATTCATTAGAAGAGCAAGAGTTGGGTGCTTTTGGAGACAGGGAGAGGCTATACGCCCAAATTTCGCCAATTATAATAGTGATCCCCGTAATGGTGAGCCTATAACTGCTTATCGATAAATTAAACTTTTGCCAGAGCCTCATCCGTTAATTAACTTAGTCAGGTACTTATTATATTCCTTATTATCATAAAAATGCTATCATTAAATTAAACACAAAAATATGTCTTCACGACCAACGCTGAAACGAGAGTCATTCGTTGTTCTGAGGCTCCTATCTTACCTGAAGATGTCCTGTGTAAGGGCGAAACACGTGTCGTGTTGAATAGTTTCTCTAATTTTCGGGAAATTATAGTAGCGCGGAAATAGTTATAAGATATTTTTAATCCATCACTTGCTTACAATGGATTTCCGCAAAGTAACGCTTGAATCAATAAATTATTTAAGATATTATACAGAAAAACACGAAAATAAAATCAAACAAATATTCCTGCACGTCTTATACAGCACTTCTAGATCCAAAGGAATCATAGCTTGTACTATGACAATATAAAAAAATAAAGAAATTAATGAACAGTTCATTGTGGACGCCCTTTTACTGATAGCAATTACTTCTAATGTTTGCAATGCTTTGCAATATTTTTGGAAGATAAAGTTTTTCCAACCAATAATTTGTTAAACATTTAGTATTCCGATTAAAAAAAGAGATTAGGTAAAAAAAAAAATCTCATACCGTTTCTCTACTAAACGTTTTTTAACTAACGTTTTTTTGCCAAACGTTCTTTAGTCAAACGTTTTTTTGCCAAATGAAAATTTTATGTAAAATAGTTTGCGATGTGATATTTTGGGAATCGTTTTTTTCCAAACATCAGTAATCCGGTCTATTGACTTCCGCGCCATATTTATCGATCTAAGTATTGGGTCAAGTAGGCAATTATAATTATTGCACCATAGCTCATCCCTTACGTCTCATTGCAGCTTCAGGCATCCTCTTACAAATCTAGGGCAAAAGGGTTCAGATCACTGCCTATAACACAATATCATATATCTTTATAATTAATTAACGAGCCGTAGCTTGCGACCTCTTTTCTTTCATCATTCCTAGCACTATTCCGGTTGCTTACTTAAGTAAAATAAAATAAAATATAATGTATTTAAGATCGACAGGACCATTTAGATTCGTAAATTTTTCACAAAAAAAATGGAATTAAATATTTATTGTAACAACAATGAAAGAGACATGGGCGGTACAATAATCAAGAAAAAACTTTCATAATCAAGAAATAAAATCAAAATAGATTCTTTGTCAGAATTTGTCAAGATTTGTCAGTTTATTTTAAGCTTAGGGACTAGGGTCTAACCAGATTTTGACTGAATTTCAGTTACTACATTAAGCGACTGCTGACTGACCTCCGCATCTTACTGAGAAACATAATTCTATGGTTAAACCAGTTGTCAGGATATTAGATAACACTGACTTCCCCATAACTATTGCTATAGATATTCCTGATAGCCGGGTCGAGCGGCTTAACGTGCTTTTCTAGGAAACTCTTTCATTGTTTAAAGAAGTCTTTAATTACAGCCCGGAGACAGAAATTCGAATTGATGGAGTAAAGTAAAAAAGGACACTTTTATCCTAATTCATCTCTTACAAACGTATTTACACAGACAAATGCATGCAAAAAAAAATATGCGAGCAGTTTTTGTCTAATAGATAGTTAAAAAAAACCTTCGGCAGTTCCAAATAGTTACAAAAAAATCGCACCGATGTTTAGAAATTAAACAATACTTGACAGCCTTACTGCCTGTCAAGTTTTCACGTTTCGGCGTTATAATAATTAATTACGATGTTTACAAAATTCATAATTTCCATTTAGATATTAATAGATTAAAGAAAATAAAAAAGAGTCGTAATTTATTTATGAAACAATAGGCGCTGGCCTACTCCAATGTACAAGAATTCATACATTATTTATTTATAAAATTTCTACCATGCAAAGATAAAATATTTTTTTCTGGGTGGTTGGCAACAACAAAATTTTCAATTTTCCTTTTACGCCGCCACGGCGGCCATATTACGTCATTTGACAGCGGCCGTAAACTGACGTTGAAGCAAGTTCACTTTTACACGGATAGTAAAATATATAATATATGTATTACTCACATAAACTTTTTAGTAGGTACCTAAATTGTTCATCATCCCAATACTATACTCGGCGCAGTATCTCGCTGCACGCCCAGTCATTGAACAAGATTCGAGCAGTGCTGTGCTTGCATCGAGCACGACCTATCGATAGGACTAAGAAATTGATAAAAATTAAAAGACTATCAAGGAATAACGTTACCGTTATTACTTAATTGTTGATAAAAGTTATTTTGCAAATGTGGATCGTACGAAATAATAAGACCAATTGTTAAATTTTATTCAAATTTTGTAAGCATTTACCGAAAAGATATAGATACATATATGCGCGTTTTACTTCACTGCGCGTTGCCATCAGTTCTCAAGAGTGGGAGTGAGCGACCAATATATAAAAATAATCGAAAATTTATTTTACTTCTATATAATAATAAAAAATGTAACTAATAAAAGCCAATAACAAGCCTCCGCAGATGAAAATTGACTAACATTAACTAGAACTTTAAATGTAAATTTCGATTATCAATCAATTTACTTACTGCAGACAGAATTTTAAGAACTATGGACTTATTGCTTTAGAAGATATCGAGGGTATTGAGATGATTGTTATGAATATAATTTAAAAGCTTTTGCACGTAAGTGAATCTAAGCTTTGTGATTTCAGTGTAATCATATTTCGATTGTTTTTTTATATTTATATTTGATTTGGCGTTTTCAAGTACTATGAAATAAAAGCTGTTGAAGTTTAATGTACAATGCTGCAAAGTCCGATAATTATGTAATCATAATACAGATGGCTCTTTTTACATAAATATAGGGAACAAGAACTTGAAGTGCGTGTCTTGTACCGCACCCAGATTGCCTTACTTATGAAACTGAAGTTCGACCATATGTTAAGGTATATTGTTGCCAAGAAGCTGTTTATGCAAATTCGTCTTTTTGTTGAAACATGGTGTTACATATTCTTTAAGGTAATCACAGATATTAATAAGGAAAAATGTTAGTGGAAATGAACCTTTTTACATTTTACACATACATACATGTACGCCTATTTCTCCAAAGGGCAGAGGCATATATAGTCCCACGTAATAGGTGGCGAGCCTATTGTCGCTTATCGGGCACTGTTATTTTCGCCGGAGCCTCGTCCGTCGGTTGGTAGGTGCACCACTTGCAGATGGGCTTGTCTTGGGTTCGTTAGGTCTTTGAAAGATCCATATACACCCATTTACAGTTCACGTAGTTCAATAATATGATATAAAATTAAAGAAAATACTAATAAAAGTCAAAACAACCTCAAACCAACGCTCCCTTTCACTATGAGCAAAATCTTGAGAGGAAAAAGAATGGGAAATCCATGCTAAATTAAATAACAGCTAGTCAATTCAAAAATTTAAAAATCACATATTCAAGTTTGGCTCAAAAGAGCTCTTATGAAGGTCAAAACTTAAAAACTAGCGCGCCCATGGGAGCTCGATCGTAAAAGAACGGGCAAGAAAATCGCCAAGGTTAGTTTTTTCTCCCGCCAGTTACAAGAAAATGTACTTACAATTGTTTTGACTGTGCTGTGCCGTGTTGCGTCGGCTTAGAATGCCCACCCCCTTTCATCTCACGGGGAGTCATACGAGTCGACGAAGAGAGATCCTACCGAATGATGGGCAGCAGCGTTATCCTGCGTACTGACCTGAACTGCGATCACAAACCTGCCTGCCCAGCGTGGTGATTATGGGAAATCCCCGCAATATAATTCAATCTAATTGCGAGGCAATTGATCAGCTGTGGACTTTATGATATGATGATGAATTGTTACTAAGCTATGTAGTGCTTAGACTGACATATTCTTTAAGGTTTGCGTTTTACTTATAGGAACCGTATAAATCAAAGTGACGTACGAGAAATTCATGTCATCATAAATTACTATTATCTCTGTCTGTGGACTTCCTCCTACTGGGCTGAAGCCTCCTCTCACAAAGCACACAAACTGTGGAATTCCTACTACTGGGCTCAAGCCTCCTCTTACAAACCAATGTGTGAGGTTGTTAGAATTTTCCACCACTCTGACGCAGTTCTAGTTAACAGGTATGTGGCGCAGTACTTTTATGATGCCCAATAATCCTATATCTAGGCTTCACGACTATCACGTATAGTAATAACCGAAACCAATAGCTTACCATTGGTTTCGATTTCCGATGCACGTGCCTTCCGATAAAATGGAAGTGATCAGGTTAAATATCACACAAACGGTCACCAATTCAAGAACTGCCTTCAATAAGCTCTGCTTAACCACAACCTTAACCCGAGAAGCTACGATTCCTTTTTGCCTTTACACAATATTATATTTTGCTTTCCGATGCATGGAAGTGATCTGTGTCAAATGTCATTTCTGCATTCACACAACATTTTATTTTTTAAGAACAGGTGACATGTACCTGTACGAAACCGAAATCTAGGCTTAAGAATTCTCTGCCGGCTCTTACGTTTCCTTTCTTTTATAACCCCGGGTCTTTTTAGCGGGGCGTGAAACGGCATTTTTAAAAGCTCTCATAAGTGGGTGCGCTTTCTACCGTGCGTTGTTCACAGTATGAAGTGTCTTCCGCATCGATTGTTTACTGTAGAATAAAGCAATAGAATAAAATCCAAACCCAATCTAGGTTCGATGTATATTTGCTGTTAGCAATAAGGCCGCCCATTGTACCATATATTTGTTTATGTGATTTGATTACTTTTTTTTATATTTAGTGTACAATAAAGTGTTCATTTATTCATTCATTCCACTTCGACGGCCCCTTCAAAAGGTTTTCACTACCTTTTTATCTTTAAAAATAATTTTGATTTACGTATTGGGTTAAAACTGACTCATTACAGGTTAAATATGAGTTTAACTGTAATATGCTATTTTTAGTGACATAATTATATACAATTACGCCTGTTTCCCGAAAGGGCACGCAGAGGCATATTTTACGCCCACATTACGCCCTTTATATTGTTAGTGACATGTACTAGGGGCGAGCCTATAGCCGCTTATCGAATTTTTATATAATCGCCAGAGCCTCGGTGATCTTGGACAGTTGTACCACTTGCAGATGAGGTTGGCTTGGGCTCCTCAGATCTTGGTAGGAGCCTTACACAAGTATACATCCATATTAAGTTAATTATGAGTGATATAACTGATAACCACTGCGACAATGGCATTCCCAAACGCCTCGGGCGTAAAGCAGAGCAAATTATATTTTAATAACAATACAAAAGTTAATTAATAACGCCTTAAATGATATCACAACGCTAGGAGCGTCATTCATTAATTGAATACTTAATTAAATCTATTATTGCTTCCGAATTTATACTGTGCTTGGACATCATTTACACCGTCATGCAATAATTTTGCCAATACTTAATAAAGGTCTTAAATTTTATTATATATGAATACATACGTAAAATTACACCTGTTTCCCCGAAGGGATGTACAGAGGCATAATATATGCCAACATTCCGTCAATTATATTGCTGGTCCCGCTTAATAGGTGGCAAGCCTATTGCCGCTTATCGGGAACATCTATGTTCGCCCGAGCCTCGTCTGTTGATCGGCAAGTGCACCACTTGCAGGTGAGGTTGGCTTTGGGTCCAAAGCTCTTGGTAGGACCCCTGTACTCATGAATACATGACATATAATTTATTTAGAATACATACTGAATTAACTTATATAATATCGTATAAAAACCAATAAGTTAGATTATAAGTTCAATATGCAATACCTGTGAGGGTAAATAAGCCTCAATAACCTCGTGAAATTGTGAAACACCTAAAATTGTACACACTTAGTATGCAAATAAAGATTGTTTGATTGAACCCTTTTTTTGGATGGAAATCCTGTAATGACCTTCTGCAGATGTTGGTGGAGCAGGAGGGTGTGTCAGAGTTTAACTCACTAAATATCATCAATGTTCCTTATTGAGCCTGCTATGAACTGGTCTTTTTAGTCAGTAGAAATCTGACACACCCTCCCGCTCCACCCACAGCGGAAGAAGGTCATAAGACGATTATCCATCCGAAAAAAAAAATGCCCAATGTTCCAGAAATAGCAACAAAAACTTTATTACAAGAATGATTTGTGCCGTAAGGTATCAGCCTAGAAACGTGCCACCTTCTCTCATCTCACGGGGAGTCGTAAGAGTCGACGAAGAGAAATCCTACCGGATGATGGGCAGCAGCGTCATCCTGCGTACTGGCTTGAACCTCACCAACCCGCCTGCCTAGCGTGGTGATTACGCGTGAATCATCATCATCATCACAGCCCATTAACGTCCCACTACTGAGCACAAGCCTCCTTTTACATACCAAGGTGTGAGGGTATTGGGTCATACTCCACCACGCTGACCCAGTGAGGATTGGCGGAGGCAGGTGTATGGCGCTCACGCAGGTACTTTCCGGGCACGGGTGCTTCGGGAAGTATCTGTGTGACGTCGCCGGGGGGGAGTCGACCCGGTGTTGCCACCATTGTGACTGCGCGGAAGACACCGCGCAGCACACTTTGGTGGCGTGCCCTGCGTGGGCGGGGCCGCGGTCGACGTTGGCCGCGGCCCTGGGTGGAGTGGCTCTCTCGCTGCCGACCATCATGCAAAAGATGGTCGACAGCGAGACAGCGTGGGAGGCGATGGCCTCCTTCTGCGAAGTGGTAATGTCGCAGAAGGAGGCCGCGGAGCGGGAGAGGGAGCGGGACCCGCTCTTTCTCCGGCTACGCCGTTGGCGCAGCGGGCGGGCCAGGAGGGCCCGTCAGGCAGCGCCCGGGGGGTCTTAGGCGGCGGGGGCAGGGGGCCCCTTCCGTCTCGCCATAGACCCCCCCCGAAGTCGGCCAGTTACGCCATGGCCGCACAAGGAGGTAGGGGGGGCGCTACAAATTGCGCCTTCCTGAGGAGGTCTCCCCGGTTCTGATCCGGGGGACGTTGGCCGCGGGCGGGGTGCCAGAAACTACAAATCCCCTGGTGCTGGCCCCCCGTCCCTTCATCAACAGCGGTGGGCGTCGTCGGAAGATTTTTAGTGGGTAGGACTGCGGCGGTCGCGTCTGCCGCAGTGAGCCCCACACCCCCTCCCGGTCTCCCCCTTTTGGCCGGGAGACAGTGCGTAAATGCATTTTGTTACCGACGTAAATCAAAAAAAAAAAAAAAAAAAGGCAGGTGTATGGCGTCCTGCTGTTAGAATTTTTCAAGCCGCCTATTAGGCCTCTAACATGGCTTAACGACTACTACATTTAGTGATAACCGGGACCAACAGCTTAACGTGCCTTCCGAAGCACGGAAGCGCTCGATATCAAATGCCACACAAACGGTCACCCATCCAAGGACTGACCTCTGTAAACTCTGCTGTACTTTGGTGATCGTTTCCGACCACCGAGCACCGCAGAGCTACGAGCGCTTCAACGGGTGAATACCCCTAACATAATGTGATCTATTGGGGAGGCTAATGTTTAGCATTGAACTATTCTCATTTTAAGTAAACTTCTTGTTTTTACGAGAAATAATTTATGTATTATCTATCTATAGTTATTTAGATTATTATATATATAGTTATTAGCAAGAAGTAAATTAAAGAAATTCGTAAAACTGTCCGTCCGTTCGGTGTAATTGTGTCCTTTATCAAAGTCGATAAGCTTGTCAACGTGGTCTCACGGGATAAATTCCATGCTCCGCTGGAAATGTAAAGCTATTTTACAGGCAAGTCTTAATTAAAGCTTTACATGTTTTGGTGAATTCATTACGTTTTCCATCAGATTCGTTGGTACTTAATGAGGTTTCTGGGTTAGGTGTGGTAAAATTATTATTGTTTGAGTGGTGGCGTAGACGAATAGTTTGACCAAGTTTGCAGGTACTAAGAGTGCATTTCAAGAACGTAATATGCACAATGTTCATATAAGCAATAGTAGGGGCAATTAATAACATACATATATACATACAAACATATATAAAATTATGCCTGTTTCCCCGAAGGGTTAGGCAGAGGCATATTATACTCCCGTATTTCGCTAATTATATAGGTAATACCCCAAAATAGGTGGCGAGCGTATTACCGCTTATTCCGATAAGTTTAACCAAATGTTATTCTCGCCAGAGCCTGGTCTGTTGATCGGCAGGTGCATCACTTTCAGGTGAGGTTGGCTTGGTCTCCTCAGATTTTGGTAAGATTTTGGTACATATACACAGAATATTGCAATAACAGGCAAGTGATGGATTAAAAATATCTTTGTAAATATTCCCGCGCTACTATTATATATAAATTATTTCCCGAAAAATCGGGAAACTCACTCACTCTCGTTTCAGCGTTGGTCGTGAAGACATCGTTGTTCTAAGGCTCCTATCTTACCTGAAGATGCCCTGTGTAAGGGCGAAACGTGTTGAATAGTTTCTTAATTATTCAGGAAATTATAGTAGCGCGGCAATTGTTACAAAGGTATTTTTAATCCATCATTTGCTTACAATGGATTTCCACAAAACGCCCGAATCAATAAATTATTGCAATAACAATAATCTTACTATAGTCACCTTTTTAGCCCATCAATGTTCCATTACTGAACACGGGTCTCCTTTCACGAATAATGATGACAAGGATTCAGGTCATAGCTCCAGCGCGCGGGAAGCAGGTGTGCAGCGTCCTGCAGCTAGATTCAAGCTGCTTAATAGTGTATCTGACATAACTTAACAACTGTCATATATAATAACTGGGACGTATTTCCTATCGCTCTATATAAGGGTCATTATTCGAAATCGCATTATTCATCTGATAAATTATTTGTTTGTGGTTAATAACTGTGGTGTCCTAATTACATTATATACACAATTTTAATAAAAAATAGAATTCATATACCTATTTACGGTACATGTAGGTTTTTTTCGCCCGGAAGAAGAAAATTGAGTCGCTGGAGAACTACTTATTAAAAGCCACACAAAGGACAATAAATTAAAATGAATAGTTACTTGTATATTTTTTCTTTATCTGGGTGGTGTTTACGTATATATAAATTTTTTTATTACATTTTTTATTTTTCATTGTCTAAACCTTGGTAGATTTGACAATTTGATGTGTTCAGAAATATTTGTGTATTTTATGTTTATTTATTTAAATTACCACTTACATATTTATATAGTAACATGTCACGATTTCTTGCCGCAGTCCTACATAAAAAATCATCTCCTTCGACTTGCTACTTATGCAATTGATATTTTACATGGAAAAAAGAATACCAATTTTATACTTTAATCAATCGAACTATGCACTTTTGCCATTTTTAGGGAGTTTATTGATTCCTTTGCTGAAAAGTCTGGGTGCGAGAATTACCAAAATATATAACCAAACACCGAATTTTCGAGGTCAAAGTGGCCAGTGTAATAGTAAAGTAAAGTAAAAGTAAAAGTAAAAGTAAAAAAGTAAAAGTAAAGTAAAGTAAAAGTAAAAGTAAAAAAGTAAAGTAAAAAGTAAAGTAAAGTAAAGTAAAAAGTAAAAAAGTAAAAAGTTCTTTATTTCATAAACTATTACATAGCACTTGAAAACGTCAAAACAATATAAAAATTGAAAAAAAATATATATCAACCCTGAAATCACGAAGCTTAGATTCACTTACATGCAAATAAATAAAAATTAGGTGTAAGTGAATCTAAGTGCCAGTTCCGAGCCTCCGCTCTGTGAGAAGAACTGACAAGAAACTCACAGGCTATGCTCTTTTAAATTATTTTTGTTACATGACACACACAGTGTAAATTTGATGATACTGAAAGGGTCCCCCGAAGCTGTAACCAATAAAGTAGCACTAAGGGAACCTTCCATCACAGTCAAGTAAGTATGTATTGTGAAACTGAGCTGAGCCTGTACAATAAGGGATGGTCACGACAATGATCTGGTTGACTTTTTATTCTAATATACACATACAAGTTGAAAATGTTAAGCCCAAGCTTGTTTATCCGATAAGTAATCATTAACAGCATAATACCCCTTTTGAAGAAACTGCTTTTTAACTACAGTTTTAAAAGTTGCCAATGGTAGATCAATTATTTCCTGCGGAATTTTATTAAAAAATCTGATACTATTACCCAAAAATGAATTTTTAGTTTTGTGAAGTCGACAATTTGGCAGAGAGAGCTTATTTCTATTCCTAGTATTAAAATTATGTACTTTTGAATTTTTATCAAATGTATTAATGTTTTTGCGAACATACATTATATTATCAAATATATACTGAGATGCAACCGTTAATATGTTAATTCTTTTAAACATCTCTCTAAGAGAATCTCTGGACTTAAGATTATAGATAGCTCTTATGGCGCGCTTTTGTAGTACAAATATATTATGTATGTCCGCAGCAGATCCCCACAATAACATACCATATGACATAATGCTATGAAAATAGCTAAAATAAACTAATCTAGCTGTTTCTTCGTCTGTTATGAGTCTTATCTTTTTGATGGCATAGCATGCTGAGCTAAGCCTTCCGGACAAATCCATTATATGGGGGTTCCACTGCAATTTAAAATCAATATTGATGCCTAAGAACTTTGTGTCATTTAATAACTCGATATTCTTGCCATTCATTTTCAAGTTAGTTGAGACTTTTGTAACATTAGGCAATGAGAACTTTATACATTTAGTTTTACTTGCGTTAAGAGATAGATTGTTAACCGTAAACCAATGTAAAACCTTCGCAAGAGCATTATTTATCACGTCAGAATGATCCTTGCCTCTGTTCACTTTAAATATCAGAGACGTATCGTCAGCAAACAAAACTGTTTCGCACAGATCTCTAGTATAGAAAGGTAGATCGTTAATATAAATTAGAAACAATAAAGGGCCTAAAATCGAACCTTGTGGAACTCCCATAAGCAATGGCGCGCCAGAAGACTCGACTCTATTAATAACTACTTTTTGAGTTCTGTCACTCAAGTAAGATTTAATTAATTTTAAAGAATTACTATTAACACCATAATATGTCAATTTAGCTAACAAAGTAGGATGGTCAACGCAATCGAATGCCTTCGAAAGATCACAAAATACTCCAATCGCATCCTGCCTGTCCTCCCAGGCGTCAAATATATGCTTCATTAGGGCTACACCAGCATCTGTAGTGGATTTACTCTTAGTGAAACCATACTGCTGAGAATGAAATAAGGAATTCAGAGAGAAATGACAAAGTAATTGATTAAAAATAACTTTTTCAAATATTTTACTAAGAGCTGGGAGTACTGATATTGGTCTATAGTTAGTAGGATCAGACTTCTCACCAGCTTTAAAAAGAGGTATTACTTTACTGTATTTCATTAAACTTGGAAATGAACCATCATCAATACATTGATTAAAGATGACTGCCAACTGAGGAGCAATAATATTAATGATAGATTTAATAATGTTGGTTGAGATTCCCCATAAATCCTCAGTTAATTTTAAATTTATTGTATTAAAAGTATTAACTATTGTAGAGCCATCAATATGTCTAAAACTAAATAATTCACTACAAAGAGGTACATTGTCTTCAAGAAGAAAGACTGCACGCTGAGTAGAGGAGTCAAGTGCTTGAGTTGTCTCTAATGGTATATTCACAAAGAATTTCCGAAATGCGTTGGCCACCTCTTCTTCTTCTACAATATCTTTATCATCGACTTTAAGAGTTATCATGCTATGATTATTCTTGTATTTTCCAGATTCTTGGTTTATGACATTCCATGTAGCTTTAATTTTATTTTTGGAATTCATAATTTTATTTTTAAGATGCATTGACTTAGCAGTGGTGCAAACAAGTTTGAACAATTTTGAATAATTTCTAACATATTGAATAAAATTTGAATCTGTTGAAGTACTTTTTTCTCTATATAAATCAAAAAGTTTCTTCCTACTTTTATAAATTCCGGGAGTAGCCCAATCACAAAACTTCCTTTTGTTTGAAATTTCCACACTTTTCAGCTTAAAGTTATTCTTAAATTCTTGTTGTACAATTCCGAACAATTTATCATAATTTATAGCGGAATTGTTTTCTAACGTGGTAAGCTTTTCGTTGACATTGCTTTGAAATTTCAAAACCAGATTCTTTGTTATTGGTCTAATTAATATTTTTTTAGTTACATTTTGAAAATTATATTCAAAACTAATAATCTGTCCACTGTGGTCGGAAGTTACGCCATACTCAATTGATTTATGTATAATAGTAAAATTACAAAAAATATTGTCTAAGCATGTTGAAGACGTAGGCGTAATTCTAGTGGGTTCAAGAAAAGAATTAAGTAAATTAAAAGACTTGAACAAATTCAAAAACCTAACTGATATTGAGGAAGATTCCAAAATATTAACATTAAAGTCACCACATACTATAACTTTTTTATTACTTTTGCATAAGGTTGCTAAAACATCCTCCATTGCAGTTTCAAACTGTTGATAATTGCCACTAGGCGGTCTATAAACACATAAAACAATAAAATGGTTAAGCTCTGTACAAGACAATTCTAAAACACGTTCAACTGAAGATGTTTCAACATCCCTACGAGCCCTATTGTTTAAACTATTATGTACTAAAATAAGTGATCCACCTCTTATAGATTGTTTCCTGTGAAATGCACTAGCTACTTTATAATTTTGTAGTCCCAGTAGAGACTCATTAACATTTAGCCAATGCTCAGTTATACACATTACATGGATATTTAATGACTCTAATAACAAACTTAATTCTAGATCTTTGCCTGAAATGCCTTGAACATTCTGATGAAATAAATTTAAGAGCGGCTTTTCATTGGTCAATCTATTGCAAGAGAACTCCTCTATTGTCTTATGAGTAAATTTAAATTATTTGGAATTGATTCCAAGTTTGAATCATTAATAATGTTCTGCTCAATAAAAGCAGGTTTCACAGCCAAGTTTTTGGCTAAGTTAAAAAAGTAATAATATAGCGTAGAAGCTAATCGTTTTTTAATATATTTAGGTATGTAATAATTACCATTTGTCAAATAGAAATTAATACCTAAGTTATTTATATCAATAACATGAAATTTGTTATTGTAATAAAATGTCAAACTATCAATTGATAGATTTAAATTATATCTAACATAATTTTCTTTTTGAGATAAGCTCTTACTAAAAGGAAAAGAAAAGATAACTATTTTATTACAAGTGACCATAGACAATTTTTCTATATAGTAGGCAACAGTTTTTTTTGTGACTGTACCCCTATTAGCTATACAAATTATGACATTGGTATCCCTTGAAAATTGACTATTGATTATCTTTTCCATAATTACTTTAAATGAAGCCCCTGGTATACAATTGTTTGTTATATGTGATCCGGACTTGTTATAAAATAACTGACCAATGTCCTTTCCAGCTTCATCAGAAAACATTACATACTTTTGTGTATAGGCATAGCTTGAATTGACATTATTTAATTTTATTTCCGTGCTATCAATTTTTTTGAAATCTATATTAGTTGGCTTAATATTAGTTACCGCTAAATCACTGAAGGTGCAAACATGTTCTTGAATTGTTTTTTGAGCAAAGTTATAATTTTCTGTAATACTATCAAGAGAGGCTTGCAAATGCAAAATGTCAGACTGTAATTGTTTAATATCCCTTTCATGACTAGTTCTACTTATGTTTAACTTCTTCGCATATATTTCAATAGTGTCTAACAGGTCTAATCTTTCTTTCTTCCAAGCGACATTTTTCTTAAAACAGTTACTGTTTTTAACCATTCTCTCAGTTTTTCTTATAAATTTATTAACATTAATATACTTTTTAATTTTATTATGACTAAGGTGCCTTAAATTTATTACATTTTTATTGTCAGGTGATGAAGCAAGTTCCTCAAATAAACTATTGGAATGCCTAACCTCTTCATGCGCTCGCTCCTTGGACATCTTTCTAATTGTGTTATTAGCCTCACATATTTCAACTTCTAGGTCATTTATGCGACTCAAAGCTTTTTCATATGTAGCGCTGCATTGGTCAAGATCATTTAAGGTGAGCTGAAGTTGGTCACGCTGCCCCAGTACTTCCTGGTGTTTTATAAATAATCAAACGCCAACTTCATATGTAAGGACCAATAAGATTCATTCACACTCATGTACTTTCTCATACAATGCTGTGGGCTATGAGAGTACTTATTTTTTGAATACACGTTTTAATCACATCTTTACTGATGGCAAGCAGTCGATGCAGTCCAAGAAAATGAAAGCGCTACACACCGTGGAAGCACGAAGCCCCATAAGGTTATGTAGCTTATAGATTTTAATGGTCTTAGTAGTAAAATCTCATTAAGTATTCCAATCCTCTCACTAATGATGCAATCTCGATGGAGCGAGAGTAATGTGCACTATTGACGCCAAGTGCCGAGAATCTAATCGATTATGTGATACATTCCGTGCTTAGAGTTTCCTAATACGTAGCAATTTCAATTGGTATAGAGCCAGGATCAAATTTGACACCGAATATTTAATACCGGCTTTGGAACAAGACAATTAGATATGTTCTAGTGATTTAGGTGACTAATCTCGTCATTTCTGCTGCATGGTGTCATTTTCTTTATAACTAGATGTTGGATAAGTGCAGTCGGGTGTAGAAAAAGTTTAATATTTTGGTACTTTGCTACTATTACTAAGGATTGAGAGATTAATATATATATTTTTTCTTTTCTTAAAATTGTGACTGCAAAACACAAGTTTTTTCTTTTGTAACATTTGTAACTGGCAGGAGAAAAAACCAAACTTGACGATTTTCTTGCCCGTTCTTTTACGATCAAGCTCCCGCCCGCAGTGAATGGGGCGCGTTAAATTTTAAGTTTGACCTTCATTAGAGCTCTATTGAGCCAAACTTGAATAAATGATTTTGAATTTTGAGTTAGGTCGCATTTGTTTTTGCGTTACAGCCAGCCAGTCAGCTACAAAGAGTTAACCTGTTAAACATATGCCTTCTTAACTGTTTTCCTAATTGATTTTAAGCCGCCTTGACCACGTCATCGGTCTATCAGGTGGGAGTCTTAAGATTGCTGCTTCGCTGTCGCCATCGAAGAACTGCAACGCCCTAACAGTCGATTCTTGTCTACAAAGTTTGCCGCTTCGATTCGCAAGATCATCAAAGCAACATTAGTCGTCGATTTTACTTTATTACATCACAAATATTTGTTAAAATATTTCATTACGCCCAATGAAAGTTCGTTATGAATAATATAAACAATTTCGCAAAAGAATATTAAATTACTCAAAAACAAAATATTAAATCTGTTTTCTTTTGATGTTTCTGTAAATATAACGCTTATGAATTTTCATTAAAGCGATATTGCTAGTTAGCGGCGAAAAAAATGGATAGAATGAACGTAATGATTGATTCAAAGGGAGATTGCGATACTCCGGACCAATAACCCTAAGGACCCTTGGGACAAAGAGAGCGCTCAGTTGTTTACCAAAATGGCGATTCGTAGAAAAGGCTCAGTTTTTGTGAGTAATTTAATTACTTCCGGTAGGCCTACTTATTAGATTGTATCGTATCCTTTTGCAGAAACAAATTGGCGCGTAAAAAATATCTGCGGATTGCTGTGAGCGGGAATTTTCCGGCTCGAGAATATAGACTTTGAGTTTGATTATAAGAAAAAAGTAATGACTGATATGATGCATCGAAAAACAAAGAAAAGCTGCTTTTACTGGTCAGTTCTTTAATGCACGTCCGTTTGTGTAGCAATCGACTTGCGTTGAACGAGAGTTCCTAATAGTTATCACATTAGATAGTCGTTACACAAAATTAGATGCATGAAAATAAAGTAAGATAAAAAAAAAAAATTGGAAGAGGACGCCTCCACCAATCCGCTCTAGGTCTTCGTTGCGCAGTATGACCTGAATCGCCCACGCACATTTAGTAAGAGGTACGACGAAGTAGGCTGAGATAATGTAACACACAATTTTTCTGCAAAATCTTTACTTGTGAAAAGCCACAGCAGAGCCGCGAGTATCGCGAAAGACGATGGCCTACTTCTGCAAAGTGGTGATGTCGCAGAAGGAGGCCGCGGAATGGGAGAAGGAGCGGGATCCGAACTCTCTTTAGCTACGGGCACGTCATGCAGCGCTAGGGGGATCTTAGGCGGCGGGGCAGGGGCCCCTACCGTCTAACTATAGATCCCCCGCGCCACATACTCCATGATCGCATGAGGAGGTAGGGGGGTTTCACTGCGCCCCTCTGAGGATGTGGTTCTGATCTGGAATGACGTTGGCCGCGGGCGGGGTGCCAGAAGCATAAAGCCTAGGTTGGGACTGCCCCCCCCCCTCCTTTTCAACAGCTGTAGGCGTCGTTGGAAGATTTTTTGTGGGCATGACTGCTGGCGTTCGCTTGCCGGGATGCAGTGCGTAAAAACATATAGTTACCGACGTAAATTTGAAAAACAAAGTAAAATCGCATAGCCACGAACGCTTCGAATGAATTTATATGGAAAATCAACAGACAAGTACATTTCTCAACTCAATAACATTCTCCATTACTTCTTCAAATATTACCTGATCAATAAAATGTATTTGTATAACCGAATCACCAAATATATTTCGTAAACCATGTCAAGAGCAAGTTCCTTTTTAGACCCGCACCGTGGCAATCTTTCATCCCTTCTAGTATTTTGAATGCCGTTATTGCACACAAAGCCTCAGAGAGGTTCCACGAGTGACATTAAGTAAATCTAGTTTCTGATTTCTCTTTCATCAATAGGAAATTTATGCGATGTCTCGCCTTGGGATTACAGGGTCCCGAAAGGTGCGGCTCAGGTTCTCTTCGATATATCCAAAGAAACAAGCCTCAATATTGGGTCTTAAATGACCCAATACAAGATACAGAATTCCGGGGCTTAAATGACCCAACTCAAGATATTGAATTTCGTTGTTAGCCGAAATTTGGAAGCCGAAAACGTCAGTGTTAGCTCTCGCATACATTCGCATTTGATTGATGATTTTCAAATAACACTTAACGAGCCGAATCTATACTACAAGTATGTTGTGAATTATGTGTAACTGGCACAGTGTTGTGCGACATTTTACTGAACGGATGAATGGCTTTTAATTAGTTTTGTCTGCATGATTCTAATGTGTTTGTGACACACTGTGCCATCTAACCCTTAACTAAGCAAATCTGGTAGGTTTCGAGTAGGTACTCGAAAGCAGATAAGCTTTTTTTTTCATAAAATAATTAGTCTATTAATACTTATTAAAGCTAAGCGGGCGGGCAATTGCCATTTAAGCGTTCTAGTCTACTTTTGTATATGGGTCCCTCTGGTTTTGATATGGAATTCTTCATTTCTGATTTCATCACGTTAAAATTAGGACAAATGCAAAGATTTACCTTGAGATTTCTAAAAAGGTATTTATTATAAACAAAAGATAATTATGATCTCTGGCAAATTTTAATTAAAACCTACAACGTCATCTATTATTGCAACGAGGTAAACGAGTACTAACGACACAGCACATACTTTTAATATTTGTAAGGTGAAGTTGTGCACCGATTCAAAAAGCGTGAAACAATCTCGAAGGGATCTCGAGTATCTTATTTAAATATCATATCTTATCTGCCCTCTTTTGTAAACAAGACAAAAGGGTATCTTATTCGGTAAAGTATTACTGTGATGGCGGTTTTGTTGTGGGGAGCTCCCGTGATGTGAAGGGTTGGCATCCCATTGCCTTAATGGGATATGAGACCCATGAATCTCCTTATACGAGCCTCTTAAAAGCGTATATTGTTTGTTGTTTGAGTTTCTTATAAAAAGGCATTGTTGGGTAAAATTTGCGTTGAACTTCAGTCGGCTTGGAATTTCATATCATTATTTTAGCGAGGGAACGAAATTTTACGGGTTTCTTGTCCGGTTTAGCTTTTTCACTTTTTTTGCTCGGGGGATAAGTTGAAATTATAATGTTTTTGCGGTAGACTCAATTACTTATATTTTACGCCGGAGAAAGTTCTGGTAGCTTGAATAAGATATGCAGCTTAGGCAGAATGAGTCTCGGCATATATTACGTTGGCCTTGGCTATAAGCTTCTATGTATTTTTATTACGAAAAATTGTAAGTAATTAATATATAAAATTAGTTGTAATGTATAAAATAGTATAAAAGAGACTGTGACCCACAGACAAACCAGTCAAACGGTTTTGTGGGATATGTTTTTATATAACTTGTATTATTTAAAGGAAATAAACGTTTTATCTATCTATCTATCTACTTACTTTATTCACGTTATTGGGGATATTCATTATCCGGTGCTAACATGATGCTAGCATTACTGCAATATTGTCAGTAAAATCAAATTTAATTTATACAATTTCGGCTCAATAGAGCTCTTATGAATGTCATACTTATAAACTAACGCGCCCATTCACTGCGGGCAGGAGCTTGATCGTAAAAGAACGAGCAAGAAAATCGTCAAAGTTGGTTTTATCTCCCGCCAATACATCTTGTAATATGACGGAGTGACACTAGCGCTGTTTAGTCCTGCAATATTTCTATGTGAGCTCTTAGACAATTTCATGATCGTTTACGAGTATCGTGTTACGTTACTACAAACGCTTCGCTACTGCTTAGAAAGCTTACTTTTAGCAATACGAAAAACGTGACAACTCAAGCTCGCTTTCACAATTGAGAGGGATTAGGAGAGCGCTTAAGAAACTGGGTAAGATTATCGAATTCCAGTAGTATACGAGTATACTATGCATATTAAGATCTTAGAAAAGCCCTAGGGGTCTTAAGCTCTCAAGACGTTGCCGTTGTTGCCCTGAAAGATGGAATCTAGCCAAGTCTTAGCCTGCAATCGATACGGGAACTCAAATGGCATAAGACAAACATTTCTGCTGCCAGTATTTTCTATTAATTGATCAAATTTATGTATTACTGACGAAATTGTTTATTTTTAGTGAGGATTTAGCAAATCACAGCATTAAAAAATGATAATTATAACAAAATTACCGGACACGAAAAAGGTAGTAGAAATAAATAATAAATAAATAAATATTTCAGACACTTACACCAATTATTTAGTTCCAAGATAAGTATCATTAATAACAAGTTATGTTATGGATACTAAATAACGGATAAACATACATAAATACTTTTTTTTTGTAAATACATACTTAATATACATAGAAAAACACCCAGACCAGAACAAATATTCATATTTATACACACAAATATTTGTCCTGTGTGGGAATCGAACTCACGACCTCAGGAGTGGAATGCGGGTATACTCGCCACCACGCCATATCGGTCGTCAAATAATTATTTATTGACTTAAAACATTATTGACAATTATTTAATTAAATCTCTCACCCAATGTAAAAATGATCTTACCACAGCGGCAGGAATCCGGTAGATGCTAGCGGCATAAGTTCGACCAACGTGGAAACTATTGGAGAAGATGTAAAGCAGTGGACTTCAAATGTCTATAATGATGATGTACGAAATCTCTCACAAGTCCCCTGATGGCCTGTAATAAAACCGCTTCTCATCCGGCCTAAAATACCCTGGATAAAATTAAATTGAAGCATAGCGTCTTTCATTGTAATTTTTGCGAGCTCCAACTGCGATTCTGGTTATTTCATCTAGCTATATATCAGACTGACCTCCTCATAAAGCTTAGTGACGTAAATACTGCTAAGTCTTCAAAGTCCTTCTTAGTAATTTTTCAATTCAGACGTTACTTCGCAGAAATCCATCTTAAGCAATAGATGGCTTACATAATTACTTTCTTTATGGTAAAATAAATTGATAATAAATAAATATTTTCTGACAATTACATCAATTATTTAGTTTCAAGATAAGTATCATTATGAACTTGTTTTATGGATAGATACTAAATAACGGATAAACATACATACTTTTTTGTATAAACATATTTAATATACATAGAAAAACACCCAGATCAGAACAAATATTTATGTTTGTCCTGTGTTGGAATCGAACCCACAACCTCAAGATCGGAGTGCGGGTATACTCGCCTCCACGCCATATCGGTCTCAAATCCATGTACTACTACTAAGGATAATGATATATTTATAACTTTATTTTAAAACAATATTAAAGTTGGCTTATTCGATTGGCTGATTCGTTAGTTGGCGACATATACGACCATTAACTAAAATTAGTTAAATTAAGTGATAAATTAAAAATATGCACTTGCTTGCAATGGATTTCTGGAAAGTTACGCCTGAATCAATAAATTATTTAGCTAAATTTTTCAGTTAAGCAAAATTATCTACGCTGTAGTATTTCAGAAATTTGATTGAGGGCTCAGTTGATAATGTAATCATACAACACTGTAAACTGTATTATTTCTCAGTTTAAGCTTAAAATAGTGTGGTACGTGGTTCTGTCAGCCATGATTAATGAGGAAGGAGGGCAAGGTAATGGTGGTTTTAAAAATATTGTTGTTTTAAAGGCTTTTAATAGCTTGATAAAACCACTGATGAAGTTTGCGCCTGGTCATGTTTATAATAGGGTCGTTGGTCGGAAAGCTTTCAGTGATCGGACTAGGTAGAACAATTTTTATATATGCATTGCGGTGTGATAATACCTATAAATATTCACGGAACGCGAGCTAGCTAGGGTGTATAGGGCTCCTACCAATATCTGAGGAGCTCAAGCCTCACCTGCAAGTGGTGCACCTGCCGATTAACGGACGAGGCTTTGACGAACATAAAAGTGCTCGGAAAGCGGCCAACCAACAATATATAAGTATGAATGCTTCTGCCTACCCCTTCGGGGAAACAGGCGTGATACAATATTTCGCATAGAGCTGAAATTTGGTACGAATGTTCAAAACTATGTAAGTTTGACTACATTATCTAACAAATAAATCTAATCAAATTTTAAATATTCTTTTCACAATTAAAAGAATAAACTGTATTAATAAATTGAGAAACTTCTAAGACTTTTAAATCTGCATCAATATTCAGTTCTTTACTTAATATCCAATCGCTTAGCTTCCATCTTGTGAAGGACAAGAAAAGTTCTGAAGTAATTAATCAAATCAGATTGTCAAAATACTCAAGGAAAACACAAATTCATATCCAAGCAAATTAGGAATAGCCGTCGCGGAAAATCTTCCAACAATTTAACACTTTTTCTTTCCCTCTAAGTCATTAATTTTTTACAACTGTTCCAGTCCGGCTGACTTAACCTTTTTCCTTCGAATGTCATTCTGAAGAGTGGCTGGGGGTCATTAGAAAAATTTACGATTGTTTTAAGTGTCTATTGTAACCCATTCGTGCTGATAAATGGTGGGAATTGAATTTATTTGTGTGATGAAATCAACTTTGTGATATTCAGAGATAGGTTTTGTTTGAGAATTATTTCTTTAAAGCACTTGACTTTGACATTAATTCTAAATGTAACCGAACTAAAATGAGAAGCATTCAGAGGTTTAGTTTTTGGATAATGTGATTGTATTGGTGATGATTGCTGATGATGATGATGATTTTGAACTTTTGTTAAATATGTGGACCCGATTCAAGATCTCGGACTCTTAGTGATGAGAGTGGTAGATTGTCAATCAATATTCAGTCAGTCAATGATTGGCATTCAGCTAGATAGGTGATCACTATTAATGTACTGTTTCTCGTTTTTTTTCCTACTAGTAAATATCATGCTGTGGTAATAACATAAACATATTAATGAAGATTGTTGTAAAAAATATCAGTTTCCTTAAAAATATAGCACACAAAAGATTTTATCAAATTTATCTTCAAATTAGAATTCCGAATTTAAAATATTTAACAAAAACCTAGAACTATAACCTCCACTTTAAGATTGCGTCATGAGTTTCCAAATGGATATAAAATGTTATTCTAATATGCAACTTACTCAAACGATAATCAAAGAAATTACTATGAAGACCACAGTATCTTTAGTTCGATTTGGTTAAATGCCCCTATGATAGACACATACGAAAGATGTTTTGATATATCCTTTTAATAAACTATAGTTACTTCTTAATATATATGTACAGAATAAACCCACCTGTGTTAATATTAAAACACCAGCGGACGACAATGTAAATAGTGACAACAATAGGCAAACGTTTGATAAAACTCAGTTACTAAAATCTATTGTTTTTCCAAAGCCAGACACAGAATTTATTATTTTTCACTGCTGACTTTTCTGTTCAATTGTACCCAAAATATATTGAACTCGCGCAAACTGTTGTAACTGGATTTAGGAATGTCAACAGCAAGCTACAGTAAAAATAATAAAGGAAACTGATTGCAATGGTGAAGTCTAAGTTCGACTGCGTTTTTTACCAATATCCATAACCACAAGACTATATATCCATTATAGGATAATTTAGACTTTAAAAAGAATTGATAAATTTTTCTCTTCTACTGTCACAACAAATATAAAATTATGTTTTTTAAAGAAATACGTACACTTTGCTACAACTTTTTCCTACAACTTACAACTTACTACTTTTTCTTCTTAATAGTTGTAGCGAAATAGTTAATTGTTAATAGGCGTGACATTATATATGATTGCACATAAGTATTTTAAATAAATCCTAAAACCAAAGAATATCAGTAAATAAATCTTCCTATATTCTATTACTGTTTGTGTAGATTAAAAATACTTATTACAAACAGAAAATATTTCTGCTTTTCTGTACTTAGCTGATATTTTAATAAAGCAACATGCTAGTGAATTCTCCTTGGTATCAAACCGTTATATTAATAATGTGTGATGTGCTTAAAAGGTAAATTTTCATTCTATAAGAAATGTCTTTAAGAAAGGACAAAATAACGAGCCTTGTGGTACGCCATGAGTGACTTCTTTCGCGGTTAACAACATCTTCAACCAATCGTTATTATAAGCATCAGTTAATACCATTAGCATGTACGTGACTTCGCCAGCAGAATTTATTGGTTCGGTATTATTCAATACCTTATCCAAGGCATATATAAGGTCGTAATGGATAGCGTATCATTACTACTTTGAAATGTTCGTGTTGCTTCATTATAATAACTAGCTTGCATTTCGATAAACACGTGACTATTCAAAAGAAAACAATTCATATATTTATTTGACTGGCTTGTGCGCCGTGTGGTCCCGGCCTAGAATAGTGCCACCCCCTCTCATCTCACGGGGAGTAAGAGGAAGAGAAGGAAGGGAGGAAGAGTCGACGAAGAGAAATCCTACCGGATGAAGGCCAGCAGCTTTATTCTGTGTACTGGCTTGAACTGCGATCACCAACCTGCCTGCCCATCGTGGTAATTATGGGCATATACCCCCAATAGAATGTAACCTATTGGGGAGGCCAATGTTCAGCAGTGGACTTTAAAAGACTGACATAATGATATGACCGCATTCAGTATTCAATTTTCATAAAAGACGCTATATTTAGTTGATTATCTTTGATTAATATGCATAATTAAGCAATGTTACCAATAGTACACTCATTAATCTTTCTCATACCGATGCCAATGTTCGTACCAATAAAGATTTAAATTTTATAAAAAAAGATTGTCTTAGCTTTTACACAAAACACTATTAAATACTTAATCATAAAAACACAGTCATATAACTTATAGGTAAGAAAAAGTGATAACTTTTTTTTTGTTAGAAGGCATTCAGATCTGACGCATCATTAAATTTCAAAGTACTAAAGATAATTTGCAAGTCTTACGCAAAGCCTAAAGTCATAAAATTGGCAAATTATAAAACCTTATTTCTGCTACCAAAATTTAACAGCGTAGGTGAAAAAAGTAATAAAGAGGGCGCGATATTACAAAATCATAATTCTGGAAGCGGGCAACACTCATTTAATATAGAAGTTTGTTAAAAATCCGAACGAGGCATGCAGTAAAAAGGTTTTCGCATAACAAGACTTATTCCCGTAACAGCCATTTTGAGGCATACAGCCGTTGCGTTCGGCAAGCATTTTATGAGAAACGTTTTACCTTTGGTCGCATAAAAAATAAATGAAATTTTGGTGAAAATCATGATATGGAAATAAGTAATCCTTGGGGATATTGATATGGATATTGCCTGGAAAACTCTTGATACAATGATATCACTTATTACTTACTTTATACCATAACCAGATTTTTAAGTAAGAAGTTTACATTCGTTTTAGTCTTTGAACGCCAAGTGACCGACAAACAATAGATTCTTTTATTGAGACAGACACATTAAAAAAAAAATTCATTTGTCGGGAACCACTGGCGTTTAATGTGCTCACTTCTCTTCAAGTCTGTTAATAAATTAAGACAGCGTTATCCCAGTCCCAAACTAAGAATGGCATAAATCAACTAATGTAAACACATATTGCCATATTTTGATGAACTATCACTTTATATTTGATCGGGAACAGGAGTGGCTACTATTTTTAATTTTAAAGTAAACTCACATCTCAATCATTCTCTACTATCTTCAAATTAGGGAACAAACCAACTACTTTTTGAGTTAAGGACGGACATTACGACCTTCAAGTCATATATAAGTCTTGACTTGTAATTTTTTTGATTAATGTCTGCTTACTAGTAACATATGCTTTTACAAAAAAAAAATCACCAATAAATAGACGAAATTACCATATGAACATGAAAATAATTTCGAATTTATTTATTATAACTCATTTATACAGTAAATTAAAACTAAGTTTACAAATTGTTTAAAATTTGATTAGGGTCAAAAGAGGTTAAAAATCTGCTTACTGGTAAAAAATAAACATAAAAAAACTAATAAACAGACTATTGAAATTGCCATATAAAAATGAAAAATAAATAGAAAAGTATTTATTGTAACTCAATTATACAGTAAATTATAACTAAGTTTACAAATTGTTTGAATATTCGCATTCTACATCGTTTCCAGTGGTACCCAACCTAAGCAAAGCTTGTATCTTGGGAAACCTATTTCCTGTGAATTACAAATAATTATATATGTTACCGGCCAAACCCGATTTTGGGACAAACTAGTATAGCCTAGTCCTAACTAATTTAGGTGGGCTGCATAAAATGTTTTTTTTCCTAAAATCGGGTTTGGCCGGTAACATATTTAAATATTTGCATTCATGGCTCATTTTTGATACCTGTCTCACAAGTAATAAAAATTTTATAAAATTATATAGTCTATCAGGGTCTTATTACAAAACGAGATTTAAAGTTAGACCAGGCTTAAAACGAGTGCTGTCACTTTCGTTTGATATTTTTTTTTTTTTTTAATTATATTTAGGACAACAAACAGTTACACAATATATAATATTAAAAAGGCTAAAACTAAATTTGGTTCATTGCGTAACCAAACATATGAAACGAAACTTAGCTTCATCAATTATACACATATTGCTTAATCTAATAATAAATACAATAATATTTTATTCTCTAAATAATATAATGAAGACAGTGACAGCACTAGTTTTAATCCTGGTCTAACTTAAGATCTCGTTTTGTTATCAGCCCCTCATTCTTTTAAGCACTATGTCTCACATAGCTTCGAAATTACTGGCTACTTTGTGTTTGGGTGTTATGAAAATTTTGTCATCACGATAATAATATGCCGTTATGTTTTATTTTTGCCCCAGTCCACGCTAATTCAACTACCAAACTATGAATATGCATAGTAGCCTCGCTATAAAGTTATAAAAATGTTAATATTTTTACGGTACTTTATAAACAACAAATAACGCCTTGGATATTCGTGGGAAATTGCTGTTTTAAATAATCTGAAATATTTATAAAATTTTTGACAACCGATATGGAGTTGTGGCGAGAATACCCGCTCTCCGCTCCGAAGGTCGTGGGTTCGATTCCCACACAGGACAAATCTTTGTGTGCATGAACATGAATATTTGTTCTAGTCTGGGTGTTTTCTATGTATATTAAGTATGTATTTACAAAAAAAAAATTATGTATGTTTATCCGTTATTTAGTATCCATAACACAAATTCTTAATGATACTTATCTTGGAACTAAATAATTGGTGGGTCATAAATATTTATTAATTTTTTTTTTTTTATTTATTTATAATAAAAATCTTTGCATTTTTTTGTTTTCACCTGCTCAGTGCGGTGATTATAGGCAAATATCTCCAATAGAATGTAATCTGTTGGTGAGGCTAATGTTCAGCAGTGGACTTCATAAAACTGATACAGTGATGATATTCGTATACATTTTATTGCTATGAGATGATGTTTAAACGTAACTTTGTACATTGATACATTAACTGATTACTCATTACAATAAACGGGATAATTAAACGATACGATTCACATAAAAGTAGATATCGAGTGAATTAACCCAACACTTTAACATTTATTCCAGTACGAGAGTCCGGAATGTGGCTTAAATACCAATTAATTATTTTACGAGAATGAATCTGAAATTGATTACCGTCATTTTGTTTCGAGTTGAATCGTCATTTTAAGAACATATACAGGGTGTAAAAATGCTTTTATCAAAGACAAAGGCTATGTATTCTACACATCATAACAAGAGACATTTTCTAAAATTTCTCGTTGAATAACGATTTTCATTGCTGGTGTTAATAAAACTGCTTAAAGTAAGTAAGTAGTGGTAAAATACAAAGAAATGCCGCGCAACAGACCTCGTTTCTGTAGCCCAAGACTGCTGACGTTATTTAAAAAAAAACTTAACAATTAACGCTTCGAATTTGTTTTAATCAAAAATAATCAAATAAAATTCATGAATTAGGCCTTTTATAACTAAGAATAAGAATATTTTTTTTTTTTCAGAAATATGTTACAGTCGGTTAACAGTAAATAATTAGCTAAAATAAGTATGTTTATGACAAAGATGGCGGCTGTACTAGTATTAACTATATGACAGCTGTCAGCGCCATCCATCCACGAATGCATGGTAATGCTTATCAATACTTAAGTGTCTACAGGATTGGGTGACGACAAAATAAAAAAGGCTATTATTATTTTTTTATTTATTTAGTAAGTACAGGTTATAAAAACTTATTTATAACATAGTCCCACAAAACCGTGAGTACGGTTTAACTGGGGGGTCTGATTCTCCGTACATTTTACATTTTTTGGGGCAATGAGCCCCAGGTACAGTCTAAAAGAAAAAAAATAACCTTATGCTGGGCAGAATACATAGATTTCGGCTTTGATCAGGTTCTTTTAACACCCTGTATGCATATATAAAGCGGCCATTATACTTAGACAAGCGTTTATTTATTATTAATTCACGAAATTTCCGTGCAACCAGTATTGTAATTAAATATTTAAAGTCTGGAATTATATGAGCGTATTTCATTAATTCATGTTTTTTCTGTTTTAAGTAGGTATCGAACTTATTGAAAGATAATTTATTGATTCAGGCGTTACTTTGCGGAAATCCATTGTAAGCAAGTGATGGATTAAAAATATTTTTGTAACAATTCCCGCGCTACTATAATTTCCCGAAAAATCGAGAAACTATTCAACACGACACGTGATTCGCCCTTATACAGGGCATCTTCAGGTAAGATAGGAGCCTCAGAACAACTATGTCTTCACGACCAACGCTGAAACGAGAGTGAGCAGCTGCATCGGGATCTTCTGCCAGATGGCAGGTTTGGGCTTCGAGCCATTGGGCTCATTCCCCGGGCTTCATCTCTCGAGGCTACGACCTCAAGGTGCTGGGTGCCGCTATGCGGCCGTCGATTGACGAATGGCGCTCTCACCGTGGAGGCTTACAGCACCGCCCTCAGCGCGACAGGCACACCGGGTGAGACCCCGAAGGGAGGCCCAGCAAGCCGTCAGCGAGCAGGCGGTGGCTGAGGTAAGCAAGGATGAGAGATTGTTTAGAAAGGTGGGTTTGGGGGTTTGGGGATTTGGTGGGTGTGAGGGGGAGGCGATGAGAGCGCGAGAAGGTCTCGCGGCAGCGCCTTTCTCTTCATCTTCTTTGGGATGGAGCCCAGGGTAGGAGGCTGTTGCCCGATGGTGCCATCTGGCTGTGACTGCGATCGGGCGGTGGCTGTGGTGGAGTGATGGTGGTGCTGGGTGGCCGCGGCTGCACTTGAGGAGCCTGCGGAGCACACATTGGCGGGTATGGGGTTAATGTTTGGTGTGGTGTTGCTGTTGTCGGCCTGGGTTGTTGCCGAGACGGGAGCGGCTGCGACGACATCTGATGCGGCAGCGACGGCGGCAGGTGAACGCTCAATGCTGGTGGTGGGGGCGATGCCTTGTAGGTGGGGGTGCGGTCCGTGGTCGGCGCGGTGGAACATTTTCTTAGTTAGCGCGCCGATGAACTCTTCGACGGACCGCACTCTTAGGTCCCGGTGCAGCGTGGCGTGAGCAGCTGAGCGTATTCGAGCGTATTTATACCCTTACCCACTTCCGCCATCAACGTCCGCCACGTCATCGCGGTCTGAGTCAGAGTAAACGTCACTTGCTTATTGAAACATATTAACATTCGTTTAATCGAGTCGTTTTATCTCAATTCGAACTAAAAGTCTTCTCAATCAATTATTATCAGCCTTATAAAGACCACTGCAGAACATTAAGCTTTCCCATAGATTACATAGTTTTGGGGTTTTTGCCCATAGTCGCCACCCTGGGCAAGTGGGTTGGTGATTGCAGATTCTGGAAGATGACGCTGTTGCACATTATTCGGTGGGATTTCTCTTCATCGACTTTTACGACTCCCTATTAGATGAGAGGGAAGGAGACTACTCTAAGCCGATAGCCTATACTGAATGAATGAATGAACACTTTGTTATACACTAAAAATAAAAAAAGTAATAAATCACATAAACAAATATATGGTACAATGGGCGGTACAAAACTATATTATTCTCAATTTAGTTTTTTTTTGGCGTCTTATATTTTTTAGTTTATTGTTGTAGTTTTTAATGGTGAATCTGGCCCATGCTGAAAATCAGTGCAGTGGGTTTGTTTACAGACTCACTGCGAATACTGAGCAGGGGCCTTTTTCAATATTATGCAACCTTTACGTGTCCTATATATTGTATTATTTCTTTATTATGTTGTGTATGTTGTGTGATATTGAAATAAATAATTTTTCATTTCATTTCAATTATAGACGACCGATATGGTGTGGATGTAAATATACCTGCTTTCCGCTACATAGATCAAGAGTTCGATTCCCACACCGTAAAACAATGTGTATATAAATATGAATTTATATCTTGGTCTGGGTGTCCTATTCATTGTAACTTTATACCTGTAGAAAATAAAATACTTATGTAGGTATTTGTATCCGCTGCTAGTACTCAATAGTATAACCAATGTTTGAGACTATTTATTTGTTTTTAAAATCTGAGTGACATTTTCCCTGTAAACAGCAAAGCTATTTTAGATCTTAGGCTCCTTTTATATCATTTCATTTCGCAAATAGCTGTTATTTATTTTACATTATGAACAGACGATACACACTTCACACTTATTCGTATAGAGATCGGCGCACATATTTTCGGGGAGTAAATCAACTTTTTGGAAGGGTAAATGGTATGCGTGATGCTTTTTCCCACCGAAAAGGGTAACTTAAATAACCTTCCATTCCCCAACTTTCCATCATCGAGGCAAAAACACGGAATTTTCCCGGTTTTCTAAAAAGGAATTGCGAATTTCAGCCTCCGGATTACGTAAGCTATTTTCTATCGTAAATTCTACGGAAAAATAACTTAAGTGGGTTTCAAAATAAAGATGTTACCTCTGATGTTTTTTAGCCACAAAAATAGGGCTATGGTCTCTGACCTTAAGCAACGTTGCCGACTGTTTTACGTTATTTTTGAAGTGCTGTAATATCGTAGGAAAACCTTGCCAGGGAGCTTATTCAACAATGCAAGGGTATGCGGCAGTAAGAGATATACTCTTTATTGACAAAACTTAATAATAGGTTGCAAATAACGCAGAAGAAAATAAATCTAGGCGGTCGTATCTGTAATAGCGATCTCTTCCTTCCAAGATGAGAAGATATTGGGTCATGCTCTACAACGTGGATTCGGTGCGAATTAGCGAAAGCAGGTGTCTTCCTGCTAGAATTTATCAAGTCCAATAGAGACTAAAACGGGACCAAATGCTTGACGTGCTTTCCGAAGTCCGAAATAAGAAGTGCTAGTCTTTTGGAGCTACAAACGGTACACGGCATACTTTACCTGGAATCTATGTGCACGCCTCTGGTCGGCAGTACAAACACATTGCAAACTTGTAGGACTGTAGTACCTACTGCCGACTTGGAAATGAGGCACAGCAAGTAACTCGTTATAATGAGAAATCTGATGGTAAGTAGTTGTTGCAGCCAGAAAAATAAGGCGCCTCTCGCTTAAAAGACCCGGGATTATAGGATTTAGGAAATACTTGAGCCGACAAGCGTTCGTATCTCTGCGGTGCTCGGTGGTCGGAAACGATCATCAAAGTAAAGCAGAGTTTACAGAGGTCAGTCCTGGGATGGGTGACCGTTTGTGTGGCTTTTGATATCGAGCGCTTCCGTGCATCGGAAGGCACGTTAAGCCGTTGGTCCCGGTTATCAGTAAATGTGGTAGTCGTTAAGCCATGTTAGAGGCCTAATGGGCGGCTTGAAAAATTCTAACAGCAGGACGCCATGCACCTGCCTCCGCCAATTCGCACTGGGTCAGCGTGGTGGAGTATGACCTAATATTCTCGCACCTTGATATGTGAGAGGAGGCTCGTGCTCAGTAGTGGGACGTTAATTGGCTGTGATGATGATGATGATGAGCCGACAAAGAATTTCAGAGCTTAGGTTTTACACAGGAACGACAGACCAATTTTCTTGGTTTGAGTGCTGATAGTCTGCACATTATGTGGATGGTTCCTTGGCACGGGTTGTTCGGGAGAGGAAAGGAGAGGGCGAGATGAGATCGCAATGGAATTAGTATGCATATGCATGCATTATATCACGCCTGTTCCGCCAAGGGGTAGGCAGAGGCATACCATACGTCCACATTTAGCCAGTTATATTGTTGGTCCGACGTTATTGGTCGTCATAGGTAGTCTATTGCCAATTACCGGGAACTTTAATGTTCGCCCGATCGATAAGTCAATGTGTTTTGAAGAATTTTAGCTAAAACACAGCAAGATTTAAGTGAAAAGATGATCGCAAATTAGTCGGATTAAAAAATAATTTACCAACAACGAAATACTGCAAACAATGTTGATACTTGGATGTTTTGAGTTTTAGCCATTTCGTTAGTTTAAACGAACTTGTAAACGGCAAAGACGGATGAAATTAATCTAATACTCAATTAACGTTTAACTTCCTCCCAAATTTGACACTAATAACTTTCTTTATTAAAACTCTTCGTAAACTTTAACTTTGCTTTTGAGCGCGAACTTTGAGAGTATAAATTCTGAAAGGGATTCCTTTGAAACCACCTCGGGCTGAGATTTGCCAAAAATGTTTTAATGGATTGGACAAACATTAAATCCGGAATTCAGGTAATATTAAGAGTTATCAAATTTATTTACTGCTCTTTTGCAAAAGTCTAGTGGAAAAAACGTTTTGTTTTTTACTATTAAATTTTTGCTAAATTCAATAAGTGAATTGTACTCATTAAGTAATTTTATTTAATACTCTATACAGCATTATAAATATATTTTTTAAATTCTCTAGTGGATTCTAAAGGATGGAAAATAACAGATCTTTTATAATATTGAGGAATATAATATGAAGACTTCTAATCATAATATATACATAGCCACATGGCGTGGTGGTGAGTAATCATAACTAAAAATACCGCTAAACCCGCTGCGTCTAAAAATTTAGAAATCAGGCCCTTGTACATTGTATGTCAACATGTACGAGTATTCTAGGCAGTAGTTTAGAGAAGTTAAGTATTCAGCAAACATCTGGTATTTAGGGCCTTTGCGGGTAACAATGCGACATCAAAGGGCTTCATGAAATGTACGCTCAAAGCCAGCCCTCGCTAGGACCGGTCCTAAACGGCGGTTAATGCCTCGAAATTATCTCGGTTTAATATCTAGAGTTTACTTGAATGTTAAGTATTTAGAACAAAGTCTAATTATTTTGTTTTTTTTCATCATCATCATCTCAGCCCATATACGTCCCACTACTGAACACGAGCCTCCTCTCACATATCTAGGTGTGAGGGTATTGGGTCATACTCCACCACGCTGACCCAGTGCGGATTGGTGGAGGCAGGTGTATGGCGCCCTGCTGTTAGAATTTATCAAGCTATTAGGCCTCTAACATGACTTAACGACTACCACATTTAGTGATAACCGGGACCAACAGCTTAACGTGCCTTCCGAAGCACGGAAGCGCTCGATATCAAATGCCACACAAACGGTCACCCATCCAAGGACTGACCTCTGTAAACTCTGCTTTATTTTGGTGATCGTTTCCGACCACCTAGCATCGCAGAGCTACGAGAGCTTCTCGTAGTTATACATAGTGATTTTTTATTAATGAACGTTATCCCGGTTGCCTTAGACTTAAGCATAAGGCATAGAGTCTGCATGCTTTTTTCTTTCATTTTTGTTTTACGTCGGTAACAAAATGCTTTTACGCACTGTCTTCCAGACAAAGGGGGGCCGAAGGGGGGTGTAGGACTAACAGCCGGCAGACGTGACTGCCAGCAATAATACCCACTAAAAATCTTCCGCCGATGCCCACCGCTTGTTGAGAAAGAGGCGGGGGCTAGTACTTATGTCAATGTCGTAACTCCACCTAGCTGTTGGGCATCTTAAACTGTCGGGTCGAGCCGAGGTCTTCACTGTCATCATCATATCGAATGGCTTTTAGCTGTCTGAATCCAAATTTAAACTTCCAGTGTCAATTGGCGTGGCAGCTAGAGACAGAAGATGAAGATCTCGAAGCCCACCGGGAAACAGTACAGTACAATCGTTGGCAATATGGAATAAAGTTCGATCTGGTGCTCCATAATCACAGGACGAAGATTCTTTTAATCCCCATTTATGAAGGTGGTATTTGTAACGACCGTATCCTGTTCTGAAGCACTAAAACTAGCAGGCTCTGATGCGGGATCCACTATCAAGCCTTTTTGTGGGTTATCAAAAGAGTCACATGCCAACTGCCACGCTGTTTTTAAGCTGAAGTCTTCACTGTAAGACACGTTATCAGACCTACAGCAGATTCAACTGAAGCACTGCTATTTCAACTTGGTAATCTTTTAGGCTATCGTAGTAATCCCCATCTCCAACAGTTTCAAGAGTCCTTAAAAATTAAAATATAAACGGTCACCCTCTGTATAACTAGTGATGTACAAGACTCGAGGCGTCCGAGTCCCTTTGCCTAGAGCTCTTATATGGCGCCGGGAGTCGTTTGCAGAGCTCAGGCTTTTTTGAAGTCACGAATTCTATTTAAAGACTCGAGCCCTTCTGATAGGTTTAAGCTCTTTTGAAGGCTTAAACTCTCTTGGAGCCTCGAGGTACGGCTCAAAATGAATGCGGCTCGGCTAGGCTCGGTACTCCGAGATTACCGAGCTCACTGAGTCTTGCCATTCCGCCTCGAGGCTTCGAAATTAAGACTCGAAGCCTCGAGGCTTGTACATCACTATGTATAACTTAAAAGAGTCATAAAGAAAAGGCTAATTCACACGGAGCCATTTATTGAGGTGAAAAGCATTGTTTGCTAGTACCTAGTAAGACATGCGTTCTCGAGGTATATATGCTAACGTAAATACATCATACTTGCGCATTTTAAAAGAGTACAGCGACATCTATATTTCTAATTATAAATATAAAACATCACCTACCCACCGTATGACATCTATGGTTTGATGTATGTCGAAAATTGTACACCCACCAAGCGCTGATCTTTGTAAAGGCTGCTCAACTTTGACCCCTATAAGTCCCTGTACACAAAAATAATGAACACAATGAATTAATGAAACCGAGCTTCACGGTTGCTGTTAAAATTTAATCCAATTATCATTGAAGTACTGTTTGACTGTAGTATTAATTACGTCAGTAAATGGACTTTTTACGCAGCGCTCCTGAATATGCATAAAGGATCAACGGATAAAGGAGTTTATTTTGTATTTATGTACATTTTACCACGCAAATGGTGACAAAAACATCATTTATTGGAGTGTTTAAGGGATCTTTGCAGTGCATTACATTTTTTTTAGAGATAAAACTGCCTATGTATTTCTCTGTCGTCGTTCGGCTTTGGAGTTCTCTAATGTCGTATGTGTTTCCTATAATCTCGGGTATATTAAGCGGGGCGCGGAACGTAATTTATGCAGTCGTCATGAGCGCGCTTGTTATCGTTGTCGGGAGCGAGCTGTGCTTCCCACTTAAGGGAAAATCTTCCACCAGGCCGATGTGCCCGGGGGCCGCAGCCCAACTGATGAAGTTTGGGTGTTGTATATATAGCAACGCGCCTGACGAATTCTGTATGCGCGATTCAGGATAGCATTAATTTGAAAGTTTCATTCATCGCTTGTACGGTGGCGTTATGCCGTGTTTATAACACAGTGTGCCGCGCTTTCATTTCTTTGGGCTTCATCGACTGTTTAACACCAAATAGGAAGTGATCATTGTGACAAATCGCATTAAAGCAAAAAGTTTAGCTAAATAAGGCTGCAGTAGTATAGAGATGCCTTTCAACATTGATAATTTTTTAATTGTTTATTTTGCTTACGCGAAGATACATAATTAATAAAATATATGTTACTGTTCATTATTCTTATCACCACTTTCCAAATACTTTAAAGTGATTCGTGGTCACAGAGCAACTGAGATGAGAGGTGTCTTTATAGATGTCCTATGATATGGAGACGTCCATGATCTATTTATCATGTGAAATTCTCTGCCCTAATAGCCGTCACTTTTACGTGCTATAGCCCAGCTTGTTGATTCTCTGAGGTATGCCGGTAATTTCAGATCTTCTACGGATTTCCTCATTTATAGTACTTAAAATCGTTATAAACCTTTTGTAACATATATGTTTTCAAACAGTTAAAAATAAAATGTAAGTTCCCCATAAAATATTTGAAAATGATTAATCATACATTCTAATACAATTAAAACTATTTCAAAACTCGCGAATAGGTCGAGTTAAACCGATATCAACCATTTACCTTAATCCACTACTTAACTGAATGTTTGAACCGTTCAACCCGTCGCGTCGGGGCTGCTTCAAGCCGTGATAATCTTCGCGGGCACTTCAGACCAGAAGCGCGGAAGTCCCTGATGAGTTTGGGGTTAGTTCGGGATTGTTAGTAGTTATTTGATGTAGAGGGTCTATTGAGCCTACTGTGTGAGTAATGATTTATTTTGGTATTCACGGATTTGGCTGGATTTGAGCGGATTTAAACGTTGTTTAAGTGAATGGTGAAGTTGGGCCTTCTTGTAGACGTATTTGAGTGTATCATGACGTATTATCATAATTATTGTGTATTGTATAGTGTATTATTGTATGGGTGAAGTGGTAATTTTATGTTTGAAAATTAGCTAATACATTGCAATATCAACTATGTGCCGGTGAACATTCTGTTACAACTATAAAAGTGGTCTATAAGTGTCAAAGTTCTCTTATAATAGATATTTAGATGAAACGTGAAACCACATGAAAACTAAACAAGATTCATTTTATAACACATTCCATGAAAATAAACATTTCTAGCAACATATTATAAACAATGTCTAACACTATACAATTCATACATACATAATGTCACGCCTGTTTCTCCGAACGAGTAGGCATATTATACGCCCACATCTCGCCAATTATATAGTTGGCCCCACGTAATAGGTGGCGATCCTATTGCCGCTTACCGGGCACTGTTATGTTCGCCAGAGCCTCGTCCGTTGATCGGCAGGTCACTTGCAGCTGAGGTTGACTTGGGCTCTTTAGGTCTTGGTAGGTAATACACTCTTTACCCCCTCGACTGGTCTCCACCTTGTCGTGGTGGGGGGGCTAAGTACCTCCCGGTAGGGCGTAGGAGGCGCTAGGGAAAAGGTAACACCCAGAGACCGACGACTCTGGGTGCCCTTAGTACTGACTACCGGGGGGGAAACTAAGAGGGACCTATGAGGGCGCAGCGGGTAGGCCAGGAGGGCCCGCTCAGCAGCGCCAGGAGGGTCTAGGCAGCGGGGGCAGGGGGCCCCTGCTGTCTAACCATGGACCCTCCGGGAAATCGGCCACACACGCTATGGTCGCACGGGGAGGTAGGAGGGGCGCGTCCACTGCGCCTCTCTGAGGAGGTCCTCCCGGTTTTGGTCCGGGGGACGTGGGCCGCAGGCGGGGTGTCAGAAGCTGCAACCCAGGTACTGGCCTCCGCCTCTTTCTCGACAAGCGGCGGGCGTCGTCGGAAGATTTTTAGTGGGTATTGCTGCTGGCGGTCGTGTCTGCCGTTGGTGTGTCCCACACCCCCTTTTGGTCCCCCTTTGGCCGGAAGGCAGTGCGTAAATGCATTTTGTTACCGACGTAAAACAAAAAAAAAAATGGTAATACACTCTTCAAATATTAAAGGTGTAAGTAAATATTTTCCCATAAAAAGAAATAAACCCATAAACAAAGAGTCCGTTATAATAACCATTCAGATAAATATTAAAATCAGGAAAATTCAGATATAAATAAATATTAATAGATTTTGCACAGAAAAGACTTTATATTCTGTGAAACAATAGTGTAGAACGCCCTCTATCTGGAGGGCGAAGAGTAGAGCGAAGACATACGCAAAACAGCTGACAGTAGTTGAAGACAAAGAGCTGAAGTCAATGGCGCGTCTTTGGAAAGTCCTATGTCTTGCAGTGCTCGTAGCTCTGCGGTGTTCGGTGATCGGAAACGATCACCAAAGTACAGCAGAGTTTACAGAGGTCAGTCCTTGGATGGGTGACCGTTTGTGTGGCATTTGATATCGAGCGCTTCCGTGCTTCGGAAGGCACGTTAAGCCGTTGGTCGTTGGTTTGTCGTTAAGCCAGTTAGAGCCCTCATGGGCGGCTTGAAAAATTCTAACAGCAGGACGCCGTACACCTGCCTCCGCCAATCCGCACTGGGTCAGCGTCGTGGAGTATGACCCAATACCCTCACACCTTGATATGTGTAAGGAGGCTCGTGCTCTGTAGTGGGACGTTAATGGGCTGTGATGATGATGATGATGGCTTGCAGTGAATGAAAATAGGCGTTAAGATAACATTGCACTAATGAAATCAAATTTTATTTATTCACGTCGCTTGTTGAAATGAAATAGCTTGCGCTAATGGTGATGACAGATACTAAGTGATGAGTTAAATAAGCCGTTATATTATTTTGGCGATTCACTCCTACATTTCCCATTAATTAAAGAAACGAGGACAGGGAAAACCTTTTAATTTAATACGTTAAAAGGACTATTAGCAGACATATGAAATGTGTCGAAAATATTAAAAGCGCCGTATTAAAATCATGACAATTGACGGCGTTGTTCCATAAAATGTTTTCATAATATGAAATTCGATGTCCCTTATACATTTTAAATTAATAAATTTTAATAATTTTTTAGGGTATTCTACCAAGAAATTTGGTCTCCAAGCCAACTTTACCTGCAAGTGATGCACCTGCCGATCAACGGACCAGGCTCTGAAGAACATACAAGTTCCCGGTAAGCGGCAATAGGTGGGACCAGCGATATAGTTGGCGAAATGTGGGCATATAATATGCCTCTGCACAGACCTTCGCGGAAACAGGCGTGTGTGTTTGTATACCCACGTATAATAAATAAATATTTTCTGACAATTACACCAATTATTTAGTTCCAAGATAAGTATCATTAAGAACTTGTGTTATGGATACTAAACAACGGATAAACATACTTAAATACTTTTTTTTTTTTTGTAAACACACTTAATTTGTATAGGAAAACACCCAGACCAGAACAAATATTCATGTTCATGCACACAAGATTTGACCTGTGTGGAAATCGAACCCACGACCTCTAGAGTGAAGTGTAGGTATACTGACCTCCACGCGATATTGGTCGTCAAATAATAATTATTTTTGAAAATAATAATTTTGAAGAATGAAAAGCGTATGAAAAAATCGGAAATGCAAATCAGGAATACCTACTCAACGTTAATTTTTGTCATATTAGCCTTATCCACTGCTGAACATTATCATATCTAATGGATTATATTATATTGGGGATATTTGTCCAAAACCAGAACCAGGGTTGGTGATCGCAGTTCAAGCCAATACGCAGGATGACGCTGCTGCCAACATCCGTCCTAATCATAATAAATATTTAAAAAATATGTCCTTTTTTTATACAGCTCATTTAATAAAATATTAAAATTTCAGAAAAAGAAAATACTTGATTCCCTTAAATAATTGCGGAATGTGATTGGAACTTGTGCTTCGGATATCCCAAGGGTGCTTTAGTGCCAATATCTCTTGAACTTCGTATAAACACCTACCTTAGTATAAACTTAAAAAATAAAAATAGGTCTTATAATGTTAAATATCAATGAATTCATTCACATACATAACATCCATTCGTTTAAATATATTATGCCCGTTTATTTTGCATCTCAGAGCTCTTGAAGGAAACAAAACGCCATTTTTATTAATATTTAACAAACACAAAGGAAAACCTTTTTTGCCTTTCTCTCTGTTTACTTTACTTGTGCATGTTTACATTTATCACAATTTCTCTTTGTTATTCGCTTACTAATAGTAGATCGGGTGCCTTTTTAGTCGCGTAATTTGTTTTATTACATTTATTTATTTAACAATTCATGCACATAACGAACATACACAACGATAGAAGTTATGAAAGACATGTACAATGACACTGCTTATCCCTAAAAGGAATTTCTTCCAGCGGACCGAAGAAAGTAAAAAGCATTTACAAAGTAGACACGTGCATAACCTACGTAACAAAACAAACTACATTAAAACAACAACAAAAACTAAAATCTAACAATAACATACTAAAATTAAACCTTTTTATCGAATTGTGCAATCAAAAAAGTACAGCTAGCATGCAGCAAGGAAATGTTCCTTTATTGCCTTCTTAAAAATGGAAATACTTTAAACAAAAGTAACTCTGTGTCTGTCTGGTGGCAAGTATATCCGAACTTCTCTTCTGAGAGTTTGTCTGGTTGTTTACATATGTATGAACTAATGGCAAAGCTAAATAAAGGCAATGTCAAGGCCTTTAAAAAAATACTTAAAGAATATTATTTGAGCGCAAATAATTAATACCTACACTATAAACCTACACTCTACACGTTTACTATATACTACATACCTATATTATATTTTACACTACATACAAAGCTAGTACATATACTGGCAACATATTAAACTTAGTTTAAGTGGCGACTCAACCTTAGCAAATAAACCGATGTGCGGTTTCCGTTGAGGTTATATGAATGTACCCTTTTGTTTTTGTAATTTTTTTTATATTATACAATAAAAAAAAATTAAAAAAAATGTTAAAAACGTTTATTACTAGTATTATCATGTACTGCGATAAGGTAGGACATGGCTTGGGCTCATTGTTAAACTCATACTTAAAAGGACATTTTTTGCCTTATAGTAGTCTTAAATAAATTTCTAAACAAATTTTAATGGACAGTAATATTCATTCACAGGCGACACTGCTAATACTTATTGGAAATAGGGGTACAGTGAAGAAAAATAATTTTATATAATTTTATGAAGCTTTGAACTCACTTAAAGTAAAAGAAATTATTATGTTCAATTTCCCATATTCTCAGCATTTGTCAAAGTCCGAAAATGACCGAAGAAACATACAAAATTCATCTTTGTACAACCTATGTACTTAAAGTAATAAAAATAGAATAATTGACACTAACAGTATTGTTAGAAATAATTTTCTTTTCCTTTCCAATTATTTTCCAATTATTTTAAACGACAAATAGTTTTGTCACTATTATACTTAATTGACATTACTACCAAGAATTTGGTACAATCTGCTTCTATTGAGCACTCCGACCTAAATAATTCATTATTTGACAATTTAAACTAGGTGTTAAGACAAAAGAGAACTCTTTTTCTGGCAATAAAAAGTACACAAAGCAGAAATAAAATGATGTAATCAACCTGATTCACCAAAACATTAGAGGAATATTGGGCAAGGAACTGGAAATTGAATTGTTCATGAGCGATAATCATATTGATATTTTGTGTATTACTGAACATTGGCTAAATTGTAACCAGCTCATGTTCAATTTCAACAGTCACCTGTTAGGTAGTTCGTTTTGCAGGAGTGGTGCTATACATGGCGGATAATTAATTATAGTAAATAAACAGTTTAAATTCAAGGAGCGCCATGCTATAGTCAATCTCTCTGTTGAACGTTTTATAGAAATGCCCTGTATAGAAATGCAGCAGTTTATTGTATTGAGTGTATACAGACCCTCTTCAGCTTTATATGATTTATTTGAAGGTATTATGGATAAAGCCTTAGGAAAATTTGTGGAAAATCTGTGAATTTGTGGAAAATGTGTGGAGATTTTAATGTCAATTTGTTAGAGTGTTCCAGTTCATGTACAAGATTAAAGGCACTTTTTAAATCTCATAATTTAACAATGGATTTCCGCAAAATAACGCCTTAATCAATAAATTATCTCATAATTTGGTTAATTTGTTTCTGGAGCCAACAAGAATTACTGCTACTTCTGCTACTTGCTTAGATAACATTTTTACAAATATTATGCTAAGTGATAACAACAAAAAAATTATTAATCAATTAGATTCAGATCATTGCGGACAACAAATGTCTTTTATTTGTAAAAATGAAACTGTAGCTAAAAAAAATATTACATTTATACATATCAATAATCGTTTTGAGAGGTTTAATAGTAATCTATTATGTTATAGTTTACCTTTTATAGATGAATGCTGTGACCCAAATTTTTTAAATAATGATTTTTTCAGCAGCTTTTCTAAGACATTTAAATCAATATTTACTCCCAGAACGATTAAGGTAAATAATAAAGCTACTTTTAGTGAATGGTCTACTCCTGGGCTACTTATATGTAGAAAGAGGCTGTATGAATTGTATGATGAGAAAAAAATAAACAACAGTGTACAATTTTATAATTCAGTAAGAAAATATTCTAAAATATTTAGAAAAGCATGTCATACGGCAAAGTCTTATTATTTAAGCTCTAAAATAAAAAAATGTGATGATTGATTGAATTTTTTTTTAAATAAAAATGAATTAATGCATTCGAAACAATTTGAATTTACTAAGGGTCGCTCTACAACCTGTGCAGGTTTTGAGCTTTTGAAACATATATTTGATGCTTGGGAAAATTCTTTGGACGCTTTAGGTATTTTTTCCTCATGAAGCATTGATAAAAAAATTAGAATATTACAGAATAAGCATTGGATCTTCTCACTTCATATCTAAGTAATAGCATTCAAAGGGTTGAGGGTAATGGAAAGCAATCTCAGGGTTCTGTTGTTAAAATGGGGGTTCCGCAGGGCTCGATTCTCGGTCCGTTTTTGTTTTTGATTTATATCAATGATTTGCCATATTTTGTATAAGAAAACCACGAGATGGTATTGTTTGCTGATGATACATCATTATTTTTTGAGTTAAAACGAAATCAGAATTGAGACGATGTAAACAGTGCGATCTCAAAGGTGGGGCCCTGGTTTGACGTCAACAATTTTTTATTAAATGGGGCTATAACGAAATGTATTAAATTCGTGACGTCTAACGTCAGACAGGCAAACTCTACTATTATGGTAAAGGAAGATGAGTTGACCCTTGTGGATTCTACCAAGTTTTTAGGGCTTACTTTAGACTCTAAGCTACAGTGGGGCCCACATATTGGTGAATTGTCGAGTAGGCTTAGCTCTGCAGCATTCGCGGTAAAGAAAATTCGCCAATTAAAAGACGTCGTAAAAGCTAGGCTAGTTTATCATAGCTATTTCCATAGTGTTACGTCGTATGGTCTTCTTCTGTGGGGTTGTGCCGCAGATATTCAAACTATCATTGTGGTGCAAAAGAGGGCTATTCGAGCAATTTATGATCTCCCGTATGGACATTCACTAAGGGAAAAGTTTAAGGAAATTGATATTTTGACAGTGGCGGGTGAATTTATTTATGAAAACCTGGTATATGTACATAAGAAGCCTGATCAATTTAGTAAGAAAAGCTGTATAAATAACCTAAACACAAGGAATAAGCATAAATTAGTTGTACCTGCCACTAGGCTCCAAAAGATAAAAAAAACCTTTTTAATTATAATGTGTGCGATTCTACAATAAAATCCCAAGCAATATACTGCAATATACTGCAATTAAGCCTTAATAAATTTAAATTAACAATAAAACGCAAGCTGTCTTCAAAGGGATACTATTCTATTAAAGACTATATGGCTGATAAAAATGCTTGGGATTAAACTGCCGTTTCATACAGGCTATTCTAATATAAATGGTTTAAAACATGAATATTGTTAATGTTATATTATATTACATTGTATAGCTTCACAGACAAATGAAGATTGTAATTCAAGTACTAAACCAATGGATATATTTAAAATAGCCTGTGAGTTTCTTGCCAGTTCTTTTTACAGAGCGGTACCGGTGGCGGAGCCTCTTAAACTTAATTATTTTTTGTTTTTTAATTGTTTCGTTGCATGTAAGTGAATCTAAGCTTCGTGATTTAGTGTAATAATGGTTCGATTGTTTTTTTATATTTTAATTATGACAATTTCAAGTACTATGTATAATAGTTTGTGAAATAATTTTATTTTAAAATTTTACTTTACTTTTAATTTTAATTATAAAAATACAAAAAAAATATATATATATGTTAATCTGAAATTTCAGTCATACCCCTTCTCATCTTAAGGAGTGTCTGACGAAGAGAAACCATACAGGATGACGGGCAGCAGCGTCATCCTGAGTACTGGCTTCAACTGCCATCACCCAATATTTCCCCCAATAGAATATAATCTGTTGGGGAGGCTAATCTACAGCACTGGAGTTATATAAGGCTAATACGATGTTGATATTTAGTATCCATAACACAAGTTGTTATTGATACTTATCTTGAAACTAAATATGAGGTGTAAATGTCTGAAAACATTTAAATGTTAACCTTATTAGTTATTCAGAAACTTCTCCAAAAAAACACCAAAGTAACGAAGAGTTTACAGGCATATTATACGCCCACACCTCGCCAATGATATAGTCGGTCCCACGCAATAGGTGGCGAGCCTATTGCCGCTTACCGGGTACTGTTATGTTCGCCAGAGCCTCGTCCGTTGATCGGCAGGTGCACCACATGCAGTTGAGGTTTACTTGGGCCCCTTAGGTCTTAGTGGTATCCCTATACACCCATTTAATGTATTTAATAAATAAATAAATATTTCAGACACTTACACCAATTATTTAGTTCCAAGATAAGTATCGTTAAGAACTTGTGTTATGGATACTAAATAACGGATAAACATACATAAATACTTTTTTTTTTGTAAATACATACTTAATATACATAGAAAAACACCCAGACCAGAACAAATATTCATATTTATACACATATATTTGTCCTGTGTGGGAATTGAACCCACGACCTCAGGAGTGGAATGCGGGTATACTCGCCACCACGCCATATCGGTCGTCAAATCTCAATATCTTTACAGCTCATCACAAACAGTTACAATATGATGTTAATATACACTGGACAGCAAATAAACCGGGCCACCCGCTACCTTGGAACTCTGATTCGATTTTCTCAAAAAGTATAAACCTCACAACTATCAAACTTACACCTACAAAAAGTGCGTATAATACTCTCTGACGTCGATCACTTCCTTGTAGACTCACCCTGGTCTCATCAGTAAAGAGTATATTGCCCCACTGCTCTAACGTCCAATCCCTATGCTCTCGGGCAAATTCGAGTCGTGCTCTACGGTAGGGTACGGTTAATTTTGGGCCTGTAGCAGCTCTCTTTGGAGCCAGATTTCGTTTAGCAAGTCTCCTTCTAGCGGTATCTGAACTTATGACCACTTGGCGTTCGTCACGCAGACTTCGTTGGACTTCAACTGCGTTGAGGCGGCGATTTCGCAAAACAGTAAGTTGGATATAACGATCATCTGCTGCTGATGTAGCCCTAGGTCTGCCCGTACCTAGACGGCGATCGAATGCTCTAGTCTCTAAGTATCGTCTGTAAGCCCGTTGTACCAAAGATCTGCTGATTCGAAGTCTCCGAGCGACTTCACGTGGCGAAAAGCCTGCTTGAAGTAGTGCTACAGCTTAAGCTGCTTCTTGAGGCGTCGTATCCATTATTGACCGAAGAAAATAGCAGAAATACACGCGTCTGGAGCAAATAATGGATGGCAACCAAAGAAATTATAAGAAAAATCCGAATATCCTCATTTAGAAAAAAAGAACGCTAATCGCAAACTCTAGTCAAAACAGAGCAAATCGTTGGTATTGTGTTTGTTGCTTGATTACAATGTGAATTGAGGGTACTTTGGATAAATTTGTGGTCATTTCTCAAACAACATGAAACGCACTTTTTGTGGGTGTAACTTTGATAGTTGTGAGGTTTATACTTTTTGAGAAAATCGAATCAAAATTCCAAGGTAGCGGGTGGCCCGGTTTATTTGCTGTCCAGTGTATATTACAATTCGTGGTGGATCATTTCGGGCACGACAAATACAAGAGAAGACGATATAAGCTTTAAAATATTTAAAAGTAAATTAGAATTTTGTAGGGAGTAATTTAAGTGTCTCGTGGATAAAGCAACTCATTGTACTAGTGTAATATACGATACAACTATCACCAATGTAATATAATGTAAAAAAACATACCTAATATAAGTCAGCAAAAGTTCATGTTTGTAATATCGTTTTATTTTGGTTTCCCACTTTATGTCGTTGTTTCACTACGATCGCTATTTTCGGAACTGAAACATTTTACTGTGAATATTAATAGCCCTATGGTTATTTATAACATTGGTTAATACCACCCAGGGTGACGTTAATAGTTGGTAAAGTTAAGGGTGATATAAAATTCAATTTATCTTTTATGAGTTTCCACTAAATGTGTCAATTAAGCTCCCAACTATACGATCGGAAAAAAAATTAGGTATTAACCATACTCAATTTACAAATTATCGAAATTTGGTTTAAGGAATTACAAGGTTATGATCGCGGTTTTGTCTGTCATGAGCTTCCTGGTTCACGCGGATCCATTTGAAGCAAATGATTCAACCTTTATAGTATTTTCTTTAATAATCTTTATTTATTCTCTCACATAATGGTTGTTACAAAATTAAGCTCCCACTATTGTTGCACTTAAAAGTATGTGAGAGACTGATATCTGTACTAGAAGACCTGTATGACAGATTACCAGCCTCTCCTACACCGGACCGGTGAAATGAATAAGCTTATAATTAAGTGTGCGAATATAATATGCGTGATAAGAGTGCGCGCAAGCGCGTGTATGTGAGTGTATATGAGAATGTGTGTATGGGAGTGTGTGTATGAAAGTGTGTGTATGAAAGTGTGTGTATGGGAGTGTGTGTATGGGAGTGTGTGTATTTGATCTATGAAATATTAATCTTTTTGATATTGCTCAGTCGCACTGGGACTGCGTGGTGGAATCGCAGGAGAGACCTCAAGCCGCCAAGTAAACGCAAATGTAAACGAGTATGGTCATTATAAAACAGGACTTAGGCGATATTTATATTTGCTATCGACATCGACACGTATGTAAGAAAGGAGACCTAACATCACTAAACCAAGGCAGACTTCTAGAATCTTGACCGTTTCACAAAGGCTCTCTTGAATTATAAACGCGGTTCGTTTTTAAAGCTTTGTAGTTCAACTTATTTGCTGCGGTTGAAGAATTTTTAAGTAGCTCCCCAACAGAGGAACAACAATGAAACGGTTGAGGGCAAAACAACACTTATTCCATTGCAATAAGTGGTAAAGAATAACTCGTTTTGAGTGTTTTTGACTGCGCAAGAGAAATAAGAAAAATGCGAGAGGGACAAAGGAACTAAATTCATGCTACGACAAGCACGCTAGTCAGTGATAAGGGACGATTGTCTGAATCGCTATAGCGAAATGTGCAAGAAATTAACTTAATTGTCAAAGAGACTAAAGTATATATAGTTAAAGAAAAACAATAACGTATGCAATTATAATTATTTATTTATTTTATTTATGCAGTATTGTTTTCTAAGCAAAACTTGAAACTCTAAACAGGCATGAGTCACCAGATTGCGGGGCGAAGATGGGGATTACGCAAGTAACGCCGATACAACCAATGCCACCTAAAAGCGGGTTGCTGATCTAAAGAGACAAGCGTTATATTTCAAAAAGTCATTAAAAGTGCTGCTATTTATCTATTAATGGAAAAACTAAAAAGTATCACCGCTGTGCCGGCCGGAGTGGGGCCGTTAGGTTTTTTTCGTTACGGAATTTCTGGATTCGGTCTCCACGCTCAAGGACCGCAATAAAAGCTATGCAATAGTTTTAAAAAAATATTCAGTATAAATAAAAATAGTAAGTACACAGAAAAAAAACTATGAAATTTACACAAGCAAAAACAAAACTAAAACATGTACTGAAACGGTGTCCACTCTGCACACTGTCGGACATCACAGGATGTCACGACGCTGATCTTCCGTGGACACCTGGGCATGGAGTGTAAAAAAAAATGCATATAAAGTAATTTGTGCAAAGAATGGAATAATATGCATATAAAAAGTTTAAATAATAGCATAATGCGACGACCGATATGGCGTGGTGGCGAGTATACCTGCTCTCCGCTCCGATGGGTTCGATTCCCACACAGGACAAATATTTGTGTGCATGAACATGAATACTTCTTCTGGTCTGGGTGTTTGTTATGTATGTATGTTAAGTATTTATTTACAGAAAAAATTGTATGTATGTATGTTTATCCGTTATTTAGTATCCATAACACAAGTTCTTAATGATACTTATCTTAAAACTAAATAATTGGTGTAATTGTTATCAAATATTTTATTTTATTTTTTTATTAAGTATATGTATATGAATTAAATGAGAAAGAAGAACTAATAGTAATGGAATGCAAATAACTCAACCAAATATTAAAGTAAGAATGTAATAAACTATGAATGACACAACACAGATATTATTAATGAATACAAGAAACTGATACTCTAAGAAAGACTAGATTGTGCATCAAAAATACTCAATGTGTAAATTAGGCGCTCAGTCAGTATTTTTGATGACTAGTAAGTTAGGGTAGATTGGGAATTTGATGATTTTGATTTAAACGTTAAATACAAGCCTTAATTAATTAAGCAGTTTGATATGTAGTGAGTCAAGAAAGATGCCGCTTGTATAAAGATGAGGCTAGTTGACGGAGTCATAAACCATTAAATAGTATTTGTATAGTATACAGGGTGTATAGGGTTCCTACCAAGACCAAAGGAGCCCAAGCCAACCTCACCTGTAAGTGGTGCACCTGCCGATCAATGGACGAGGCTCTGTCGAACATAACAGTACCCGGTAAGCGGCAATACGCTCGCCACCTATTACGTGGTACCAATTATATACTCGGCAGAGTGTGGGCGTATAATATGCCTCTGCCTACCCTTTCGGGGAAACAGGAAACAGGGGAAACATTGTTTGTAACATTATTAATATTACATACAATTATCATCCTAGCATTACATCGGTTGTACCCTGAACTTGGGGCCCAGGATCTGCTCACTAGTCCAAATATATTTGGTTAAATTTCAGTTATATTACGTAGCGACTGCCATCTGACCTCCTCAACCCAGAGGGAACCATTATTTAATGGTTAAACTAGCTGCCATAGAAGGCACTGACTTATTAATAAGGACTATGATCATGCCATAAATATTTTATATAAATAATAACATCTGTTAAATACAATCTAAATACATACAAATTAAAATACAATCTAAATACATACATTTCATAATAAATAAATCAGCGAACTGGCGACTTCTGGACATAAGCTTCTCCCAAAAAGAGCCAATCAACCAAGCCTTCAGAAATCCTCCTGCATCCGTTACCAGCGACCTTAATTTTATTAACGTACTTAATTCAAGTACCAAATAAATGGATATATTTAAAAGAGCTTAGCCTGTGAGTTTCTTGCCAGTTCTTCTTACAGAGCGGTGGCTCGGAACTGGCACTTAGATTTAATTACACTTAATTTTTTTTTGTTTTTAAATTGTTTTGTTGCATGTAAGTGAATCTAAGCTTCGTGATTTAGTGTAATAATATTTCAATTGTTTTTATATATTTTAATTATGACGTTTTCAAGTACTATGTATATGAAATAAATATATTTTTTTACTTTTAACTGCATATAAATGAAACAATAATATGTGCAACAGAGTTAAATAAAATTAACAATTGAAATAAATGTGATATCGTTTCCAACAGATTACAGCCGGAAAAATTTAAATTAAAAAGAGTATCGAAATAGCTTAATTTAAAACTTCAATTTGCTGAGCTCATATAAGCCTGTTCGTTCTCCGAATATCGGAAAATTTTGTAGGCTTCTCCGCCTTCGGAAAAGGTTAAGTTCCCTTATCAAATATGTATGAAGGTTAGACAGCTTTTGTTAACAATAAGTTACATTTTACATTCATTATTGAATTGGTTCACAGTTCACAAAGAATGTAAAATTTTATAGAATTACATATGTAAACTTTTTTATTTTTCAAATAAGCTGATAGTAAGAAAGTTACTGCAGCGTTTTCCGAGTTGTTTCCCAAGTATACAGCATGGGGCTCTTAAAATGCCTTAAAGAGCTCTTAAAAAGCCCTTTAAAAGCTTCGGCGACGCTGTAGTGATGCTTCTTGGGTTTGTAGACTGCAGTAGTTATTATCCATCAGGCAATCCATATATTTTCTGACAATTACACCAATTATTTAGTCCCAATATAAGTATCATTAAGAACTTGTGTTATGGATACTAAACAACGGATAAACATACTTAAATACTTTTTTTTTGTAAATACATACAGACCAGAACAAATATTCATGTTCATGCACACAAAGATTTGTCTTGTGTGGGAATCGAACCCACGACCTCTGGAGTGAAGTGTAGGTATACTGACCTCCTCGCCATATCAGTCGTTTATGAAATAAACAAATTCTGACTTCTAAGATGAGGGCTCAGAGGGCAATTTTTTGTAGACGATAGTTTGTGTGGCATTAGACATCATACTCTTTCGTGCTTTAAATTACACGTGACGCTGTTAAGCTATTGATTTAACTATCACTATGTGTTGTATTCATTAAGACGAGATAGAGGTTACTCTCGTTTCAGCGTATATTGTAGAGTGAAGAGCGGTGCGAATCTGGTCAGACCATTGCGTCCACGAGGCCTTTTCCCATCTACTTTGCCGGTCACGATGAGCCTATCGAGGCTGTTACTATCTTTCTTTGCGACGTGACCAAAGTATTCCAAGATTCTGAGTAAACACTCGGATGATATCTCCGAGAATATAGAGGGGTAGGCAAAGGCATAATATACGCCCACACTTCCCGAATTACATTATTGCCGCTTGCCGGGATCTGTTAAGTTCGCCAGAGCCTCGTCTGTTGAGGTGCACCACTTGCAGGTGAGGTTGGCTTGGGCTCCGTAGATGTTGTTAGTATCCCTATACTGTATGGTAATTCACTGTCGGCAAAAATATCCCCAATAAGGTCCAATATATTGCAAATAAAAAGGATAAAACATTTTAATGGATCTTTGCCTCGGGGGATTCAAACTTCGCAAACTAAATCGTTGTATAAAAAAACGAGTGATTAAAGTGGATTCTCTTAAAAGGGGGTTTGAAAAGGGAATGTATAAAATGTTGTAAATAATGAATTTACCGTTGTAATTAAGGCGGATTGTATTCTCCGTATCATCAAAATTAATTGACGACCAATATGGCGTGGTGGCGAGTATACCCGCACTCCTAAGGTCGTGGGTTCGATTCCCACATAGGAAATCATTGAGTACATGTAGGGATTTAAAAAATATTCGATTAATAATCGATTTTTTTAAAATAAAAATCATTTTTTGAAAGCGATTTTAATATCACAAAGAATCGATTAAAATCAATCCTAATCGATCCTTGACCAGCCTATGTATACCAGTCAAATTCGCTGCTGTTTATTAAACTGTTGTGCTTGTTATTACAAAGTTTGAAATTTCTTGTTTAGTTTAACTTTTCATTTATAAGCTCCCTGTAATTAGATGTTTAATTTATTCCATTTAGTCATCTAAAGGTACTCCAAAAATATATATATTTAAAAAAATAGAAAACAACACTGTTTAATCCTGGAGAAGCTATGTAAGAGCTTATTGTATTAAATTGACAGTTATCAAGTAAGCACAGAGATCGTTTCTGAAAGCTGTCATAATTTTGACTAAAAAGCTGACTGAAGCTATGATGAATATAATAAAGGTGACGTTAAATAAAAAAAAATTGCAAAAATTTTGAAAAAATTGGTTTATAGACTAAAAACAGAATTTATTTTTAAAATCGAATAATTTTTTGAAGAATATCAATTTTTCATTTTGAAAAACACATGTCACATCCCTAAGTGCAATATTAATAATAATTTAATAAATGTGTACTTATGAACAATTAAATTCATAACACTTCATCTAACTGAGCTTAGGGCTTAATGTGTATGATCGCGTAAGTATAATAAATTAATAAATTAATCAAATAAACAATTTGATATAAAAAAGTTGCGAGTTGAATACACTGCCGATAACCGAGAATCTATCAAGACACCTTTAAGGAAAGGTTCCAATCAGATTAACGTAGGTCCTGTTCAAAGCCCAAACTAATATAGACTTCGTAATTTCCATAAAGATTTCTGGAATGATATCGCAAAACAGATAAAAGAGATTTTCGGAATCGGCAATTTGCAGCCCGAGGTCTTAAAGTGGCACGGAGTTTATTTATTTTTCTTAGTAAAAGAAACTTTTAAAAGCTGAAACGTTTCGGAGTTTGAAATATCAGTTTAACAGTAAGATAGTATCATTCTGATGGAGTTTCTGAACATAGATAACGTAAAGTGTTGTGGTTTGTTTGTTTTTGTTTAACCAGGTTTATAACTAGAGCATTTTTCAAATAAAAGTGACAGCACTAGTTTAACACCTGGTCTTACGAACCACGTTGACAGGGACTGAGGTAATTAATTTGTGTGTATAAGGCTTTTACCAAGATCTGAGGAGCCTGAGCCATCCTCACCTGCAAGATGTGCACCTGCTAATCAGACGAGGATCTAGCAATCGAGATATAAAATTTAAAAAAAAACTAAATTGTCTTTAAGATCAACTGAATCATTTAGATTCGTAAAATTTTTACACACAAAATGAAAAGTCGAGAATTTTTATATCTTAACAACAATGAAAGAGATAGATCCAGGACTATTAAGAAGGGGTGTGAAACGGCATTTACGCAGGCTGTCATGAATTCACGCTTGTTACTGTGTTTATTCTGTGGAATAGAGCAATTTATTTTTGTTGGACTGCATCGACTGCAAGCAGGATCATTATTATTGGTCATTTATTGCCTACAAGTCACAATAAAATCAACCTTGAAACAAGCTCTCAACAAATTAGGAAGTCGAAGCAGAAAAAGACCATCGCCGTTAATATTTACATCAACTTCCCCAGTTTTAGTACTTACAAAGTACCCAACATGAATTTTAGAGCCAATTTAGCTGAAGCGTGACTTGCCTACGACTTTTCATAGGCATGGATAGCCGTATTTACTCTCGCAGTAAAAAGAAGTCTATCGTAATTCCCAACTACTAACACCATTACACGGATAGGCCAAAATCAATAAAGGTTATCAAAAAAGATTTTAGAAGTTAAATAGGATTCTGTAGAGTTCTATTAACTAGATCAGCACAAAAGTAAAGTTTATCTGTGGTATTCAGACTTTTAAAAGTAACTTTATAGCAATTTGTTCAAAGCTCCGTGAGAGTTTTTGGAATATTATTACTGAATTCTGCCCGAGTTTATTGAGATACATTTTTTTACCGTTTAGTGCCCTTAGTTTTGATCCGTTTAAAATGGACTCCTGCACTATAGAAATGGGGCTCCTAGGTAATAATAATAATACATTTCTTACAATCACACTAATTATTTGGTTCCAAGATAAGTATCAAGAAGAACATGTGTTATAGACACTGAAAAATGGATAAACATTTATTAGGTTCCTACATATTAAATAGATTTTTATATGGAAGAAGGAAAACTATATTTTCTTTTTTAATCAATCAAAGCTATTATATAGCTATTATCTGTGTACATTTGCCACGTTACGATGGAAATCGTATTCAAAAATAATGCGATATTTGAAGTTTTTTATATTGAGCACAGAACGATGCCAAAGCAAAATTAAATAGCGCGAAAACAGACGAATTATCATATTCAAAACACATGCTTTGAATTCGGAATTCCTAGCCAAACGCCGAATTTTTTTTATTCAAGTGACCAGTTCCATAAAACGCCTATTTCATAAATAAAGACATAATATGAATATATTTTTTGTTGTAATCACAGACTTAATATACATGAAAACAAATATTCATGTTCATGCACACAAAGAATTGTCCTGCGTGGGAATCGAACCCACGATCTTAGGAGCGCAGTGCAGGAATACTGACCTCCACGCCATTTCGTTCGTCGAGATTTGTGCAATTTTCAGAAAAAGGGCTTCGTAACAACGCCCTGCAACTGAAGTCTCTGTATACTCTGTCTGTCTGTTTTTAGACCCTTTTCATCATATCCTAGCACATTCCCGGTTGCAACAGACTTAAGCCCAGGGCCCAGGTCTGGTCACTGGTCTGCAAATTTGGGTGAACTTCAGTTATTACATTTAACGACCGCCATCTTACAGCGATTTCTCCAACGCTGTTAAGTTGCAACAGCAGCTCCAGGCAGATCGCAGACGCACGTCTCTACGGTTAGAAGAAGACTGAAGAAGAATAAGACAGTGTCTGAAATTGACTGCGGTGCAACGGCGAGCCCGCTTGCAGTTTGCTCGTGACCACGTCGATTGGGGCTTTGAGCAATGGAGTGCTGTTCTCTCCTCAGACGAGACAAGAGTGTGTCTTTTCTGAAACGACCGACCGACCTACGTTTTAGGTATTCCTTTTTATTACCTTTCTAATGATACCCAACACTATCCTATAAATAAAGGTTTATGAAATGTTAAAGAAGATTTTTGAAAGGCGCGATTTTATATACGCTGAGTATAAATACTCAAACTTTGGTTACTTTCGATCTGAATTGTATTATATGGGGTTTCGATTTTATTTTAAAATATTAATTAAAACATACATTCACGCCTGTTTTCCCGAAGGGGAAGGCAGAGGCATGTTAGCGTTGATCAGCAGGTGCACCACTTGCAGGTGAGGTTGGCTTGGGCTCCTTAGATAGTAGTATACATAATACATAAAACATTAAAAAGAAGAATATAACAAGCATATAGAATCAAGTCTGAAATAATGACCAAACATTAAAAAGTATACGTTTAGACTCAGTTTAATTCCAAGATATAGATGAAACGAACATTTCGTCAGACGCCAAGCAAAAATATTTCCGTCTTTAAAACAAACCGTCCCTACATAGGAACGTGGCCTGGGAGAGATTTTTTCCATTATTTACCGAGCAATCTCAAATGCCCCGGTTCGCCAACGCGTGAAGTACAAATTGCGACGAAAGCGATATAAACTGGGAATTGCGAGCATTTGTTTTAAGCTGTGCACACAAAAATTAAAGATGGAGGGTGCAATGTGTAAGGTATTCAAAGTGTGCAAGCGAGCAAGACTTTTCTGAATAAGACATTGTCGACTAGTGTTGGACAAGAGACCGCGTTTTTGGGTAATCGTAGTGAAGGATGACCTGAGGCAAGGTGCACCGAGGACTTGAGACAGGTGGCTGGTAGCGGATGAATGCGTTCTGCAGAGAACGGAGATGGTTGGCGCTCTTTTGGGTGGCCTAAAAGCCTCCCACTCTACTGGGGGCCTGGAGTTCAGCAGTGGACGACATTTTTCTGATTAATTGATTGATTGAAGACATTCTCAGACTTTTTGTTAATTAATATTTGGCGTTACTGAGCCTTCTGCGTTTTCTAAAAAGTATATAATCGGGAATTTCCATCATTTATTTTAAGCTGGGAACACAAAAATAAACATCGACGATGCAATGTGTAAGGTATTCAAAGACTGCAAGCCAGTATAAGTTTTTTTTTATAAACAAATATTGCCCTAGGCTTAAGAACCCAGTCTGCTCATGTGTCTAACCTAACTAAAATTTTGTTATATTACATCGAGTGACTGCCGTCCAGAGGGAAACACAAATCAATGGTAAAACTTTTTTTGTACAAGAAAGATTATCCTACAACAGATAAATAAAACAGAGATCATTTTAAAAGAGCGATTTCTTTATATATTATGTTTACTTTATAATTTATTTGCTTGTACGTTGTACTCTTAATTAATATAAGTATGTTGAATATTTCTCAGAGAAGTCAGTAAAATATTCAGCTTTATTTTAAACACATCATTGTAACATTAATTTTGCATGCTTAAGAAAAAATATATTTATGTACCTGTTTTCGTCTTTTTAGCATGTATATGAAGCAAAATGTACTCGAGTATATTAGACGAGACATCTCTCTTTATTTTATTCCTTATTTAGTTTATTTCAAGCATGCCATACGGCAGAAAGTTTATTTTATAACGCACCGCACCGCGCCAGCACTTGACACGTGATGATAAAAAGAGACACATTATTCTAGCAGAAAAACACGTACAAGGTGAAAAAGGCCTTAGGGGTTCAATGTGAAAACGTCTTAATTAATGCTTTAGGGGTTCAATACCACTTGTAAGGCAGCGGTCATCAACAATTATCTCTGAGCACTAAATTTGAACCGCGTCAAAAGTTTCGACTTCCGGCGCCCCTGCCCAAAGATGACAACAGCACTCCATCACATCCTTCCATTTTCAAAACAATATTGGAGCGCGACTAGGATTCGAACCCGAGACCCTCTGAATTACAGTATGAACTATTACGTGCTAAACTCTCTCATTACATAAGCCATGTAAAACAATGTCAACCTCTCTGCATTGTCATGATGACGGAAAAAACATCAGAAGATCACGGCAATTGCAACATCCACGGCGATAAAGAGGCTACAATTGCACTTTTGCCGTACTCCGCCAATTAAGCGACGGCAGCGAGCGCTCGGAGCGATGTGAGCGGTGTAAGCTAGTAAAACGCACGTACGAAAGCTCGCATTGCTCGTTAGGAACGTCACCGCGGATTGGATCAACTTATGTGACTTGCAAATAGTGCATGAAGAATTTTACTGAGATCTTTTACACGTTAAGTGTTTTATAAATACGTTTATAGTGACTCTTCCTAACAATAATTTTAAATACCTAATATAATTAACTATCATTCTTTTAAATCTTGTGACTGCAGAACACAAGATTTTGTAAACTTATCAAATTGTTTTAATATTAAGTACTTTTCCTTGTAACTGGTGGGAGAAAAAAGTAGCCTTATAGTTTTTTTTGCCCGTTCTTTTATGATCAAGCGCCCGGGCGCATTTGTTTTTAATGTTGACGTTCACAAGAGCTTTATTGAGCCAAACTTGAACAAATGATTTTGAATTTGACTAACAATAATATCTACATACTTATATGTCTTAGTCGTTCATCATCATCATCAACCCACATTCGTCTACCGCTGGACATAGGCCTCTCCAATGGCACGTCACTGTTAACTTCCAGCTCTTTTCAGATCTCATAGTTTCACGATACTTACTACATACTAGTAGGTCGTGGATCACTGAGGTAAAGCAAAATTCACCGAGGTCAGTCCTTGGATGGCTAATGGCATTTTATATCGAAGCGGTGATAGTAAAGTTTGTATGATAATATATTTAGAATTATCATTGCGCTCTTTTCAAATCAGATATTTTTAATTATCTTTAACGAAAATGGACTGGAAAAAATTTACATATCAAACATGAAATATTGATGACAAAAACGAGCACACAGTTAGGTTTATTAGAATAATATTATTAAAGTTGCCTGTGTCCTTCTCAGTTACTCTCAACTCAAATCTTTTTGCATCCAGGTTATTAATAGATCACATACCAAGGCAACCTTTATGAATGAATGAATGAATGAATATTTTATTTCTTTTTTCATGGATTTTATGGAATTGTTCTCTTTATCTTAATTCATGATATTCATTGATTTTTTTTCTATTAATCAATGAAAAAAATGGGTGCGATGTGCCGAGGGTGTGTAGGGAACCAGCCAGGATATATAGGAATATAGAATGTTATGGGACTTTTATGTGGCTAAACTTAAGGAATGCATTGCTTATTTGTATGGATAAATAAAGTATGCAAGGGAGAGATCCTACCAAGACCTAAGGAGCCCAAGCCAACCTCACCTGCAAGTGGTGCACCTGCTGATCAACGCAACGAACGAGGCTCGGGCGAACATAACAGTGCCCGGTATGCGACAATAGGTCGCCACCTATAACGTGGGACCAACTATATAATTGGCGAAGTGTGGGCGTATAATATGCCCCTGCTTACCCCTTCGGGGAAACAGGCGTGAATGTATGTATGTATATATGAACTGGTTCGTTTCGGATAATTTAGTCAGAGTCAAGTAAAGTCTGTTCTAGTCGAGTCAAGTCAAAGTCATCCCCCAGTAAAGTAGGTAGAGGAGACTTAGATTATTGGACTATTAGAGGCTTTCATGGTGAGGATATACTACTTTCTTACACTTGTGTACATTGCCGAGGCACTAATATCTAGAAATCCACTATTATTTACAAATAAAATCTCACATTTACACTAATTTTAGAAAATAAAACACTGTAATAATATCTCTTTTGACGTTTATAAAAAAACTAAAATAATAAATAAATAAAAAAAGTAATCGGAAAAACAAAACACGGCACACCAAAGAGGTCCGAAATGGCTTACACATTTTTGGAATGGAATTTACAAATGGCGGAAGTGTTCCCGCCCGATGCCAGTCCACACAACAACGATGACCTACAAAAACCCATCGCGATGAAAAAACAAACGTGCGAGTTAGTGGTCCCACTGTACACTACAGACTTGTAACAATGGTAACACACTACGATATTTCGATACAATGAAAAATTAAAACTATTGTAGGCATGTTTACCTAACATGTTAGAAAAAAGGTTTTAGTTAGTCTTACTCATCGTGTAGAACGAGATTTTATTAAGCCATGCTCTGATTTTAAAGTCTATGGATCACGTAACTGGGCTGTAGAATTGGAAAGAAGGATAATTAAATGAATGTGGTGACGTAGTATTTATCAACGTGGAAAAATATTATAACAATATGTTTACGTACGTTAATGAGCTAAGATTATGAAACCAATTCGAATTGAAAGTTCATAGCTTTCTTATCAAATTGGAACGAAGTTCCTTATCGCGCGTTGTGAAAGGGGGCCTGACGGAAAAAATCTTACGAAAAGTTGTCACGACACTTGTTGCTGTAGTAAGCTATTGTAAGCTGTGCGTTTAGCACATTTAGCCAGTGTCATGTTACAGATATAGTGATAATATTTAATTCATAGTCTAAGAGAATGAGTTGTGATAAATGGTTATTGAGATGGCTTGCTCTAAACACCTTAAGGTTGAGTCCTTAGAAAATATATTATAAAATAAAACAAAACTGCTGACATAACGCTGCACTTTCCCGCCAAGAAGTCCAAATTCATAGTTAAAATAGGACACCATCTGTTGGGTCTTTTTTTTAAATGTTTTTATATGCATTACTGCTTTATGATAGTTATTACTATAAATAAATGTTCAACTTTCAAATAATAATAAAACAACTTTCAAATAGGACAGGACTTCTTGGCGGGAAAGTGAAGCGTCATGTCTGCAGTTTTGTTTTATTTTCTAAAATTTGTGATATTTCTAACAGTAATGTGTAATAACGGTCACAAACACTTAACGGTTAATAACCGTTAAGTGTTTGTGAACATACATGAGTGTTGGTAAATCAAACAAAACAGTGCAACATCACTTTTCAAAAAATCAAGGAGTCCATGCGAGATCTCAGTATAGTCCCTAATCTTTACTGAGGACTCAAGGGGGGGTATTTTATCTTCGATTTATCATCTTTATCACTACTCATTCTCATTTACTTATAATTATATATAATTAATATATCACTTACTTGACACTGGCTAAATGTGCTAGACGCACGAAGCCATTGTTTAAAAGAAAAAAAATAGGACACATTTTCGCCCCTTCTTACAACTGCCCACACATGCCTGGCACCGCCTTTGTGTCAGCACTGATGACGTCACCGAATTGTTATAATTTTTTTCAACAGATAAACTGATGTTTATTTTGCACCTACACAGGTGTGACTGTATATCATGTTACAGTCAAAAGTCGAAACTTATAACTGCTCAAAACTGGATTTTGATATGTCGGAAAAAATGTATGCCTAAAAATTTTTAGATTTAAAATGTATTGGGATCCTACCAAGATCTGAGGAGCCCAAGCCAACCTTACCTGCAAGTGGTGCACCTGCCGATCAACGGACGAGGCTCTGCCGAATATAAAAGTTCCCGGAAAGCGGCAATAGGCCGTCTATCACGTGATGTTCATGACAGCCGGGACCAACGGCATAACGTGCTTTCCGAGGCACGGAGCAAGCGATAATTACGAACATAACTTCGAAAAGTCACGCCGTTATAAACTACTTTGACTGTGAATAATTTAGACAAATTTTCATTAACTCCTTATTCAAAGACCACCTTACTAAAGTGAAGAGACTAAAAGAAAGGTAAGAAAATACTGGTTTTGTACTTTGCCAGTAACATATTCACGTAAAGGTCAAGTATAAGTGTGTAGGTCGTTGAAATCAAATTTCTTGTTAATGGTTTTTAAAAGTTCAGATTTGAAAAGCTTGGATTTATAAGTGTATTTTAAGTCGATTCTCCTGTTTCTACAAATAATCATAGTTCAATATCAAATATAAGTTCAAGAAATGTTCGCTTTCGACTTCGCCTTTGTACATGTATTTCTTAAGTCAACAATTGTATAATTATGGTATGGGGTACGTATCTACCACACACATTTAATTTTAGAAAGGTTTTTATGGATATTTATCTTTAGTTCTGTTTGAAGTTCTGATTTGATTTGACTTGAACATAAATTATAACTAACGGCTACAAAACCTTAATCATAAAACACTTTCGGGGAAAGAACGTCAGTAGACGTTATGTTCGTTTCTTGTCAGGAAAAATACGGCTAAGGTCGGTGACCTTTACTGAAGCCCTTATATTACAAACAAATGACGTATCTGGCTTCAGTAGGTACTTCATATTTCAGTATATAGCTAAAATATGGACGTACAAACAAACATATTTCATCATTGACTTTTACTTCAGTATATTTGATAAATCCTCGACAGCCGTTGCTTGTCCGTACCATTACTAGGAAACACGTGACCAAGTATCGTATTAGGGTTGCCTCATTTCAAACTTTTAAATAATCTAAAAATAAAATTATTTAAGCAAAAGAAAAACGTTTTCTCATAATCATGTACAAAAATAAAAATAGCTGAAGATGCCTACATCATACATGATTACGAAAAGGTGCACTCAGCATGTGCCTTAGCATGTAAGTAATGCCTCGACTCTGGTCTTGCGTAGATACCTAACCGAAAATAATATATTAAACAAAAGTATTACAATATAAAGATTCAAGCGTTACTATGCGGTAATCTATTGTAAGCAGGTGATGGCTTCAAATAACTTTTTGACAATTTCCGCGCAAACATAATTTCCCGCAAAATCAAAGAACTTTTAAAAAACTTGTTTCATCCTTTTATAAGGCATTTTCAAGTAACACATTAGACAGCCTCAGAACCACGATGTCTACACGAACAAAGCGACACGCAGAAAGTCGAGAGTTCAATCTCGTTTCAGCGTGAGATTTTTCAGGAACACATTTACCTTAGTAAGAAAGCAGTTTTTTTGCAGTATTAAACAAACGTATAACAAAACTCACTCGATTTCAGTCATTGCTTCTGTTTACCTGCAATAAAAAAAGAAAAACACATCAAGTATTTTTATTCGTAGACACATACATACATATAATCACGCCTGTTTTTCCTTAAGAGTTAGGCATGGGCATACTATACGCCCACATTCGCCAATTATATAGTCGGTCCCACGTAATAGGTGGCGAGCTTATTGCAGCTTACCGGGAACTTTAAAGTTCGCCCGAGCCTCGTCCGTTGATAAGCAGGTGCACCACTTGCAGGTGAGGTTGGCTTGTGTTCCCAAGATCTTGGTAGGATCCCTATTCACCATACGTATACAGTTACATTTTATTCCATTTACTATACACCCGGGAGTGCCCCAAACTCAAAGTAGGATACTAAATTGTTGCAATTAACTTCTTTGATCTATTTCAATGATATTTCAATGAAATAACATTAATTTGATGCTGAATGCATACATCGTACTATTATTATGAAAAACAGTTCTACTTTCAGCAGCCGTAACAGAATTAAGTCTACTTATGACTTATGAACTAAACTACGCTTATAGGGCTGTCGCTAAAGTACATATTTGTAAAAAAAATATTACTTTTTCCTGAATTATATTTTTCTAATTGTATATTAATCATATTCATTTATTAATTTGCTTGTCACGTGGTATCTTACAGGTATTACACAAATAAGACAAAGGCACTTTATACATATGACACCTCGTAGAGGCACTGCAAAATATTGAGAGAGAAAGCGCTTTACATAATAGTTACACAACTTAAAGATAAAATATTTATACTTAATACTGAATGAATATTACGCACTATTTATTATCCTATCTGCGAAAACTCATTAAGATTATACTTTTTTTTATAATTTTGTAGAAGATAAGATTTCAGATTATTTATTATACAAACCTTGTCCCGACAAAATCAAAAACCATTAAAAAAAATATTATTACATCGCAAGTTATGCGCGAATATGCATTTCGGCGATTCATTATTATTTATCTACAAAGAAATAAGTAATAATTTTCTGTATAATTTTTCAGTACGAATTGGTACTCAAGCATGCGTCCCAACTGATATAAAGTGGTCAGCGCAGTCATTCTTCATTAAAGAATCTTCGCTTAGCGAAACGATTTCTGGATCTTAAGGTCCTTCTTCTTAAGGTCCGAAATCCATCCCGAATCCCTTCTGCCGCCTTGTTCGACAGTAGGCGCGGGGACTCCTTGCTAGGCTTCTGAAATTCAGCGACATCCACCGTCCCCTTAACAAACAAATCTCTTGTAACGTATTCTCCCAAATCTTTGGTGGCAACGCACCTTAACTCCATAATCTGAGACTTACAGAGCATATGTAGCTTTTTGGATGCCGCCTTCACTTTGGTTTCAAATATACTACTCCGGATTTATTGTATGCATACGAAATGTAACTAAAAATAGGCGAACAAATTTGTTTGCTCCTATTTTTTAATCATATACAAACAAAGGAAGTATTTAATTACATACGCCATAGGTGCCTACATCATATAAAAGTATTTCACAACCACTACATCGGCGCATGGCAACGATGACCCCAATAGCAGCTTACACGAGCCGCAGCGTCAGCGCAACGTGCACCGCGTGATATCAAGCCGACGGCATCGATTTCCCCCATTACATATTTTTTCACCTCACTTCGTTCTAACATCGAACTTAGACAAAACCTCTAGTTTTAATTAATTTTATTGTAATTTCTTTTAATTAAATTAAATTAAATTAGTTCAAGCAAAATTTAGTTTTTTTAGATCCTCCGGCTACAGCCTACGTAATTATTTGTACTATATTTATTTATTTAGTTATTAAGAAAACCAACAGCATATACAGTAAAACAATTAACATAAGAACTTAAAGCTAGTATGGCCAATAACAAGTTTCCCTAATATAACAAACAATGTGAGTGGTTAGCAAAGAAACTATTTGAAGTAATAAAATATAAAAGAGGCAGTTGCTGTATAGTGCTAATAACTCCTGGCAATTCTGGCAGTTATGTGGTAATTAAAAAACATGAAACTGTTATAAACCTAATATAATTAAACAAGTAAAATAATGTTAAAGTAATTGTTATGGAATAATGTAAAAATAATGGTTATGATAAAACAATTTTAAGGAATTGCGGAAACTAAAAAGACTTAATTTTGTTCAAAGCCTTTATTACATTATTATTTTATTAATTTTTTATTTGTTTATTCGTTTAATCATAAAAACATAAGTTGAGTATTTACTCTTTTATATATTACAAATCACACTACCTGTGTTTCGATATAATACAAAGACTTCCTTTGTTTGTATATGAATAAAAAAATGGGGGCATGTTAACAAATCATTGTGGCAACCCTATAAAACTACTAGCTCATTAGCAAATGTTAACTGAGCCCTGTACAAGGGCTTGCGGGAGTTACGCGAACTATACTCAAATTAGGAGTTTTCACTTTTACAGTTACAGTTCAAAAGTAAGAAAAAAAAAAAATAACAACAACAACTAACTACTTCACCTATTGTTTAGTTCCAAAATAAGTATCATTAAAAACTTGTGTCATGTGTACTAAAAAACGGATAAACATACTTTAATAATTTTTTGTTGTAAATATACACTTAATAAACATAGGACAACAGCCAAACCAAAACAAATGTTTGTGTTTATGCACACAAAGAATTGTCGTATGCGGCAATCGAACCCACGACCTACGAGCGTAGTGCAGGTACACTCGCCACAACGCTATATCGGTGGTAAAAATAGTGGAGTAAGTGTATAAAAAAACAGTAAATTGAGATATATGGTAATTGCTAAGCCAGCATAAAGTAAAACGAACACGCGTCGACGCGGCCTGTCGCCAACATCTACGTTAAATAAGCTGTTAAATAGGAATTCAGCGATAATCTGGTTGGACCAGTGAGCAGACCCTAAGTCCTAAGCTTAAGTGTAGGGCAACCGGAATGTTGCAGGACTGTTCGAAAGGGTTACCGCGGCCTTGGTGTTACAGGCTCAAGAAGGAACATGGATGGTTTTTAGTCAGTAAAAACACACCCTTCCGCTTCACCCACAGCGGAAGACGGTCAATTGATGATTTTCCATCCGAAAAAAAAAGGGCAACCGGAATAATACTAGGTTATTATGATATCTTCGTTACATCAATCATTTAACCATACTCGTGACATACTCGTAAGTAACGTGAAATAAACAAAAGCGACGATGGCTTGGTAGTCAGTACACCAGAGTGTAGGTGTTTGCTTTTCAGCTAATGAGGTTTCAAATTCAAATTCATACTCATGTATTCAATTTTGGCTCAAAAGAGCTCTTATGAACGTCAAAACTTAAAAACTAGCGCGCCCATTTACTTCGGGCGGGAGCTTGATTGTAAAAGAACTGGCAAGAAAATCGTCAAGGTTAGTTTTCTCCCGCCATTTCTTCATTTTTTTCATTCCTCAACTCCAAAAATTATGTATTATAAATATGTATTTCCAAGAAAAGGTGTTGAATTGTATGTTTTTTATACTTTCATTAGTATCTATAGCACGAAATTTGCTTAGATTGCATCTACATGGCGTCGGAGATGTCCAAGAACATTTATTTTTATACACAGACACACATTCACGCCTGTTTCTCCGAAGGGATATGCAGAGGCATAACAAACGCCCAGATTTCGTCAATTTAATAATTGTTGGTCCCACGTGATAGGTGGCGAGCCTAATGCCGCTTACCGCGAACTGTAATTTTGTCAGAACCTCTTCTGTTGATCAGCAGGTGCACCACTTGCAGGAAAGGTTAGCTTGAGCTCCTAAGATAAAAAAACTCTTTACACCTTTTATATCTTTTTCGTTCGTCGAAATAATAGTTCGTTGTGTGTGATTTTGAAGTGTATATATTTAAATATCGTTGAAACATCTGAGCTATCTATATTTCATTCTGCGCCCTATGTAATGTGTATCAAGATATATAATAAAATACCACAACAACTAAAAGAAACCTCCAGCTTCGATATATTCAAGAATAAATTGAAAAAATACTTGACCAAAAAATGTTATTACAATATAAAAGAGTTTTTCGAGGACAGAACTAAACTGTAACACAGTGTGAAATATAAATAAATAAATAATAATTCAATTATTAAATGTTAAAGTAAATAGTATAAATATATCGAAAAAATAAAAATAGAGTTATATATGAGTTATATAAATAATATAATATAAGATTAATTAAATAGTATGTAAGTAATTTAATATTAAAATTGTGTTGCTGCGCCCTAACAGGGTATCATGTATGTACCTTTAGTTCTTATAACGTCCTATGTCTACTCATGATCGCAATAAATATTTGAAGTTTGAATAATTTGTGACAACCCTAAAACATACCAGCTCATTAGCAAATGTTGACTAAGAGCAAGTCCTTTTGACGCCCAGTTCGGGTGGCACATGTGGGAGTTTAGCGATTAAAACTTACATTGAGATGTGGAAATATTGTAACACTGTAAGGATAAATTAATGACTTGAGTGTGGTGGAGAACGGACAATTGAATATATCATCTATCCGGTCTCAACTGCCAACTTCACCTGCAAGGGGTCCCTCTACTACATAAAGAAAGAGGCATTAGCGACCGAGCAGTGGCGGATTAACCATACTAACTGAGAAACTAGTCAGAAGAAGCTTGAGTGGATTTGGGGATTAAATATCTTCTAAAAGCAAGGGGAACTCACAGCATTTAGTTTCCCCAGAAAATCGCCATGCAAGTTACATCAAATGAATTACGATTGAAGTCCTATCAAGTTGAGGAAAATCAAAATGAACTTGAATCGTGTGTGGCCTGTTAGAGACCTGCGACCTTGGTATGAAAAAACGGGATACGATTCACCCGGTATAGCTTGTCTCTTTTTTTTCTTTTTTGTACATTATCCAAACATGCTTTGTCACACAACTAAGTTTATTATTCCTTTGTTTGTAAACATATCATCAAGTACCGGACTTTCTAAAATTGTACATAATGTAACCTTATTTTTTAATTCAAGTAAATAATATTCATGATTTTTTGTATCTCATTTTAAGTGAACTATTGTGTTTTTATGAGAAATAAATTCTTCAATCCCATGTAATAGTTTATGAAATAAAGAACTTTTTACTCATACTTTAATCATGACAACCAGTTTGGCTTTCAAGCTGGACTCTCAATAGAAAGCGCAGTGCTGTGTGTTAAGCATGCTATCAGATATTATACTGATCGAAATACGCCAGTCCATGCTTGCTTCCTTGACCTATCAAAGGCGTTTTTTTTGCGCATTAAAACTGAATTGGCTTTTGTGTCATCGAAAAACTTTTAAGCACAAATGCACGCAGCTTATCCACACTTTTCGAAACGCACATTAATAACAAAACAACCCCAAAAAAAATATATTTTATTTTCAATTAGAGGAGATACGGTTATCATCATGCAAAATTATGCAACTGGAATGAAAGCTACCACAACGCCTACAAAAAGATTGCCGTGTAACCAATAAACAATAATTCCGTACAGTATCAGCAGACTCGGCTCGCCGCGTCCGCTGATTGTTAATCTAATAATGTCCCAGTTCTGCTGACTATCCGGGTATTGTAGTACGTCGAGAGAAAAATATATTTACAGACTTTAGCTTATCACATATATAGTGTTTAACTAATAACTTGGCAGTATAAGAATAAAACTGATTTTGAAGATTATATACTGTCTCTGAACATTTAGATTTAAGTCACATCGATTAAACTTTACATTTTGAAGATTATTTTGTCTCTGAATATTACGTTTTTTGTCACATCAATTAAAGTATTGTACACATAAACGCAGCCTATTCACCATCTTTCAACAGATATTAATCTATTTATTTTAAAAGTTATCAGTGAAAAAAAAAGAAGATCTATAACAAAATGCAATTTGAAACCTACCACAATGCCTATTACGAAAACAAATAAACAATAATTCCGTACAGTATTGTCAGAATCGGCTCGCTGCGACTGCTGATTGTTAATCTAATAATGTCCCAGTTCTGCTGACTATCCGGGTATTGTAGTACGTCGAGAGAAAAATATATTTAGCAACTTCAGCTCATAACATTAGTGTTCAACTAATAACTTGGTAGTGAAGTTCGAAAAAGACGCATTTTGAAGATCATTTTGTCTCTGATTATTACGTTTTTTGTTACATTGATTAAACTATTGTACACGCATAATCACAGCCTATTCACCATCTTGCAACAGATAATAATCTATATTTTTTTTAAGTTATCAGTAAAAAAAAAGATCTATAACAAAATGCAAGTAAAATACAAACCTACCACAATGCCTATTACAAAAACAAATAAACAATAATTCCGTACAGTAACAGTGGAGTCAGTTTGCCGCGACCGCTGATTGGTAATATAATAATGTTCCAGTTCTGCTGACTATCCGCGTATTGTTGTACGTCGGGTGAAAAATATATTTACTGACTTTTGCTTATAACATACTATGGTAAACTCATAATTGAGTCATCATCATCTTCAATAATACAAAGTCCACTATTGACATTAGCCTCCACATTAGATTACATTATATTAGGGGCATTTGTAAACGTAGTAGAGGACGGCCTCGCACGCGATGGACCGATGATCTGGTCAAGGCGGCGGGAAGCCGATGGATGCAGGCGCCTCAGGATCGATCTACGTGGAAATCTATTGGGGAGGCCTATGTTCAGCAGTGGACGTCAGATGGCTGAGATGATGATGATGATGGGGGCATTTGCCCATAATCACTACGCTGGGCAGGCAGGTTGGTGATCGCAGTTCCAGCCAGTACGCAGCATGACGCTGCTACCCCTCATCCGGGAGGATTTCTCTTTGTCGACTTTTACGACTTTCCTTACACTATTCTAGGCCGATATCACATGGCACAACTAAATAAGAACCCATAAAAAGCCATTTGAGGCGATATGGCGTGGTGGCAAGAATACCCGCTCGCCGCTCCTAAGGTCGTGGGTTCGATTCCCATACAGGACAAATCTTTGAGTGCATGAACATGAATATTTGTTCTGGTCTGGGTGTTTTCCTATGTATATTAAGTATGTATTTACAAAAAAAAAAAAGTATTTATGTATGTTTATCTGTTATTTAGTATCCATAACAAAAGTTCCTAATGATACTTATCATAAATAATTGGTGTAATTCTCAAAATATTTAAATCTTATTCATGTTCGATAAACTTTGACACTATGAGCCTCTCAAACTCTGATTGTGATTTTCTGGATACGATATTCTCTAAAACACAATGGCATGGCGGATTTATAAAATTTTGAAACTTTGGATGAAGCTGGTTGAAATTAAACAATGAATGAACACTTTATTGTAAAAATAAAAATTACAAAAAAAAAACATTGAAACGAATTGCAAAATAGACAGCTTAATATAGCAAATCCAATCACCTCCTAATAATATATTCTTCCAAAGACACCTCAATAACGTCTCTAAACTCTGAAACATCACACAAGAAACTATTTGAAAATCGTTTTAGTACCCAAGTTTTCCAGAAAACTGTTCCCAGGTAAGTGTAAACGCAATTTAGTCCGCATTCGCGATTCTCAAACGATTCTATAATGAGTGAAGTTTCCGTAGGTTCTTGAGGGATGTCGCCGTTTAGATCTATTCAGATCTATAGCAGTATCGGCTCCCAATGGGTACGTTTCGCAGTTCAATGTTTGCAAAGCGAATTTCTCATTGAAAGGTAGGACAATGCGACTTAAAAATCGGCGGACGTTTTCAATTCTTTGAGAAATTTTGTTTATATATCACTTGAGATAGCTGAATAAATTTGTTTATACAAACTGCAGATTGATAAATTGACATCACTGTTTGTTAGTCTTTTATTTAATCAGTATTCTCTAGCTTAGATCTTTATTAATTTGAACCCTGGTCATTATAAAGTAATTATAAAGTATCGCTGTTTCAAACAAAATATGTGTTTTCCAATATGGTTCAAACGACTTTGATTAATGCGTAGAAGATATTCTCAATTCGATAAGACTTAAAAAAAATTCAAGATAAACTAGTAATTACTGTTATAATAGTGGTATTGAACCCTAAGTTTAAGGATATGTTTTCCCCTTGTGCTTTTTCTACCGCTTATACATTGAAGTGATTTGCAAAACTTTACAGGAGCTAATACTCAATATCCATACATACCCATATTTTGAAGTCGTAGCATTATAATTACAAAAGGCAAACTTAAGGTCATTTTACACACTTCAATAACAACACATACATTATGAAGTAATTTAGAAGTCAGAGATATCATTACGATTCATGTTTCTGAATCCAGCTCAGAAGGATTCCTTAGGGAGATCGGCGTCAAATCTAAAGCTTATCGCATCCCGGCGGGGTTCGTCCCGGAGTCAACTGTCTGTAAATCGAGAGAGCGCTTGTAGTTCCACTATACCAGTTTGTCAGAACGATCAGCAAAGTTAATCGTGTTCAGTCACGAGTGAAAGTTGGCAATTGCATGTTTGTGCAATTGAATGCACACCATACACCACTAGAATAACAGCGTTGCGGTGGCCTTATTGGCGTTGTGGCATTATGCAGGGGTGTGTTGGCCGCAATGTCGTCTTTCCCATTTTTAATTATGTTAATTTTGTTTATTTCTGTGATTTGTTCGTAATGTTTTATGTGTGGTCAATAAAAGAACTTCTGTCTATCTTTTTCGTTATTTATTCATACATCACGCCTGTTTTCCCGAAGGGGTAGGCAGAGGCATATTATACGCCCACACTTCGCAAATCATATAGTTGGTCCCATATAATAGGTGGCGAGCCTATTGCCGCTTTCCGGGCACTGTTATGTGCGCCAGAGCCTCGTCCGTTGATCGGCAGGTGCACCACTTGCAGATGAGGTTGGCTTGGGCTCTTTAAGTCATGGTAGGATCCCTATACACCCCTTACATACTTATTACATTATTTATACATACAAAAAAACAATGCATTCCTTAAGTTTAGCCAAACAAAAGTCCCATAACATTCTAGCTTGACTACTTTGCCTCATGGAGGTGCTTTTGCCACCCACTGCATACCCGGAAATCTATATGTACGCCTCCAAAAGCGTATCAAATACTATCCATACCCATACTCGGGTATAGGTATCGTCATTTGAGCTTATTAACGCCCTCTAATACGCTTAAGCCTTACTCATGAACCAAGAAGAGAGTGGTTAAGATCATGCTTACAACGCAGACCCAATGCGTGTTGATGGAGATCGGGTGAAGCTTGCCGCTATAGGAATTGTTCAAGTCAAACGAAAGGGCATTTAACCAGGCTTACTTTACCACGAAATCCATAAATAGTGATATAAAAGATCGACGACTTAACGTGCCATCGAAAGAACACAAGCAGTATATTACAAATAACACCCAAACATTCAGTAATATGGTTGACTGACCTTACTTTCTGACTTACTTCGATAACAAAACGCACTGCCTCCCGGACAAAGGGGGACCGAGAGGGGTGTGTGAGACTCACTATTGCAGTTCTATCCACTAAAAATATTTCGACGACGCCTGCCGCTTGTTGACAAAAAGGGCGAGGCTAATGCGTGGATTTCAGCTTCTGGCACTCCGGCCGCGGTCAACGTCCCCTCGACCAGAATCGAAAAGATCTCCTCAGAGCGGCGCAGTAAACGCGCCCCCTACCTCCTTGTGCGACCATAGCGTGTGTGGCCGACTTCAAGGAGGATCTATAGTCAGACAAAAGGGGCCCCCTGCCCGCGCTGCCTAAGTCTTGCTTATCGGGACCCCGGCCTGCCAGCTGCGCCCTCCACAGTTACCTCTTGGTTTTCCTACCCGGTAGTTAGTACTAAGAGCCACCAGACTCGGTCTCTGGGATGTCGACCTTGTAGCGACACAGCACAAGCAATGAACGAATCTTGAATCGCGCAAAACTAAATTCCTCAAGCTCGTTGCCCGAGAACGCCCGCAAGATCTTCCATTTCGTGGGTGGTACTATCCACTTCCTATAAGCTTTTCCCAGATGCTTCCTCCGCTCTATCGGGAGTTACTCAGCCTCCACCACGTCAAGGTTGAGACCAGACCAGGGGGACTTAATTACTGGCCTGAACTCTGCTGAACTTCTATGATAATTTCCCACAGCATAACTTCACGAAGCGACGAACGATATCGTTATGTAAATACTTAAAATAAACACAGTCTCCATCAGCATCATTTGTGAAGGTAAATTAATGTTAAAATGAATATTTATTTGCTTACGGAAACAGGTTACTTCACGAATACCTCCACGCTCTTAGTAGATTGTTCCTTTAATATTTTCTACGTTTGACTTACTGTAATTTCCTTTATCGCTACAGGCATGCGACATAATATACTTTGTGAATACATTTATACTTTTAATAATAAAAATGAAGCATAATTAAAATGTGATTACTTTATTCAAGGTATATTTGTTTACTCACCTATGATATTTTTATTATATTTATGCCATATTATTATTTGGTGTATAGGGATTATTTTTTATCGTCTGTAAAAAATGCTGTTTACGCACTGCATTCCGGCCAATAGGGGGACCAAGAGGGGAGAGTGGGGCTCACTGCAGCAGACGCAACCACCGCAGTCCTACCGACTAGAAACTTCCGACGACACCCACCGCTGTTGAAAAGAGGCGAGGGGAGTGAATAGGTGCTTGGCTTGGAATTTGTAGCTTCTGCCACCCCGCCCACAGCCAACATCCCCCGATGTAAAGCCCCCCTCTACCTCCTTGTGCGGCTATGGCGTAACTGGCCGACTTCTGGGGGGGTCTATAGCTAGCCGAAAGTGGCTCCCTGCCCCGCCGCCTAAGACCCCCTGGCCCTCCCGCTGCGCCGTATAGATATATAACAGCGTATCCCGCTACCTTTCCCGCTCCGCCGCCTCCTTCTGCGACTGTCGCTGTCGACCATCATTTGCATGATGATCGGCAGTGAGAGAGAGTATATGGATCCTGCCCAGACCTAAGTAGTCCAAGTAAACCTCACCTGCAAGTTGTGCAGTTGTGCCTGCCGATCAACGGACGAGGCTCTGGCGAACATAACAAAACTATGCCCAATAAGCGGCAATAGGTTTGCCACCTGGGACCGTGGGAACAACTATATATTTGGCGAAGTGTGGGCGTTGTTTTTTATGCTTCTGCCTATCCCTTCGGAAAAACAGGACTGATTGTATGTTTGTATGTATTATTTGGCCCTTCAAATAATCATTTTCACCTTTTTCTTTGAAAATGGTGCAGTGTAGATCCACTACAGTGCTGGTCTTTCGTGGGGATAAAACAATGTGCGATCCAAAACTAAATAAAACCTTTTTAAAAAAACCACCCAAGTGCAAGTGAATTTTCTTTGTTATTAAATCTAATGCTCAATTATAAAAATGATGAACGTGTAAAAATGTAACTTGTTGTAGTATAGGAGAATTTTAACTATCTGACTATATACGGTTCATGAGTATCGTCTTCTCTCCTAATTGCCGTGCCCGAAAGGGTTCACAACGATCTGTAATATATTTTAACATCAGTATGTAACTGTTTGTAGAGAGAAAATAAAGAGATAAAATATTGAGTATCAGATACAGAAATAATTGAAGCCTTAAACGCCAGTATTAAACGCCACACAAACGGTCACCCATTTAAGGGCTGACCTTTGTATACTCTGCTTTACTTCGGTTATCGTTGCCAACTACTTACCGCAGATTAAACCGCATCTTTGTGGCACACTCGACGAACAAGTATAGTTGAACTTTTTGATCGTAAAAGCAAGTAATTTCAACTTTGCCTATAAGAGCTAACGATTATTTTTCGGATCTCAATGTCTAGCCGAAAGTAAAGTGCTTTTTTGTATTACAAAGGGTACAGGCGAATATTTGGACATAACGTCGAAAACGAAGAGAAATCCTACCGGATGATGGGCAGCGGCGTTATCGTGGGTACTGGATTAAACTGCGATCACTTACCCAGCGTGATGATTATGGGCAGATACCCCCAATAACATTTTATTCATTGAGGAGGCTAATGTTCAGCAGTGGACATTATCAGGCTGATATAATGATGATGTGATGAATGCGTAGCCTTTAGCTCAATTAAGGTCTTTTTATCCTTTTTTATCGCTTGCTCCGTGCCTCGGCAAGCACGTTAAGCCGTTGGTCCCGGCTGTCATGAACATCTATGGCAGTCGTTATTAGGAAGTCAGTGCCTTCTAACAGACTTACAGCTGGATTAACCATTTAATGATATTTCCCTTTGGGTTGCGAAGGTCAGACGGCAGTCGCTTCACGTAATAACTGAACTTCAGTCAAATCTGGTTGAACCAGTGAGCAGACCCTGGGTCCTAAGCTCAAGTCTAGGTCAACCGGGATAATTCTAGGGCTATATATATGAAGGTCTTTTTACACTGTACATCTATGTATTTTATATAAAAGCTACAAAAGTTATATCTTTTGCTACAAGCTTCCATTCATCCGTGTTTGTGTTTGATTACGGAGTTCGAGTAGTGTCATGTTTATGTTCAACAAATCCTGAGGCCTCGACGATGTTGTCAAAATAATACAGGATGTTTGGTTAGGGTCGGTTGAGATCTCTCTGACGATATTCGAGACGGTGTCTGAGGTTACAAGCTTATATATCACACACTGGATTTATATAAATATGTGGGCTGAGTGCGAGAAGAATCAATCAAATTGTCGTGAAGGGAATATATGATTTGACGGCCAATAACATTGATAGAGAAAACTAAAAATAAGTGTGCATGTTGGGGATCATACCAAGATCTCAGGAGACAAAGCCAATCTCATCTTTAAGTGGTGCACCTGATTAACGGAATAAAAGATCTTGATAAGCGGTAATAGACTCGCCACGTAATACGTGGGACCAACAGTATTTTCGGCGAAGTGTGGGCTTATAATGTGCCTCAGCCTACCTCATCGGGAAACAGGTGTAATATGATGTGTGTATAGGTAAATCATCATCTCAGCCCATAAACGTCCCACTACTGAGCACGAGCCTCCTCTCACATACCAAGGTGCGAGGGTATTGGGTCATACTCCACCACGCGAACCCAGTGCGGATTGGCGGAGGCAGGTGTACGGCGTCCTGCTGTTAGAATTTATCAAGCCGCCCATTAGGCCTCTAACATGGCTTAGCGACTACCTCATTTAGTGATAACCGGGCCCAACGGCTTAACGTGCCTTCCGAAGCACGGAAGAGCTCGATATTAAATGCCACACAAACGGTCACCCATCAAGGACTGACCTCTGTAAACTCTGCTGTACTTCGGTGATCTTTTCCGACCACCGAGCACCGCAGAGCTACGAGCGCTTCGTATAGGTAAATACGTATGATAAAACTAATCTCTAATCGTAGTTTACAATAAAAATATAGAGTTCACGAAATTCCGCCTTACTTTAAACCTAGTCTGTTTCTTAACAGCTAATACAAAAACTCATTGTTAAGCTGATATAAAACAGCACACCCTATAACTACATCCATTACCACGAAACCACGGAGCTCGGATTAAATTGAATAAGGAAAATATGATCGTTTGTTTCTACCAACCTAATCGAGGCCACGAGAAATATTTTAAGAATTAATTTTAAAATTCCAACTCATATGCCGGGAGCCGAACGAAGCAGTTGCTGCTAAATGAGACGAAAAAGAGAAACATCGCGTATACAGTAAAATAAAACCTGTTAATGTTCTTAGCTTGCATTGGTATAATTGTTGAGAAAATGTTGTTTTAATAATAATATATGACGGTGTTGATTCGAAATGGAAATCCTACACCTGCATAATTATAGGTACTTACACAAGATATACTTTCCGTTCAGTTCCAACATTAATCACCATTACAGCCACATTAAGTCCACTAAGTCCATTAAGTTCCCTTGGCCTCCTCAATACACACCACACCTAGAGACCTAGCCTACCTCTCTCTCTCTCTCTCTCTCTCTATATTTGCATGTAATCACCACGCTGGGCTGGTGATCGCAGTTGAAGCCTGTACGCAGAATGACGCTGCTGTCCATCATACGATAGAAATTCTCATCGCCGATTCTTGCGACTCCCAATGAGATGAGGGGGACATTAATGGGTTTAGATAATCATGATGGCTCAAAAAATTGCCTTTTGAAATACTGGCCATTACTTAGAGTGTCCCTACGAGTAAGAATCAAAATGAAGAAATCTCTAGGAGGAGAAGAGTGTTCGACATAGCAGAGCTCATATATAAGCTGAAGTGGCAATAAAAATAGGCAAATATCTCAAAGGACAGACGAAGATGACAGCGTTAAGGTTCTGAATGGCGGTTGCAAACCAGTAAAGGCACTAGTAGGATCACATCTAACCTAATAACCTGATGAAGACGGTGGATGCAAATGGCACAACCGATCAACGTGAAAAACTATTGACGGGGATTATGTTCAGCAATGGAATTCATATGGGTGAAATGAGTACTAGCGATTTTGATCATACATATATACATACATAATGTCACGCCTCTTTCCCATAGGGGTAGGCAGAGATCACATCCTTCCACTTGCTACGATCTTGGCACATACTTTTAGCTTCATTCACACTCATTAACCTCCTCATAAACGCCCGTCGGTTTAGGGTAGTTTTGACCTGCCCTTGCTCTAAAAATTTTTGTATTTGGTCAGGAAAGGTCTTACGTGGTCTACCTCTCCCAACACTTCCAACCACTTGTCTATCATAAATCACTTTCGTTAATCTACTTTCATTCATCCTCTCAACCAAACCACCTAAGCATACCTTTCTCAATTCTTGTCACTATATTTTGATCACCAGATACAGATATTTTCTTGAGGCATTCTTCTCAATCTCAATGCCTTTTTGGAAGCCTCGTTAGAGTCACTGACAGACTGACTGACGAACAATCCCCTCCCCCTTTAGAATCACTGCTGACTTACAGATCCCCTCTATAAGAGTAACCGACAGACTGACAAATCTTGAGAAAAAAAGCCAAAACAGACAGATAAAATGACAAACCTTGACAAATTCTGATAACATATTTGTTGTTAGCTCATAATTGTTGTTAAGAAGAAAAATTATGGTATTTTTATTTTGTGTTTGAAAATTTGACGAATCTAAATGATCCTATTGATCTTAAGTATATTTTATTTTTTATTATTTTCCAAAATATTTTTTCTTAATGTGCAATATGTGTGTGTATATGTCGTAAAAGTCGACGATGAGAAATCCAACCGGATGATAGGCAGTAGCGTCATTCCGCGTACTGGGTTGAACTGCGATCACTAACCCGCATGCTCAGCGTGTTGATTATGGGCAAATCTCCCAACAGAATGTTATTCATTGGGAAGGCCATTGTTAATCAGTGGACTTTAAAAGGGTGATGTCTCAATACTGATCATCAGCTCCAAACATAGATTGCCAACTATGGATGTAAAAGAAAATCCACCTTTAAATTTGATAACCTTTACACTGTTTAAACTCCATACCGGAAACAACCCTTTCTCACAAACCATCTGCTTAATTAGTTACCTTATTACAACTGCGTAATGTCCAATTTATGGTAGCACGGAGATCTATCCGTGGTCCCATTATATGTAGAAGTGGTAAAATATTTTGCGTGAGTTTTAATAGTTAAATATTATTTATGCGTACCGTGTGCTGGTATTAGCATAAAATGATAAGATATTTACATTGGAATAGGTGAAATGTAATCCAATTTCCATAAATACATAAATCTTTATGAGCCGCCGACATATTAGGTCGGGGAAAAAGTCTTTTCGCATAACGTAGGTATAAACTTATTATAAAATTTTTTTGACTGTACTATTTGTGTCTGGCTGGTTTTGGTAACATTAAAAAGGTTCCATTATAAAGAAAAGAAAAAAATAAAAAAAAGTTGTTTCCCGCTATTTTTCATTTGTTTTTCTCTCCGTAAAAATGAGTGAATCTAATGAAGAAATTCGATACATTTTAAAATTTTATTATAAAAAAGGCAAAAATGCAACTCAAGCAGTGAAAAAAATTTGTGATGTTTATGGACCTGATGCAGTGTCAGTAAGAGTAGCACAAATTTGGTTCAAACGTTTTCAGTCCGGAAATTTTGATGTTAAAGATGCACCTCGCTCTGGTCGCCCTGTTACGAATAAAATGGGCGCCATTTTTGAAAGAGTGGAGCAAGATCGGCATATTAGTAGTTACGATGTAGCTGAAGAACTGGGAATTGACCACAAAACAGTTTTGACCCATTTGAAGAAAGCTGGTTATACAAAAAAGCTCGATATTTGGGTGCCACACGAGCTCACTCAAAGAAACTTAATGAACCGTGTACTCATTTGCGATTCATTATTGAGACGTAATGAAACCGAGCCGTTTTTGAAGAGATTGATAACTGGCGATGAAAAGTGGATCACGTACGACAAGAACGTGCGAAAAAGGTCGTGGTCGAAAGTTGGCCAGGCTTCACAGACTGTGGCCAAACCTGGCCTAACACGAAATAAGGTGATGCTGTGTGTATGGTGGGATTGGAAGGGCATTGTTTATTATGAGCTTTTACCGCCCGGCAAAACCATCGATTCTGATCTATACTGCCAGCAACTGATGAGATTAAAGGAAGCAGTCGAGAGAAAACGGCCGGAATTGATCAACAGGAAGGGTGTGGTCTTTCATCACGATAACGCTACCACACACATCTTTAGCCACTCAGCAAAAATAAAGAGAGTTCGACTGGGAGGTCCTAGTGCATCCACCATATAGCCCTGACCTTGCGCCTTCAGATTTTCACCTGTTTCGGTCTCTGCAGAATTTTTTAGGTTCTGTAAGGTTGACCTCAAGAGAGGACTGCCAAAACTATTTGTCCCGTTTTTTTGATCAGAAGTCCCAAAGTTTCTACAGTAACGGGATAATGTCTCTGCCCACAAAATGGCAGAAAGTTATTCAACAAAACGGTACATATATATTGTAAATAAATGTAAATAAACTTTGAAAAAAATGTCTTGACTTTTCATACAAAAATACGAAAAGACTTTTTCCCCAACCTATTATATCACTGTCAGCAAATAAACGAAATTTCCAGCAGGTCTCACTGTACAATTACCTAGAATTATCTTTTGTATGGTGAATTGATATTTGGGTTTGCTTAAACGGCTCTGTTATACAGTATGTTTAAAATATATGGCTATGGAGAGGGATTTTTATATTAGAAGGTGGGACTTACCTTTTGCCGTGTCCTTGGCATGGTGACATGTGACATGGTCTTTTTTTTCGAATGGAAAATCATCTACTGACCTTCTGCCGCTGTGGGTGGAGCGGGAGGGATTGTCAGACTTTTACTGACTACAAAGCATCCATGTTCCTTCTTGTGCCTGCTACATCCAGAGGCCTCGGTAACCCTTTCGGACAGTCCCGCAGCCCCGGTAGGCTTGACCCCTCCCTGGGGGCCCTCACTGTGCTGACATCTCTTTGTGGCGCGCGTGGAATACGAACGCGCCGTCGACGCGGCCGGTCGCCTATAGAAAGCGGACGGGCGGCGAGTTACCCATTACTTACCGCCTACAAGCCAGGGCCTACGGTGGCTAAGAGTCACCTCGTGCCTCCCGACGTCTCGGGCGCCCACCGCGGCGGCTGGGACGAGAGGCACTCTGCCTTTGCCTCTGAGCTCCTTCGCTAGCATGACTCCTACTCATCCCAGGAGAAGTGGTAAGAGTCGACGAAAAGAAATCCTACCGGATCATAGGCAGCAGCGTCATCATAAATACTAGCTTGAATTTACAATGCTCTATATTTCATCTCCAAACTTGAAAATGGTATGGAAATTTAATGACCATAAGAAATGCCCTGTGCTACCGGCTTTAAATAGTGCAACTCCCTCTCATCACACGAGGAGTTGTAAGAGTCGACGATAAAAAATCCTACCGGACCATCAGCAGCAGCGTCATCCTGCATACTGGCTTTACTGCGATCAACTACACGCCTTTTTTATCATCTGAAAAACAATGCTGTTTACGCACTGGCTTCCGGCCAATGGGGGACCGGGAGGTGAGTGTGGGGCTCACTGCGGCAGACGCGACACGACAACCACATTTAGTGATAACCGGGACCAGCGGCTTAACGTGCCTTCCGAAGCACGGAAGCTAAACTAAACTAAACTAAACTAGCTCTAGCCTCTCTATAAAAATGTGTCTAAGAATCAACTTCGTACAGCCTATCTTCGTCCAATGCTAGACTTAAGCCTCTTCAATGTCTAGCTACTGAACTTAATCATCGCCACGTACATCCTTTCACACTTGCATACACCGTCACCAAGCTGTAAGGGCACTGTAGGACACGACTTCAACGATTAGTCGGTCCTACGGCAGATATGCCTTTTTTTTCTTGTTTTACGTCGGTAACAAAATGCATTTACGCACTGCCTTCCGGCCAAAGGGGGACCCCCACCGGCAGACATGACTGCCAGCGGTAATACCCACTAAAAATCTTCCGACGACGCCCGCCTCTTGTTGAGAAAGAGGCGGGGGCCAGTATATGGGTTTCAGCTCCTGACACCCCGCCTGCGGCCAACGTCCCCCGGACCAAAACCGAAATCAGAGAGGCGCAGTGGACGCGCCCTTCCTACCTCCTCTTGCGACCATAGCGTGTGTGGCTGACTTCCCGGAGGATCCATGGTGAGACAGCAGGGGCCCCCTGCCCCCACTGCCTAGACCCTCCTGGCGCTGCAGAGCGGGCCCTCCTGGCCCGCCCGCTGCGCCCTCCACAGGTCCCTCTTAGTTTCTCCCCCGGTAGTCAGTACTAAGGGCACCCAGAGTCGTCGGTCTCAGGTTGTTACCTTTTACCGGCCTCCGGGAGGTACTCAGCCTCCCCACCATGCCAAGGTGGGACGGCACTTGTTCGGTCCTACGGCAGATATGCCTGGCCCGCTGCTACTTCAGCTTATCAATCCTTTGGGCTATGTTGATAACTTTTGTTCTTTGACGAGTCACCTTATTCCTGATCCGACCTTCCTTCTCCATGTAATATTTTATAGTATTATTATTAATTAGTAAACTAAAGCCATTAACACGCTGTATAACAAAATAGCCCCAACTATGAACATTTTGTACTTAAAGAATGTAATAGTAGTCTGCAATGGCGTGACTTGGAGCTGTTTCGTTCTCCTGAGTTATTTGACCTTTTTCACGCAAATAGAAAAATTATTAAGCAGATAGATAAACCGGGTTAAGGAGAACTTTAGAGGTTCAAATGCCTCAGTGAGATGCCTCACGGCCGATGTCTGTGTGTTGCAATAATAATATACATAACAGTGCCCGGTAAGCGGCAATAGGCTCGCCACCTATTACGTGGGACCAACTATATAAATGGTGAAATGTGGGCGTAAAATATGCCTCTGCCTACCACTACGGGGAAACAGGCGTGAATGTATGTATGTTAAAAATATACAACAAATAAAAATTTTACGTTGTTTTAGAGATGATTTTTTGCCCGAATAGAAAGCGAACCTACGAACTTTGGATAACCGTTCCACAGGTCTAACCAATGAACTACTGAAGACTCTGATGGAAGCGCTGATTTCTTTTAGTGCTTATGGTATGTTATGGTACAGTGCGTACGGTAGCTCTGCGGTTAGTGCAGTGGACCGGCTGTCCAAAGGTTCTTATCCTACTCAGCTTGAATTTCATCTCTAGTCTAGTGAAAAAATTGTCTCATAACTTTACATGAAATGAAATTAAATGAAAATGAAATGAAATAAATGAAAATGAAATGAAATAAATGAAAATGAAATGAAATAAATGAAATGAAAAAAAAATTATTTCAACATCACACAACAGAATAAAGAAATAAAACAATACATAGAACACGTACAGGTTGCATGATATCGAAAAATAATACATCATATCAGCCTTGTAAAGTCCACTGCTGAACAGAACCTTTCTTAATAGATTACATTATATTGGGGGTATTTGCCCATTATCAACACGCTGGGTCACCTGGTTGGTGAAAGCAGTTCAAGCACTGGCTTGTTGCAGAGTCATCCCGCGTACTGACGCGGGATGACTCTGCAGCTGCTGTCCATCATCCTGTTGAATTTCATAAAACGAGACCCTTGCCCAGTAATGGGACAATAATTCACTGATGATGAATGATATACGGCAAATTCAAAAAAACATCTTCGAAGCCCAAGCCAACCTTACCTGCAAGTGGTGCACCTGCCGATCAACGGACGAGGCTCTGTCAAACATAAAAGTAACGATAATAGGCTAGCCAATTATAACGTGGAACCTAAAATAAAACTGGCAAGTATGTGGGCTAAAAATATGACTCAGCCTTCCCTTTCGGGGATACAGGCGTAATTGTATGTATGTCTGTAAAGTAAAACGATTTTTTTTGTGACTCGCAAGCGCACTTTATATGCCCAACTTAATTAATCGTATAATACGAAGTCAGAACAAACGTTACTATGAGTCAATTTACAATAAAGTCGTTCATCGATATGAACTAGTGTTACTGGAGTTAGATAATCAAACATCCAGTCTATTTAACCTAGCAAATGTTAGCTTTGGACGCTTTATGGTAATTTAATATTTCCCAATGAATTCCAATGAACTTTTATTGGTCGGACCGGCACTAAGGTCTATCACACAGCGAGCGCCGAACAGCGACAGGCCAGAGGTTGCTGAGCGTTTTATCATTGTACACTTCATATTTTATCATATCAGTTTTCTTCTCTCAGACTTCTCGCCGTCTTGACCAAATTATTAAGCCATCCTCTAAGATGTTTGCTTGCTCACAGTTAATATAACCCCTGAGTATGTAGAGTGTGATTATGAGCTATTACTGAAAAAAGTTTAAATGTTTTTTCATATTATTTACTTTTTGCTATTTACGCCCCTTTTTACACTAGATAAAACACATAATATGAATTAATCCTTATGAACCATTTTTATCTTGAACGTTTTAAACTAACTACACTTGGTCATACTCATTGTGTGTAACAATAGAATTATCCAGATTCAAAAAGATAAATTTTAAATGTAACCACAGTGTACCCGTCAAAGTACCGCCCACGCTTACTATGTGACCAGACCTCTGAACCCTGCCCAAAGGAGCTAAACAAATTGAATTTAACCCATAATGCGTGTTAGCGTGCCAATTGTTGTATAATTATGCAAATAACCCCAGTGGTGTGTAAAAAGCAATGGGTCAATGTTAGTGTTTAGCTTTATTTTAAAATTACTATATTGTTTTGACGCGATTTAGACGGAGTTAGCATTTAGCAATGATTAGTAATACTTATTCTCTGTGTTTGTTATTGCCGCCAGTGGGGGTCGGTTAACCCATGTCTTTGTATTGTTTAGATCCATACTAATATTATAAATACAAAAATATCTAATATTCGTCCGCGTAGAATAGTTATGGTATAGTAGTGGGCATCATTTATTTTTGCAAACAACCTCCTCAGCTTTATAAATTATAGCTGTTACCCACGACTTTGTCCGCGTCATTTTCCGTTATTATTTTAGACAATTTAGTTTTTAAAGAACATAATTATTTTAAAGTACATTTGCGTAAATAATATTTTAAGTCTTATTTTCTTGTGGTAGAAGAACATATTGGTTTTCTCCACAACCTAATCTTGACAACGCGACATACAGTTGGCCGTAATGTATTGGCACAGCTAGTGAGTTAATCTTAAAAGATAGACATATACTGTCGCGGACATTTTTTTAGATCATTTCAAGAGGAATAATTCTTTCACACATATATTTTTGGTATTTTAAACCGTTTTGATGAATAATTTTCCCCCTTTTTTCACATTTTGCATTATTTATTTGCTCCTAATAGTTGCAGCGTGATGTTATATAATCTAAAGCCTTCCTCGATAAATGGTCCATTCAACACAAAAAGATTTTTTCAATTCGAATCACTAGTTTCTGAGATTAGCGTATTCAAACAAACAAACGCTTCAGCTTTATAATATTCACGCTTTAACGCCAAAACTACTAAACCAATTTACAAATGAACTTTGGCACACAGATATTCTGAAGCCAAAGAAAGAATCTAAGCTACTTTTTACTGTCCATTTCGGTTGCGCAGTATCGGCCATCAGAAGCAAGCAGCATTTACACACAAGGAGTTTAGCTGGTCGGCCCCTTATGGGTCATCCCGGCATAACCTACTCACCGGCGAGAGGTTTCTGGGAGTCGGCCGTCTCAGAGGCAATTCGAGTATATTTCACGCTAGCTAACTTGACCTAGCTAGCCAAGTTAGCTAACGTCAAATATACGCATCTTCTTCAAGGATGAGCTTACTTTGCTCCGGAAGGCATTTATTTTTTTTGTGTTACTTCGGTAACAAAATGCATTTACGCACTGCCTTCCGGCCAAAGGGAGACCGAAATGGGGTGTGGGGCTGCCAGACTGCCAGCAGTAATACCCACTAAAAATCTTCTACCGCTTGTTGAGAAATGGAAAGCACGGAAGCGCATGCCCGGCTCATTGTGCATCGTGCATGCGGAGATTGAAAATTCTCCATGTATAAGAAAAAAATGCGTAAGAACTCTTGTGAGGGGTGAAAAGAGGGAATTTTAAGCTTGTTTGCAAAGTCTTCATTTTTGAAGCTAGAAGCGTGAAACTAATTTGTAGGGTTTCTTATTAGCTGATATAAATATGATATTTAAAGTTTACATTGATAATAACATATGCACGTACCATATAAGTAAATAAAGTTTTTTGTAACTCAAATAAACTATTGTATTATAAATACGTATACATATATAGATACGTGGAATCTATCGGACTTTCATTTTATTTATTGATAATGGACCGCTCATATCTCTTTCATTTTTGTTAAAAAAAATATTGTAATTATGTCCATTTCGTTTGTAAAATTTGGCAAATCTTAATGATCCTGTTGATCTTAAAGACAATAAAGCATATTTTATTTTACTTTATTTACTTTAAAATTAAATATGTGTGTTATTATAGTTGATATCTGTAAAACAGCTACGGCATGCTACGACTACGGCTACGACATGTCTACGCTCTGCTACGTCCGTCTTCTTGAGCCTGTTAAAAAAATCCGAACCTTTTAAGGAAGATAATAAATCGTTCAGTTCGAACAAATCACAAACTCAACAAAAAGAAAAAAATGATAATCTAATTCACTTCCAATATGTATGGAAATGAGTTTCTTTGTTCAGAGATTAAGTTGAAACAGTCGATGAGAGGAATGAATTAGATGTGCCAAAGTTTTTATGCCTACTTATTGTAAAAATCCATTCAATTTTAATGGAATAATACTTGATTTAACAATAAAAACATTGACTGAGCATCCAATGGAGAAATGGGCGACTAATTTATTCTTCTGGCCTGACGGGGAGTCGTAAGAGTCGACGTAAAGAAATCCTACCGGATTATGAACATCAACGTCATCCTACTGGCTTGAGCTGCGATCACCAACACCTCTGCCCAGCGTGATGATTAGGAGCAAATACCCTTAATAGAATGTAATTTATTCGGGAGGTCAATGTTCAGTTTAAGGCTGATATGATGAATAATGGATTTCACAATTTATTGATTGTGATTACAACACTTTTCAAATGACGACATTATGAGAAAAGTGAAATTTGGTTTGTTACATTTGGTAACGAATTAACGATAACTATAGGTAAATTCAGGCTTATTACCCTCAGTCGGTTTACGGTACTTTTGACCTGCACATTTTCCAAAATCTTCTTAAATTGGTCATGGAACGCCTTACGCGGTCTTCCTCTCCAAACATTTCCATTTACTCTCATCATAAATCACTTTCGTCAATCTGCTCCCATTCATCCTAAAAATGACAAAACCATCAAAGCATTTCTCAATCCTTGTCATTGCATCCTCTTTAACACCACAGTCTGCTTCTATTTTATTTAAAATCTTATCTCCTAATTTCCCTCCTAGCATACTTCTGAGCGCTCTTATCTCTACTGCATTAATCTTTTGATGTTTCTTCCATCGTACCCAGTATTCGCTTTCATTTATTTATGATTCAAACTACATGTCAGCTTACAGACTGAATGCCCAAAACGGTAACATGTCATACTCTTATCATGATTAGTGGAACACAAATACAGATATAACGCAGTGATACAAATGCAGGTCAGGATACAAAATATTTATCCATTCATTAGTGTTGGGATCAATACCCCTTTATAAACTATCAGACCTTTTTAAATACTATCAGACCTTTTTAAATACTTTCTGACCGTTTATAAGGTATGAAGTGACCTATTTACCATGTATATACAACAAAAAGTATATGTATGTTTATCCAATATCTAATAACCATTGTGCAATCAACATCTGCTTAGCTTACGGCTAAAAGCGCTAGATATCCGAGATTTATTAAATACTTACGATTCAACTCACTGATTTCAATTCTTTTTAAATTGTAAATATATTCAACGAGTACCTGTAACAAGAAAATATTATAATTTATTTTCATATTCTCCAAGGGAAAAATTCTACGAGCAAACAGTATAGGTTGATCTCTGTTGTGCATTGAAATTATGCAGTAGCTGAGTTCTATTTAAATTGGCATGGCGGTGTCGACGATATTATTCTTTGTAGAAAAAGTATGAAGCACAGCTCCGCATTAACAAAGCCAATAAATACACTAGTTACATGAAACATCGCACTTTGGTTTTTTCATATAACTGCATACCTAAATAGATTAATAGCTGTTTATACAAAGTTCATAGCTTCACTGGTGCTAATAGCTCCGTGTACAATCACCGTTATATTGTTGGTAACATTCAGAGCGTCATTTAAATTGGAACACGCCGAAATGCTCTTGACAATGAAGATGTATGTCGGTTAAATCAAATTGATTGCATGTCTCATTACATAACGACCGATATAGCGTGGTGGCGAGTAGACCCGCACTTGACTCCTGAGGTCGTAGGTTCGATTCCCACACAAATCTTTGTGTGTATAAACATGATAAATTTTTCTGGTCTGGGTGGTTTATATCTATATTAAGTGCATATTACAAAAAAAAGCATTTATGTATGGTTACCGGTTATTGAGTATTCATAACACAAGTTCTTAATAATACTTATCTTGGAACTAAATAATTGGTGTAAGTGTCAAAAATATTTATTTATTTTATTTATAACAGTAAAAATTAAAGGCCTGCATTTGACGCCCTGCAAGAGCTAAGCTACTAAAAGAGTCTAAGTATGAGCATTCTTAACTTATTAATAACTTACATAAGCAATTTAATGTTAGTTACCCAAAAATAAATAAAGTAACATCAATATTAAATAATTTATTGATTCAGGCGTTACTTTGCGGAAATCCATTGTAGGCAAGTGATGGATTAAAAATATCTTTGTAACAATTCCCGCGCTACTATAATTTTCCGAAAAATCAAGAAACTATTCAACACGACACGTGTTTCGCCCTTACACAGGGCATCTTCAGGTAAGATAGGAGCCTCCGAACAACGATGTCTTCACGACCAATGCTGAAACGAGAGTCAATGACTCTGATGTCATGTGTGATGTGATGTCAATGAGTAGAGCGGGAATTGTTACAAAGATTTTTTAATCCATCACTTGCTTACATCAATATTATTCAACAGTTTTCATTGACTTGTTCCGTTTCATCAATAAGCAACTAATTGTTTGCAAAACAGCCCGGCCTTATTTCTACTATACAGGGCGTCCCACGGCCATTCTATATGGAGGAAAGTATTTTGAATATTGTAGATGGAACATTTTTAAGATCAGATGAGTAATATAAAACTTCAAAGTTGGTTAAGAAAAGTCGTTTATTACAGACTTAAAAACTTATTCATACTCTTCAGGAACTATGTTAACAAGGTCTATTCACTGTGGTGGTCGACCATCGAATGCCTGCTTGACTCCCCTTTTAACCAAACCCATGAGCCGAGTGAGTGAGTTGAACGAACAAACGAATGAAAAACGTTTAGCGCCATGTGGTGGGACAAGGAAGTCAAATCAGCAACAATAATTACAAAGTCAATATACAGACGACCTATTTATGTCTTAAAATATAATTAAACTATTATGGATGCTAACACATTTGACTAAAAAAATACATTATTTTAATTTTAAACACAATTTAAACTGCATTCATAAATTTTGAAATAATTACACGGTTGAAACGGAAATCGAACGCGCTACACCAGTAAAAAAAATACCCTGCAACTTTATCGTACCTATCGAAAGGCTTAATCATATGGATAATTTTTTTTGCTAAATAATAGAGTGTCAGACATAAAAGAAAAACCATTACTTTTAACATTTTTAATATAAAACAGTGATTAGTAATAGGTCCTAATGATACTGTCAGTTGTATTTACTTATTTATTTGCACTTTATCGCACAAATTAAAATTAAAATGTACAAAAGGCGAACTTTATGCTGCAAGGCATTCTCTACCAGTTGTATGTCCTTACGGAAATGTTAGCTTTTCATTAATCTGAACGAAATTTCGCATCAAATGTTACAATTAATGGTTTTTCTTTTATTTCTGACACACTGTTAAGTAGCAAAATAGAATCCTTATGATGAACCCTTACGATCGGTACGATAAAGTTGCAGAGTAATTTTTTTCTCGTGTAGCGGGTTCAAATCCCGTTTCAACCTTGTAATTATTTAAAAATCTATAAATGCAGTTTAAATTGTTTTTTAAATTAAAATAATGTCTTCTTTCAGTCAAATGTTCCATCTACAATGTTCAAGATACTTGCCTCCATATGGCATATCTGTGGGACACCCTGTATAGTGAACAAGTAAAATATTAACAGTAAATATGGCCTCCGCATTGCGGGCCGTCTCAAGGCCGCCCAGCTGCCTCGGACAATGCCCTTAGGGCTGCCATTCCTTGCGGAGAGTCTAATATTTGCCTTGCAAAAAAAATGTAAAAGGAAGATACTTAAGGCCTGGATTAATTAATCGTGTTTCTCATGTTTTTGCTCGGTTTTTGCGGTCCGAGTCCTTCCACTTAACTCTCGAGACGAGATTTAAAACCTGTGTTCTTGCGATTAGTTTTACTAGCTTAGTAAATATAGATAGATTGATAGACTTTTTATTGCCCAAAATGACTTAAAAACTACAGATTACAATGAATATTGAAAGACAATGACAAAGCCAATCTAGGCGGTCTTATCACTAAAAGCGATCTTTTCTAGACAACCCGACGCAAAGGAGAGAACAGAAAAGCAGAAAGGCAGAGCACAAAAACATATGTGCTAGTATTATTTTATTTCCAAATATTCGAGTAAACAAACAATTTAATAAGTATCTTTTAAAACACACATTATTTGTTAAACACTGACTCTTGGTGCACTAGATTGGTGCAGCTGTAATATCTTAATGTTTTTTATTCACAGTTGTGAGGTTTTTTTTTGCTTTGTTATCTGCAATAAATAAATATTTTTAATTTTATGGTTAAACATGCTGACAGGATGTTAGAAGACAATGGCTTCCAAATAACGACTGCCATAGATGCTCATGACAGCCGGGACCATCAATCAGTAGACATACACCAGTATACATAGAGTACATAGATCAGTAGGACCATCGGCTTAACGTGCTTTCCGAGGCAAGGAGCAAGCGACAAATTCACACATAATTATTAGATTTTTTTTTAAAAAATAAATAAAAAATATAACAAGCCCTTTTTGGTTGTTACGTGACTATACAATTAAATTTAATCTCTGCAAAGCGCTGCATTGGAAGTACAAAGACATACAGTTATTTATGTATCAAAAATTCCACAATTTAACCTAAGGCGGAAATTCAACTGTAAATGAAGGTAGGTAAATAATAATGTAGTTAGTGCCGTTTATGAGTGCTTGCCAGTGTTTTGTACGCGGGTTATTTATTTGTACTGGCCACTCCGATATGTAATTGGGTCAAACGTAGTTCTGTGTTATGAAAGTGTATACTTTATTTTTATACTAGCTTACACATAAAGCCTAAAATTTTTTTTGAGTCTTTTTTTTAATGTGACACGTCGTAAGGACTATATCCTGTCTGATGATAAGCAGTGGATGCAGTTCAATAAAAATTAAAGCGCTTACAGTGAAATAAGCACGGTACAAAGCGCATCCATACATGACGGCCAGCGAAGATGCCGTTTCACACCCCGCTTTAAAGACCAGAGGGCCTACTCTAATTCAACGAAAACGAAACTTCGTAGTACCTATCTCTTTCACTCTTTAGGTAAATCATTATCGAGTGAAAGGGATGGGTATAACGAAGTTTCGTTTTCGATGAATAAGAGTAAGCCCTCTGGGATTACAGGAACTAGGAAACACATGAGCCGGCAGCGAACTCCAGAGCTAAATGGTCTTATTTAGAAGCGCTAATCAAATTTGTCGGTTCGAATCCTGATAGTCTGCACAGTATGTAGATGGTTTCTAAGCCCAGCACGTGTTGTTGGGGAGAGAAAAGGAGAAGAGTTTCATTTAATATATATTTTATACGAGGGCAGCACTAAAAGTATCGGGAATAGAATATTTCCGCTGTTCCTGTCATACTAAAATCTGTTTAATTGAAAACTACATGGATTTAAATATCGAATACGTGCTTCGGAAGGCACGTTAAGCCGTTGGTCCCGGTTATCACTAAATGTGGTAGTCGTTAAGCCATGTTAGAGGCCTAATCGGCGGCTTGATAAATTCTAACAGCAGGGCGCCATACACCTGCCTCCGCCAATCCGCACTGGGTCCGCGTGGTGGAATATGACCCAATACCCTCGCACCTTGGAATGTGAGAGGAGGCTCGTGCTCAGTAGTGGGACGTTTATTGGCTGAAATGATGGTTTATTTATTTAAAAAAAGAATCTCGGAATTGTCACAAGGTCTTGTCAAACTTGTTTAGTCGTTGAGAAAATGCAATTGACACGAGAAAATTCAAGAGCGATGATTTATTATGACTTGCGAAGTGGTTTAACACAAAAACAGTGTATTGACCGGATGATTTCTGCATTTTGTTATAAAGCCCCACCCAAACCCACAATTTATCGCTGGTTTCCTGAATTTCAACGTGGAAGTGTCAAGCTCAGTGATGATTCCCATCAATGTCGTCCAAAAACTGCAGTCACCCATCACCAATGTGTGTGAAAATTTATAACAGGTTACCAAATGAAATTAAAGATATAAAGGACTTAACCAAATTTAAATTCTCATTAAAAAAATATCTCCAAAGAAACTGTTTTTATTCGCTGCAGGAGTTTTTTGGTGAAAAATAATTTAGATAATAGTTAATTAGGTAGGTATGTTTTTCAACAAATATTTTTGTTATGTAAATTTTTAAGAATTTGTTAAAATAATATTACGAATTATAAGTTACTTTGAATATATATAATAATATATACTTGCTGTGCCCTTGCAGGGTCATGTTTGTTACATTCTATCTTTGTTAACACTTGTATATGTACAACATGAATGCAATAAAGAACTTTGAACTTTCATCATCCTTCATCACGACAATGCGAGTTCTCACACCGCGCACAGAACAAAAGAGTTTTTAGAGCAAGAAAACATAGAATTATTAGACATAAGCCCTAATGATTTCCATACATTCCCTAAAATAAAGAATAAATTGCGTGGTCAGAGATTTAATATCACCTGAAGAAGATGTTGATGCCTACAAACGGCCATTTTGGAGCTCCCTACTATTTTAAGTAGATAGGTACTTACAATAGAAGTAAAAAGAAAATATGACTTTCTATTTATGGAAAGTAAATTCACCTTTTACGAAACTATTGGACCTACAGCCCAGTGCGTTATATATGTCGCCGTTGCTATCAACAATCTGACGAATGGCTGAGCAATATATTGAAACGACTAAAGCACGTAAAAAATAATATTCAAGCACGCACTTTCGTATGTACACACATTAAGACGCAAAATAACACCATTTATATGTTAATTCCTTTATAGAAGAACTTGACAAGGTAACTGACAAATGTTAGGAAAAAATCTCAACAGACAGATTAACTGACAAACCTTGACAAAGAATCCATTTTGCTTTTATTTCTTGATTATGGTAACGCTCATATCGCTTTTATTGTTCTTAAAAAAATATATTTTGTTTCCATTCTGTTTATACAAATTTGACGAATCTTAATCTTGATCTTAGAGTAAGTATATTTTATTTTAACTTTATCATAGCCGCTTATAAACGTTCCACTAATGATTGTGCCATGTGGTACTGGTCTAGAAAACCATCCCCTCTCATTTCTCGTAAAAGTCGACAAAGAGAAATCCTACCGAATGATGAACAGCAGCGTCATCCTGCGTACTGGCTGGAAATGCGATCACCAACCCGCATGCCCAGCGTGGTGGTTATAGGCAAATACTTTCAATAGAATATAATCTTTTGGGGAGACTAATGTTTGGCAGTTGACTTCGTAAAGCTGATATAATGATGATGAATGACCACGAGCTTCCTCCCACGGAACAAGGAAAGAGAACTTAAGGTCCATACTCCACCACGCGGATCCAGAGTGGATTGCCGGAGGTAAGTACGTAGCGTCCTCTTTTTTCGGATGACCTTCTCCCGCTGAGGGTGGATCGGGAGGGTGTGTCAAACTTTTACTAACATTCGTGTTCCTTCTTGACACTGCTACGTTCCGAGTCCGCGAAACCCTTTCGAACAGTCCCGCAGCCCCGGTAGGCTTCACGCCAACCCTGGATACCACTTACTGAGCTTATATATCTTTGAGGCGCACGTGGAACAGGAACGCGCGGTCGACGCAGCCTGTCGGTATCAGGCCTGCATACATCAGGCGGTAGAGAAGTCTCCTCTTTGAGGAGTGGTTAGAGAGGCGCCACGGCGCTCTCGCGATTCTTGCCACTCCTCAAAGAGAGGACTTACCGCCACGATTGTGGCGAGCAGTAAGTATCTGGCGTGTTGATGTTTGAGTTTTTCAAGCCGCTCAATCCCTCTAATAGGGTAACGCTTACCACATAAAATGAAAGCCAGCTCCAACATCTATATGCGTGTTTTGAAGCACTGAAACGCTCGATGGTAGTATGTCCAAAAACCCTCCTCACATCATGTGAAATTCAATGTTAACATGATTTATTCATGTTTGGTTCAAAAAAGCTCTTTGAGTCAGGGATATCCCTGTGGCGAGACCCACAAATTCAGAGGGCCTCGGGTTTATACCCTGGTGACACACCTATGTCTTTTCGAAGATATGTGCGTAATTATCGCTTGCTCCGTGCCTCGGAAAGCACGTTAAGCCGCTGGTCCTGGCCGTCATGAATATCTACGGCAGTTGTTATTAGGAAGTCAGTGCCTTCTAACATCCTGGTAGTTGGTTTAACCATGATGTTTCCCTCTCGGTTTCTTGTCAGACGGCAGTCACTCCATGTAATAACTGAAAACCAGCTAAATCTGGTTAAACCTGTAAGCAGACCCTGTGCCCGAAGCTTAAGTCAAGGGCAACCGGGATAATGCTAGGATATGATTAGGATAGGATATCTAATGCCACTCAAATGGTTACCTTACCCAGGACTGAACTCTATTAAATATTATCATATTAATCTTTTATCTCGCTACATTTCAGTGACAATAAGTAATACTATATTGATTACCGATATGGCATGGGGGCGCAATCCTGAGGTCGCAGGTTCGATTCCCACACAGGACAAATCATTGTGCACATAAACATAAATATTTGTTCTGGTCTCTGTGTTTCCCTATGTAAATTAAATAGTATTTATATATTAGGTCGGGGAAAAAGTCTTTTCGCATAACGTAGGTATAAACTTATTATAAATTTTTTTTGACTGTACTATTTGTGTCTGGCTGGTTTTGGTAACATTAAAAAGGTTCCATTATAAAGAAAAGAAAAAAATAAAAAAAAGTTGTTTCCCGCTATTTTTCATTTGTTTTTCTCTCCGTAAAAATGAGTGAATCTAATGAAGAAATTCGATACATTTTAAAATTTTATTATAAAAAAGGCAAAAATGCAACTCAAACAGTGAAAAAAATTTGTGATGTTTATGGACCTGATGCAGTGTCAGTAAGAGTAGCACAAATTTGGTTCAAACGTTTTCAGTCCGGAAATTTTAATGTTAAAGATGCACCTCGCTCTGGTCGCCCTGTTACGAATAAAATGGACGCCATTTTTGAAAGAGTGGAGCAAGATCGGCATATTAGTAGTTACGATGTAGCTGAAGAACTGGGAATTGACCACAAAACAGTTTTGACCCATTTGAAGAAAGCTGGTTATACAAAAAAGCTCGATATTTGGGTGCCACACGAGCTCACTCAAAGAAACTTAATGAACCGTGTACTCATTTGCGATTCATTATTGAGACGTAATGAAACCGAGCCGTTTTTGAAGAGATTGATAACTGGCGATGAAAATTGGATCACGTACGACAAGAACGTGCGAAAAAGGTCGTGGTCGAAAGTTGGCCAGGCTTCACAGACTGTGGCCAAACCTGGCCTAACACGAAATAAGGTGATGCTGTGTGTATGGAAGGGCATTGTTTATTATGAGCTTTTACCGCCCGGCAAAACCATCGATTCTGATCTTTACTGCCAGCAACTGATGAGATTTAAAGGAAGCAGTCGAGAGAAAACGGCCGGAATTGATCAACAGGAAGGGTGTGGTCTTTCATCACTATAACGCTAGACCACACACATCTTTAGCCACTCAGCAAAAATTAAGAGAGTTCGACTGGGAGGTCCTAGTGCATCCACCATATAGCCCTGACCTTGCGCCTTCAGATTTTCACCTGTTTCGGTCTCTGCAGAATTCTTTAGGTTCTGTAAGGTTGACCTCAAGAGAGGACTGCCAAAACTATTTGTCCCGTTTTTTTGATCAGAAGTCCCAAAGTTTCTACAGTAACGGGATAATGTCTCTGCCCACAAAATGGCAGAAAGTTATTCAACAAAACGGTAAATATATATTGTAAATAAATGTAAACAAACTTTGAAAAAAATGTCTTGACTTTTCATACAAAAATACGAAAAGACTTTTTCCCCAACCTATTATGTTTATTCATCATTTAGTGTCCATAACACAAGTTTTTAATATCTTGGAACTAAATAATTGGTGTAATTGACAGAAATATTTATTTATGAATTTATTTTGACTAAACGTATTACAAATCATAACATTATGATAACCGGCAATGTATGGAATATTAAACATACACCACATTATGTTCAACCAATTGAGTCCGGAGATATCTTCATACGGAATCGCAACCCACTCCATTAAATTTCCCATCTGGTTGACCCTACCTTACCACACAATCTGCCCACTTTTGTACCCTTTAGGGTAAATCTATGTTTCAATAAGGAAAAGCACTATCGTTATTAAATGTTACTGTTTTTGTTTGACACGGCCATTTGGTTTTCTGATGCTATAGATTCCACAACTGAACGCTTCTTAGGTTTAGGGCTTAAATATTTGTAGGTACACACATAAAAACTTGCAAAACCTATAATTATTAAATATTACTAAAAGTCATTAAGATCTCATAAGTTTTTAAAAGCGAGCCATAGCCCAGTGGTCTATACCTATAGCTTTTACGTTCAGAAGGTCTCGTGTTCAAACCCTGGTGTTAGCTAAAGTTATTTGCGAAATTATCGCTTGCTCCCTGCCTTGAAAAGGTAAGTCTTTGGTCCCGCCTGTCATGAACATCTATAGCAGTCCTTTTTAAGGAGTCAGTGCTTTTTAACGTCCTGACAGATGATATAATCATGGAATGTTTGTGTTTAATCATGAAAAGCGGCTCGCGGTACTTGGTGCGTCAGATCTCTCAAAGATTCCACGCAGGATCCTCAAATGCTGTATACAACATCGTATCAGGTGACGAATCCTAGATATACGCGTACGAACCCGAAACAAAAAATCAGTCAATCAGTTTGGGTGTTCGAAAATGAGTTAAAGCCAATAAAAAATGTGCGTTTACCTCCGTTTGTAGCAAAAAAAATGGTGGCCACGTTTGTGTCCAAAACCGGCCACTTTTCCTCTTGAGGGACAAAAAATGGTATGCTAGCATTTGTTTGCCACAGGTCTTGTCTCAACTTCGTAAAGAGAACTGCTATCGCCGCATCATCCTCCATCACGACAAAGCGAGTTCTCACACCGCGCACAGAAAAGAGTTCTAAGAGCAAGAAAACATAGAATAATTAGACCCACTTGCCGTACAGCCCCGACCTGCCTGATGATTTCTATACATTTCCTAAAATAAAGAATAAATTGCGTGGTCTGAGACTTTCATCACCTGAAGAAGCTGTGGACGCCTACAAAACGGCCATTTTGGAGCCCCTACTCCTTATCCCAATTTCCGAATGGAATGGTTGCTTCAACAATTGGTTCCATCGTATGGAAAATGTGTCAAATTTCGCGGAGCATACTTCGAAAAGCAATTAATACATTTTTAAATAGTAATGTTGTGTCACTTCCTTGATTCCCGAAATTTCAGTGCCACCCTCGTATACTTTTATATCAGCTAGCAACGCTTTGATAACATTGTCCGTGTGCGTCGACCTAAATGACATTTTCTCTCAGCCTAAAAAGATATCTTAAAATAAAATACGCCTTAAGCGATTCGTCTTCAATAAATTGAGGAAAATTCTCCAAATTATGTTTGAGAGCAAACTGCGTGTAAATTGATATAAAAGGTTTGAGGCACATGAATCGTTCTGATGGGTACAAAGAGGCTGCCTACCTATAGATGGAACACTTCCCCTTCCCCCCACATTTCTTCAATACCTCACCCCGCTAACCCTTGAACGGATGTATATCAACCCAGTTAAGTAACTTTTTGTATGTCGTAAGGATTTGATCCGCAAGTAAACTTGAGCTTGGTCTTCTGATTATCCCGGTTGCCCTTGAGTTAAGCTTAGGACCCAGAGTTTGCTCACTTTTTTTACGTCGGTAACAAAATGCATTTACGCTACGATAAGGCCGAGAGGTGGTGTTGAACTCACCACCGACAGACGCGACCGCTAGCAGTAATATCCACTAAGAATCTTCCAACGACGCCCGCCGCTTGTTGACAGACAGGGGCGGGGGGCCAGTACCTGGGTTGCAGCGACTGACAAATCGCCCGCATCCAGCGTCCCGGGTCAGAACCGGGAGGACCTCCTCAGAGAGGCGCAGTGGACGCGGCCCTTCTACCTCCGTGTGCAACCATGGCGTGTCATGATATTATAAGCTCACATTTCGCCAATTATATTGTTGGTTATTATGTAATAGGTGACGAGCCTTTTGCCACATATCGGGGTCCTTCATGTTTGCCAATTGCCAAACCTCGTCTGTTGATCAGTAGTTGCACTACTTGCAGGTAAGGTTGGCTTGAACGCCTAAGATATTTGTAGGATGTTTATACTCTGTGATATCATGGTTTTGTCTCTTTCGTCAGCAGACAGAGGACTGTAATGGTGGGTTATTGTGTGGGTAGCCTGGCAAAACACCACAGAAGTCCCTTTACAGAATTTTAGATGAAAAAAGAAAAAGTCACGTCACAAAGTTTACCGAAGTAAATTTGCGGAAAGTCCTTTCTCCAAAATTTTCTGAATATTATTATGAATATGAATATAGGAAGGATAAATCAATAAACGTTTACAAAATTAAATACTCCGGACTTGACTGATAGCCTATTAGCTTCAAAATATACACAATATAGCACCGAACCATAACACCATTATCGCTGGGGTGACCACACTGCGTAGGACAAACTTTTTCATATCGCCATTTGTTACATAAAGACGAAAAATGTCTAAAAAATTTACTCGAAATAAAAAAAAACTCCGCGAATTATGTGAACTTTATCCAAACAAAACTTTTTTTTTGTTCAAGTTAGTCTCAATAAATCTCTTATAAGCGTCAACTTAGAAAGGAGCAAACGGTTTATAAAAAAAGTCACTGCTGAGAACGCTGCTTCATTTCGAATTACCCAGTCCAGTAAATCCACAATATATTTTAATTTCCATGTACGTGAAAACCAGTGTTGGCATATCAGCATCTCAGACATAAGAAGTCTGCTGCATATAAGCCGCCCCTAATTGTTTTCCACAGCGAGCGATCTCGATTTACCGGCATCAACTGAAATTACCCACCATCTTGACCAGCGGCCTTACCATGAGCTCTTATAGCAGTATTATTGCAGTTGAGAAAGCGAGACGCGTGTAGTGGCGTATCTACACGCGTCTCTTTTCCACAACTGCAATAATACTGCTATAAGAGCTCATGGTAAGGCCCCAGATCATCGAAAGAATGTCGCCAGTTCGCGTTTGCCATTTATTTATTTATTAATTTTATTTATTTAATAAGGTACTCCAACAACATAACATGCACATACATTATTAACACTTAATATCTAAGGGTGATATTCTTGCATGCATGCCTATTGTGGCGACATCATACACGTCCGCATCGACCGAGGCGACCAGCCAACTCAGATGCGAACTATGTGATATTTATATTTATAGCAATTTTATATTTAGTGTAGGTAGAATAATATTATTTGTTTTTTGTGTACCGTCAATTTCTGTAATATGTGCGTTGTGTGAAATAATGTTCGTTCTCTTTTTATCATTTTGTTAGATTTTGTATATAAGTAGGTGTCATCTACAAATAAATGTTCAGTATTATTTGGAATCGACTTTAATTCACTCGCCACAACAAGCCTCCCCAACACTATTATACACAATATTTGAAATCAAATAATTAAAATCACGCAGAACATTCATTACATTCATAAATTTAATTAATTTGGTTTAATACAATATCATGGCTCCGCACATCCTATATGTTTCAGCAGTTTACTGTTAAAAGCGTTGTAGTCGTCATTAAATATATCAATGTCAGATACCCATGTGCTGATGTTATAATACCCGGAACATACTCTAGAGAGCTTGTGCAGATCAAGATTGGTCCTACAACATGGCCGTCAAAGAACCTTAACGCCCCATCAGTAGTCTGTTATTCTAGCCTTTTGCCCACTGCCTAAAATCTGCTCATACGTCTTATAATGTCGGTAACTCCAGTACTTCTAAAGATTTCTTCATTTCTGATACACATCATCACCTAATATCCTGCAAAATGTTATCCCTCGTGTTCCGCATACAAAGCCACTGCTGGTGCCGTGGGACGCAGCGGCTGCCCTTTTAATCGAGAACCGACCCTTGTTAGTCCAAAAATGTCATACACAATACACAACACAGCGCTGGAGCACTTGGCCAGAGTAAACTAGTAAGCCAGCTCATTTTGAAAACTCATTTATTCTTTATATGCAGGCCGGCTGCAATTGGAAGTTTATTGGAGTAGATAGATAGATAGATAAACTATTTAAAGACACACATATATATAAAACAATAAAAACTAAAAGTAAATCATTCGCATAGTGTGCATGGTGTCGCAACGCTGCAGAATAGCTCCGGCTCAGTGGGTTTTATGCTCTGAGAGGGCAAAACACTGATTTTCAGCTTTTGCTGAAACAGTAACACGAGACGCGCCCAAAGTACCATGTATAATTTATAATATAACGTACAATTTTATAAATAGGTATAGAAAAGTCAATTATTTAGCAGTCACGTCCTAAGGCTGCTCAAAGTAAGAACATTATTCATGGTCATATCATCATCATCTCAGCCCACTAACGTCATGCTACAATGCATGGGTCTCCTCTCAGAAACCAAGGTGAAAGAGGATCAGATCATAATGTCATCGAGCTAAGTACCACTACGAAGACACAGTGGGAATTGGCGAAGGGAGCTGTGTGACGTTCTGCAGCTAGTATTTTGCAATTTTGTATTGTAAATTGTATTATTTTTTTCTCACAGTTTAGATTAAGATGGTTATAGTGTTGTGCTCACCTATAGTTTTTAGATTTTATTTTCTATTTACAATGAGAGATGTATACTTTGTTGGTGTGCCTTAATAAATAAATAAATAAGCCGCCCATGGAGCCTCACACATGGCTTATCGACTACTATGATATAAAAGTACCTGTCAACATCGAAACTTGTCTTCTGATGCATTTTCTAATCACTCCATATTAAACGCCACACAAACCGTCAACCATCTAATAATTGACCTCTATGAATTCTATTATACTTCGGTGGCCAATTCCTACCACGTAATAACGCGGTAGTAAGTTTCGAGCTGCCTGGAAGACTTCCACATATATGATAACTGGAATCAACATCGAAACGTGTCTTCTGATGCATTATCGAATCTCTCGATATAAAATGCCACAAAAACCATTAACCATTTGAGGATTGACCTCAGTGAAGTCTAATTTACTTCGCGAAGCTATGAGTGCTTAACTCTATGTCTGCCACAATAGTTACCTATCTATCTAAATGTTTATATATCTTCTAAACTGAACTTCTTCGGTACCTGCCACTAGCTAAAGATAAACAAATCTTTTAAAGGTCAATGTGTGCGATTCTACAATAAAATCCCAAGCAACATACAGCAATTGAATAAATTTAAAGTATCAATAAAACGCAAGCTGTCTTCAAAGGGTTACTATTCTATTAAAGACTATATGGCAGATAAAAATGCTTGGGATTAAGCTGCCGTTTCATACAGGCTATTCTAATATGAATGACTTGAAAACATAAATATTGTTAATGTTAGTGTTATATTGCATTGTATAGCTTTACAGACAAATGAAGATTGTAATTCTAGTACCAAAGTAATGGACATATTTAAAAGAGCATAGCCTGTGAGTTTCTTGCCAGTTCTTCTTACAGAGCGGTGGCTCGGAACTGGCACTTAGATTCACTTACATTTTTAATCATGACGTTTTCAAGTACTATGTATAATAGTTTATGAAATAAATATTTTTTTACTTTACTTGAAATAAATTTATTGTATGCTGTTTATACCTCTAATAGACATTTTATTTTTTTTACTTCTGTGAGTGTAAAACAAAAATGCTGTACCTAACATATAAATCGACATAGAATAGATAGCTCCTTAACTTCAGATTCTTTTTTTACTGTTTGTTATTGTCAGGACAAGGTTTGTTAAACTTTTCAAAATAATAATGTAGCGAATTGACGACCGATATGGCGTGGAGGCGAGTATGCTTGCTCTCCGCTCCTGAGGTCGTGGGTTCGATTCCCACACAGGACACATTTATGTGTGTATAAACATGAATATTTGTAATAGTCTGGGTGTTTTTCTATGTATATTAAGTTTGTATTTACAACAAAAAAAGTATTTGTATATGTTTTTTCGCTATTTAGTATCCACAACACAAGTTCTTAATGATATTTATTTTGGAACTAAAATAATTAGAGTAATTGCCAAAAAATACTATTAGTCGACTAGTGGAATATAAAAACATTAAACTGGTAAGTCTGTTATTTTTTTGCTGTGTAACGTGGCAGCCTCGCGAGTCATTATTATTATAAGCCTCTCCTTTTTCCTTCATTTCTTTGTTGTATTCGAATTTGTATATCTAACGCGTTTAGGGATTACAGCTGTGTTGGAGTTTTAACGATCCTTTTAGGTACTACGACCTGAGAAATCGAGACGACCTACAAGACATACATACATACATACATACATTCACGCCTGTTTCCCCGAACGGGTAGGCAGAGGCATATAATACGCCCCCACTTCGCCAATTGTACAGTTAGTCCCACGTGGCGAGCTTATTGCCGCTTATAGGGCACTGTTATATTCGCCAGAGCCTCGTCCGTTGATCGGCAGGTGCACCACTTGCAGGTGAGGTTGGTTTGGGCTTCTTAGGTCTTGGTAGGATCCCTATACACCAACAAAAATGTGTGCAAAAAACCGTGTGGTTATTTTGGTATTTCAACATAAAGGGTTCTTTTCTTGTCGCACGGCCTGCGAATTCTAGAACAATATACGAAGGTCTTTCCGTGAGGTTTTTATGGTTCCTTAACATAACCAAAGAGAGCATATCGTCAGTCAAATTTTCAAACTGCAATTATACAAATTTAGACTCCTAATGCCATCTAGTGTATAATTTAGAGATCTATCGTTTGGAATATCTCTCAAATTCCATATAATAATATTTAATTAGTTATGAACGAATTGGAATAACACCTATATTCAATTAGTGCCTTTACTATGAAAAATAAACAGTTTTTACTTCCACCTATAAAGTTTTCTCAAAAGGCAGATTGAAAATTAGACTGATGATATTAATTATCTGCTCTATGTGTGATCCGCCTGTTTTCGGCCTTATATCTTTTATTTTATTACGTATTGTGGATTAATTTCCATTGACATTGGCTACTTTTATACATAATCTGACGACTGTATAAATTTTTTTTTACTTACTAATTTAAATTGTAACATAACTCGTTAGAATGAATATCTACACATATAATGTTTGTCGGTAATTTGGCGCCAAGCTTAAGCCAGTAATAGTTAAAACAACACAGGAATACACAGTTAGTTATATGTTGTTAAGGAACTGTTAAAACGCTTGTCGCTATACATCAGCTGAGATTAATTTAACTTCCATAGCTAAAGCAATAGCTAAAGCACCAAATTTGATCGAGCCAGTTCAAAGTCAAACATACGTAACTAACAAATAAAACGCTTATAGTTCCGCTATCTATGGCAATCGGAGACTATAAGCGATGTCAAGCAGAATTAATAGAGGTCTGTTCTTGGATGGGTGTTTAGCACCATTTTATTTTGAGCGCTTCTATTCACTTCTAAGATAAATATCATTAAGAATTTTTTAATGAATGAACTTGGTGGTATGAAGATATCTCCGGACTCAATAGTTTGATCAAAATGTGGTGTATGTAAGGTTGCAATATTATGATGATTTGTGTAAGGTTAAGATATAAGTTGAAATAAGTTTATAGGTACATAATAAATAAATGTTTCTGATAGTTCCACCCATATTTTAGTTCTAAGATAAGTATCATTAAGACTGTGTGTTATGGATACTAAATATCGAAAAAACATACATAAATACTTTTGCTTTTTGCAAATACATGGATTACTAATGTTTGACCAAAAAATTATTGACAATTTGTCGTTCGACAAACAACGTTTCACCAAATGTTCATTAGGCAAACGAGACATTTGACGAAAATATAATCTTACAAAAACTCACTTAGCAAATTATCCATTAGCAAACACTGCATGTGTTAGCAAACAGTGCACTTGTCAAATGTGTTAAATATCAAACTTACAATTAATCTTTTTTATTTCACCAAATAATATGTTTCGCAAATTAAGCACTTGTCCAAAGTATGCTGTTATAGTATACAACTATAATAGGTCAAAATTAATACTTCTGTTATTATTAACAAAATAAACCTCAACCAAATCTATCATCGAAGGTTTCGCCCTGATTGTCATTTCATCAAAAGTTTTTAGACCAATAGTAGTTTTGTCTGATAACTCCGTTGCTAAATGTTAAATAATTATTTCTCTCTCTCTATAGTCGGTCCCTCATGTCTGAGGATCGTGGTTAGCTTCGGAGTAACATCTGGAGCGAATGATCTGCTTCCACCGATTCCGATCCAGCGCGTCTTTCACGACCGCGTAGAATTTGGAGGACGATGAGTCTTTCACTTGATCGTTCCATCTGGTTGGTGCACGACCACGCGATCGTTTGCCTTCTGTGTTTCCAACGACAATCAGTTTTTCCAGGTTGTTGGCATATGGTCGACAAGCGGGTTTTTATTTTGAGTTGACTCAAGATGAAGACATTGGTGCGTTTTGCGGTCCAAGGTAATTATTTATAAAATGTAAATTTTAGTGTTGATCACTTGGAAAAGTAGGTCCTTTGTAAAATGACTAGTTATAAAATAATCAATTAGTGAAAGCATTTTTTGCCAAACATTATTTGTCAAGTGTAAATTTGCCAAATAACTTTTGGTCAAATAGCAGGACCTCACTTAATTTACATAAGAAAACACCCAAACCAGAACAAATAATTATGTTTATGCATACAAATACTTGTACTGTGTGAGATTTGAAAGCACGATCTTAAGAGCGGAGTACGAGTATACACCACATGCTGTTTGAAACCATTTAAGTATCAACAGCGAAAAGTTCCAACTAGTAATTACTATATTTAAGAGACTTTCTTTGTTTTGAACTAAAAGGCGTAACGCAATCACAGTGTCTACGATATATTTACTTTTTTTTCTTAAAGAGTTATTAGGTAAACGAGATCGTCAGTTGGTGCCAAGTAAGAATAAGTCTGGATGACAATGATCTGCTGTCGAAGATCAGAGGCTCAAAGAAATCAAAGCCTAGTTCAAAATAGTCTATTGAAGTTTGAATCAATAAAGCTAATTTGAACGTGCTAACGAAAGAAGAATTTTGGCCAAGTCTTGTCAAGTTCAACAGTTAGTATAAACCCAACAGCTGATAGGAAATTACAATAATGACCATGCAAAAAGCCGCTATCCTATACGCATGTACTGTAAAGTTTCTTTAAGATGATCCCTAAATACTGAATTTTATGAAAAATGATTTGAGCTGCCCTCAAATCCAGAAGGTTTTGGAGAAAGGGCTAGTCAAAAGTACCCTAAACCGACGGGCGTGTATGAGAAGGTTAATGGAAACTGGCTATGCCCAAGTATAGGCTCCATAAAGTTACAAATTATTTTGCGGGGAACAGTATTCGCATGTACACAACGCTGCCAGATGATGTGGCAAATTTATCTATAACTAAATTTTAAAATTACATAAAGAGTAAATTGTGCCAGAAGGCTTATTATAGTGTGAAAGATTTTATGAACGACAAGTCTGCCTGGAAGTGACATGAATTGCTCCTTTCTTTCTTAAGACTAGATGAGATATGATCTTTAGATATTAGATTTTGTTAGTTTTAAGAATAACGGTAATCTTAATAATTTATTTCTTTAATTGTATTAGATTTTAAGACATAATTTGAAAAAAGCCGAGATGAGTTTCTTGAGGCCTTCTTCTCAATCTCATTGCCTTTTGGAAGCCTCGTTAGAGTCACCGACAGACTGTTTGACTGACGAACAATCCCCTCCCTCTTTTAGATTCTGGACAGGCTGACTGACAGATCCCCCTGTAAGAGTCACCGACAGACTGACAAATCTTGAGAAAACCACAACAGACAGATAAACTGACAAATTCTGACAAAGAACCCATTTGCTTTTACTCCTTTATTATGGTACCGCTGATATTTCTTTCATTGTTGTTAAAAAAATATATGGAATTTCCATTTTGTGTAAATGTTTGTCGAATCTAAATGATCATGTTGATCTTAAAGACAATAAAGTATATTTTATTTTATTTTATTTTAATGAGTGTGAACGACGCTAAAAGTGTGTGCCAAGATCGTAGCAAGTGGAAGGATGAGATCTCTGCCTACCCCTACGAGAAAGAGGCGTGACATTATGTATGTGAGTATGTGTGTATGAGTATGAGTATGTATGTATGATTTCTTATAAATTATTCTCACTTGGCTGAAGCCCGTGAGGCTCTTTAAACACCAGAGAGTAAGATTTCTGAGAAAAACCAATATTGTTCCAAAATAATAACTATATTGATATATTTTCTCCCATACAAAGCAAAGAAACTCAAAGCTACTTAATCATGTTAAAAGACATTTATATTAAGAGGTGTACAATTTTGCCAATATTTTATATTATATAGGAGACTGGTGCCCAAATTAGGTAAATCCGGTGACACCTGTGTCTTGGGTCATTAGACCTCTTTCTGTCATAAACACCACTAAGCACTGGAATTCGCTGCTGGCTCATGTGTTTCCTATTTTCTATGATCCCGAGTCTTTTAAGCGGGGCGTAAAACGGCATTTCAGCAGACCGTCATGAGTGGATGCGCTTTGTACCGTGCTCATTTCACGGTACAAAGCGCTTTAATTTTTTTGGACTGCATCGTCTGCTTTCCACCAGGCAGGATGTAGTCATTAAGACGAGTCATATTAAAAAAACACATAAAGTACATTAGTGCATTTATTGAAGCAAGCCTTAAAGGGAGCGTCCAAAATAGTTTTTAGAATAAAGAAGAAAAAGTCTAAAACGCGGTAATCAGCACTCGGATCCATTCATTCAATTTTGAATGTGATTTGCTATAATAACGCTATATTTGCTATATAAACGCAATTACTAATGATAGCTTATGCAGGCCGTAAGAAAAAGCTAAAGGTGTAATGACTTCACTTGTTCTGTTCAATTATGTTACTCCAGAAAGCGCCACCACATTTAACTTTTTGCCACTCTTTCTTTGGGGCACGTGTAAAGCATGCTAAAGGGCAAATATCGTTGCCACTGTTAGGGCGTAAACACTCATAATCGCAAGATTTAAGATTATAAAAGTCACGCAAAGTGCTGATACACTTCAAGGCTTCGACAAGGTTGTAGCAAATGGGCTGTATTTTATGTAGCAAACCAATTAGTTAACTTAACTGCTTATTATTAGAACGGGAAAATATTTTGACGACTTATTGCGTACGCAACGACTACATTAATATTGGTTGCAAACCAATTATATTCATATTTTCATTAAAGATTCTAGACTTAAGCTTAGAGCCCAGGGTCTGTTCACTTCCCCCCCGACTGGTCTCCACCTTGTCGTGGTGGGGGGGCTGAGTACCTCCTGGTAGGGCGCAGGAGGCGCCAGGGAAAAGGTAACACCCAGAGATTGGCGACTCTGGGTGCCCTTAGTACTGACTACCAGGGGGGAAACAAAGAGGGACCTGTGGAGGGCGCAGCGGACGGGCCAGTAGGGGCCCGTCAAGCAGCGCGAGGAGGGTCTTCGGCAGCGGGGGCAGGGGGCCCCTGCTGTCTAACCATGGACCCTCCGAGAAGTCGGCCACACACGCTATGGTCGCACAGGTAGGAGGGGCGCGTCCACTGCGTCTCTCTGAGGAGGTCCTCCCGGTTTTGGTCCGGGTGACGTTGGCCGCAGACGAGGTGTCAGAAGCTGCAACCCAGGTACTGCCCCCGCCTCTTTCTCAACAAGCGGCGGGCGTCGTCGGAAGATTTTTAGTGGGTATTGCTGCCGGCGGTCGTGTCTGCCGGTGGTGAGTCCCACACCCCCTTTCGGTCCCCCTTTGGCCGGAAGGCAGTGCGTAAATGCATTTTGTTACCGACGTAAAATAAAAAAAAAAAGGGTCTGTTCACTGATTTAACCAGATTTGGCTGTATGTCAGTTATTACATGGACCGACCGTCTGACTACCGCAATTTAGGCGGCTGTCTAAAACCAAAAACTAGCAAGTGACATATTTTAAGGCACGTTTTCTAAAATCATTTTTTCTAAGATGATTACGAGTAGTAATTTACAAAACGTGTTTAAACGAAATGGTTGTGGTTTTGGAAAGCCAAGAGGTTGAATGATGGAAATATTTTTACAAACAAAATTGTTGGTAATGTCAGGAGCATTAACATCCCACTACTGAGGACAGTCCTCTCAGAGACCAAGGAAATAGTGATTAAAAAATAATCAAACCTGAGTTCCTACTGATAAGATTATCGAACTACCACATCGAAGTATGTGGTAGTCGTTAAGCCATATATTGGCTATCGTGGACAAAGGAAATAGGATCTCGTTTGGTGTAAATACGGGGGAAGGGCAAGCAACCAATGATATTTTACATAAAAAATATATATATTCATTTATTTACAGTTCATTTATTTAGATTTCATTTGTTTAGATTTAATTTAAAGCAACTAGCCTTCTTTCAACGAACTTTCTAAAATTAGCAGAGTTTTGGACCTCTTTCAAACTAAACCTCCTTATGTGAACAAATTATTCACCAATGCATAAACTCGCATGGAGACTTCTTGGCGGGAAAGTGAAGCGTCATGTGTGCAGTTTTGTTTTATTTTCTAAAATTTGTGATATTTCTAACATTAATGTGTTATAACGGTGGATTATTAACCGTTAAGTGTTTGTGAAACATTCATGAGTGTTGGTAAATCAAACAAAACAGTGCAACATCACTTTTCAAATTTTCTCTCAAGGAGTCCATGTGAGATCTCAGTATAGCCCCACATCTTTACTGAGGACTCAAGGGGTTTAGGGGAGGGTATTTCATCTTCGATTTATCATCTTTATCACCACTCATTCTCATTTACTATGTATGAATTATATATTATTAATATATCACTTACTTGACACTGGCTAAATGTGCTAGACGCACGAAGCCATTACTTAAAAGAAAGAAAGAAAGAAAGTGAAGCGTCATGTCTGCAGTTTTGTTTAATTTTCTAAGATTTGTGATATTTCTTACATTAATGTGTAATAACGGTGGATTATTAACCGTCAAGTGTTTGTGAATATACATAAGTGTTGGTAAATCAAACAAAACGGTGCAACATCACTTTTCAAATTTTCTCTCAAGGAGTCCATGTGAGATCTCAGTATAGTCCCACATCTTTACTGAGGACTCAAGGGGCTTATGGGAGGGTATCTCATTAACCATTTATCATTTTTTTAACCACTCATGCTCTATATATATTATTAATATATCATTTACATGACACTGGCTAAATGTGCAAGCCGCACGAAGCCATTATTTAAATAGAAGAAAAAGAAACTCGCATGATTTTACATTTTTCATGTGTCATATTTACATAATTTTTTGTTAGTAAGTATATGCGAATACCTGTTAAAAGTGATGTCTATATTATTAGTGTTTAAACAAAATGTTTAATGTGGTATTGGTATTTCGAATACAATAAAATTAAGACAATGTACATTCAGTTATGTAGAGTTCGTTTATTTCGAGTTCATTTATTTAGAGCTAATTTATTTATAGTAAAATTATATTTAGATCATATATTTTTTTATTTGGAGCTATTTATGCATACTTCGCTGTTCCCATATTTAGTTGCTCTACCTCTGACCCTCAACGTATCCACGGTAACAACAGTAAATGCGACGGACGAGACGTTACGAATACGTTACAACAGAATAGCTAAACGCTCCCCCCCGACTGGTCTCCACCTTGTCGTGGTGGGGGGGCTGAGTACCTCCCGGTAGGGCGCAGGAGGCGTCAGGGAAAAGGTAACACCCAGAGATTGGCGACTCTGGGTGCCCTTAGTACTGACTACCGGGGGGGAAACTAAGAGGGACCTGTGGAGGGCGCAGCGGGCGGGCCAGGAGGGCCCGTCAAGCAGCGCCAGGAGGGTCTTAGGCAGCGGGGGCAGGGGGGCCCTGCTGTCTAACCATGGACCCTTCGAGAAGTCGGCCACACACGCTATGGTCGCACAAGGAGGTAGGAGGGGCGCGTCCACTGCGTCTCTCTGAGGAGGTCCTCCCGGTTTTGGTCCGGGGGACGTTGGCCGCGGGCGGGGTGTCAGAGCTGCAACCCAGGTACTGGCACCCCGTCTCTTTCTCAACAAGCGGCGGGTGTCGTCGGAAGATTTTTAGTGGGTATTACTGCTGGCGGTCGTGTCTGCCGGTGGTGAGCCCCACACACCTCTCTCGGTCCCCCTTTGGCCGGGAGACAGTGCATAAATGCATTTTGTTACCGACGTAAATAAAAAAAAAAAAAAAAAAGAATAGCTAAACGCTAGCGCTAAATCAAATTACAACAATGTCCTAATTCGACCGCCTTTGTTTCCATGGCCTTCTGCGGGTTGGTGATCCCATTTTACCCAGTACTTAAAATAACACTGCTGCCCATCATCATCGTCCGGTATTCTATTCTCCGTAAGATGAGAGGGGATGCCACTATTCTATC